>VDFB02000015.1:102344895-102400967 GCA_007258455.2 Sequoia sempervirens | reverse complement strand
ATGGGTGCTATAAGGGATATTTATTGCTCCTTTGGAACTTCTTCAATATTCCCAATCATGAAGTCATGTATGGGAGGGATATCACAATTTGATACATACTTGATGCCATTACAATATGAAATATTGCTAGACACTATTGATTGGTTTGAAATTTGTCGTACAATAGTATCTTAATACATGTCTAATTACCCATGTTGTTATGAATAAATAATATGAATGTGTCCCAATGTGGTATCATCGATATGATTTATATTATTTGAGCTTGATGCCTTTCCTGAATCTTTCACTTTTGTATGATTAGGCATAGGATTGATGTAAATTTTTAGATTTTCATTCCCAAATTTTTGATCAACATCAATGTATCCTTTTTCAATGAAATATTGTGTTATATGTTTGATTCTAAAACAATTTTGTGTGTTATGACCTTTGTATCGGTGAAATTCACAAAAATGATCTTCTCTTTAGCTAGGAGGTTTGACTTGTGGCTCTTTATAGTTTGAGAAATCTAGGAGTGTGATAAGATTAGACTATATCAACTTCTTCAACACATCTTCCATAGGTCCCCCTAAGGGATTAAATTGTCATTTAGAAGCATCATTTGTTCTTTGTGGTCCAAGTTGAGTGTTTGCAACATTGATTGTTGGTTGCTTGTTTGGCAGTTGCACGTATGGTTTTTGTGTGTTCATGGGTTGGGTGTCAACTTAATTTAATATATACTATATATAATTTTAGACACTTAAAAATGTCTCAATGGATCACATTGGCTAACTAACATCATTTCGTCCTAAAGCCCATCCTCTTTTCGCTTAATTGATTAAATTAGCTTAGCTATTTAATTAATTGCCTCATTTTCATATATTAATCTAATTGACCTAGTTAGGTTAATTCATCCCCTTTCATGCTAATATTTCATCTTATTAAATTGAATAAATCAAATTATTTAATTTAATCCCTAAAGTCCTCTTATTTAATTAAATAACCCTAAGTTATTTAATTAAATATCATATCACTTCCCCTTTCCATTAAATAAATTAATTACTTAATGAATATCCTAATTCCCCCCACTTGCAAGGGAATATTCCTCCTTTGCACATTCCTCCAAAAGGAATATTCCCATGGAATATTTCTTTCCCTTTTGCACATTAAAATTTGGTTTTAATTAACTAAATATCTATTTCCCTCACCGATGAGAATATCCTCTTTCTTCACTCATTTGAAAAAAAATGAATATTCTTCCTTATAAAAAACTCACAAGACTTCATGAGCAAGTTAACTTACAAGACTTCATGTACAAGTTAACTTACAAGACTTCTTGTGCAAGTTTTGAAATTGTGTTTGTTTGGATGAATGTGAGCCCTTGATTAAATATCATCTTACATCCTCAACCCTTGATGGGAATCCATGATCCATGCCTCCATCTTCTTCCATCCTTGACCATTGATTAACCTTTTTTATCTCAACCTTTCATTTCTCATTTGTTTTCATATAAATAAAGCACTATTTGGAGACAAAGGGATCCATCTTTTTCAGAGAAAATTCATGATGTTGAAATCACTCACACTCACACTCACTTTTTAGCATTTGATTAATATAATTTTATCTTAAATACTTGCATTAATTAGCTTAGCTTCCATGAATGGCTTCCATGGTAGCATAGATGCATACATTTAGCTTGTTTATTAATTAGGGTTTGAATCTTTTAGCTTAGAATTCATTTAGATTAGCTTTGCATTCACACATCTTAATCATCTTAGCATAAAATCATGTTAATATAACTTGCATAAGGATCATTCAATTTTAAATCATGTTTCAACACACATTTCACAATGGTTTCATCTGTTTTCTTCAATAAAAATGATTGAAACAAGCTCATTTATCCTTGGGATTGGGAAAGGGTCATCATTCCACATCAACATGATACCACTCCCCCAATAGGATAAGTTTCAATGGATTAGAGTAGGCACTTTGAAAGCTTTCATAGTTTAGCATGTTAGTTTTGATAAATGCTTAGTTTAGTGTAAATTGAATGATCTTTATTGGATTGACATTAGTGGCATGATTATGTTTTGATTCTTCATGGATCAAGTATAGTCGACCAATACTAATTCGTCGGTCACAATAGTATATAATATACTTGTGACCAATGACATAGTATAGGTTAACTACACTTGATCCATATAGATTTCAAGCATATTCAATCCACTAAGCATCAATCTCAATAAGATATTCAATGTAAACAAAGTGAAGAATCCATTAAAACTAACATTCTAAAACATCAAAGCTTGATAAACATCTATTCTAAGCCATTGAATCTTATCCTATTAGGGGAGTGGTGTCGCATTGATGTGGAATGACCACCCTTTCCAAATCCCTTAGATAATGAGCTTGTTTCAATCAATTTTATTGAAGAAAACTAATGAAACCAATGAGAGATATATGTGACACATGATGAAAGCTAATTTAAAATGTTATATGCTAAGATGTATGTTGTAAATTTGTGCAAATATATTCTAAATGTATGCAAGATTTAAAGATGCAAGTCTTAATTCCAAAATATGCTAAAATGGATGCAACTAAGTTACCATGGAAGCCATTAATGGATGCTTTAAGCTATTATGATCAAGATTTTAAAATAAAAAGCTAAATGTATGCAAGAGGAGTGTGATTTTTAATAGCATAAGTTTTCTCTGAAAAGGTCTATCCCTATTCAATAGATGAAAGGTCTATTTATAGAATAGGAAAAAAGAAACCGATGGTCAAGATTGAAAGAATCAATCAATGGTCAAGATGGAAGGAAGATGGAGGCATGGATCATGGATTCCCATCAAGGGTTGAGAATGCAAGTGTATATTTAATCAAGGGATCACAATCATGTAAAGAAGCACACTTTCAAAACTTGCTCAAGAAGTTTGTTGAAAGTTTGTTATAGGGAAGAATATTCCCTTTTTTGAATGAGTGAAGAGGGAGAATATTCTCATGCAAGTGGATGAGGAAAATTAGCATTTAGTTAATTAAAAAAAAAATTAATGTGCAAAGAGGAAGGATATTCCATAGGAATATTCTCTTTTGGAGGAATTTATGATTTAACATTAAATAATTAATTTATTTAATGAAAGGGGTGAGATTAGGATATTTAATTAAATAACTAGGATTTATTTAATTAAACAAGAAGACACAAGAATGCTAATTAAATAATTGGCATTATTTGATTAGACGGGATGAAATATTAGTACAAGAGAGGGGTGAATTAACCCAATTAGGTAAATTAGATTAAGAGATGAAAATGATGCATTTAATTAAATAACTAAGTCAATTTAATTAAATAAGTGAAAAGATGATGGATTTTAGGATGAAATGATGTTAGTATATAAAATTTGAGTGTGTATATCATTATGGACATTTATAAGTGTCTACAATACTATATAAAATATACGTAGTATATAGTATATAATCTAATAATATAATATATAATAATATAATATAATATATAATATAATAATATAATATAATAATGTAATATATAATATAATAATATATAACATAACTTGATATATAATATAATATCTAATACATAATATATAATGTATAATATATAATATATAATATATATATTAGTATATTAGTATATATTAATATATTAAATATTACGTATTATAAATAATAGAAGTAACGAATATCTATTTCAAATGGATATCCTTGTTTTCTGACAAAATTAGTAGGCCCGAGATTTGGTTCAGGATAGCCAAACTTGGAAAGTCAACTCAAAAAATGTGTTTACAAAATTTCTTTAGTTTTCTTAAGTTCACCCTTGTGGCTGACGACTTTTTTTAATCCGAATTTGATGAAACGAAAAGGGTTTATAGAAAAAATTATCATTTTTCCACAAATATAAGATATGTCTTATTTTAAATTTAATAAATAATTACTATTGATTTTCTACATACATTACGACTAAAGTCTTGATTGATAGGCTAATTGAAAAACTTCTACAATTTTCAAACTATTTCACATTTTTTTAATCTAAAAGATGTGTCATATTCTATGCTTCGCATACTATAGGATTAAAAAAATGAATTTCATAAAAAATTGACCAAGTTATGGTGGTCAAACAAACACATTTTAATAATTTTGAAATGTTCTAATAAAAATATCATAACTAATTATTTACATGCAAAAAAAATCTAGCACATCCAGGCATGTGTCCTCTACATTTATTGAAATTTTCAGAAACAAATATTATTTTTTTCTTGTACTTGGGGTGGTCAAACATACACCTATTTTTTATCTTTTTCCTAAAAATTTAGTACCACTACATTGAAATTTCCAATTTTCAAAAAATATATTTACTTTTTTTACAAAAAAGGACTAGTAGCCTAGAAACTACATTCAATTTGCTACAAGTTTTGTTCTTACATATTTTTCAAATTATGTTAATATCCTATTCAAATTTTTATGTCAAGTTTCCTAACTCTTTTTTTCTAAATTTTCATTTCCACTTAGGGGCCTAGTTTGGACCCCCATGATCTTGCACTGACCCGCCAGATTGTTGGAATTGGTGCATACAAACCTTTGGGGTCCTAAAAGAGTAAGAAGTCTTCAAGGTGACAAGTATTTCATTCCTTTGATTGATGATTATTCTAGAATGACATGGGTTACTTTTTTTAGATAAAAATCTAAAGCCCTAGATAGATTTAAAGAATTTAAAGTTATGGTTGAGAATGAAATGGATTTGAAGATCAAATGTTTGAGGTCTGATAGAGATGGAGAGTTCACCTCCAATGAATTTAACATGTTTTGTAAGAATCATGGCATAAAGAGGCACTTGTCTGCTCCTAGGACTCCTCAATAGTTCTAATGGAGTGGTTAAAAGGAAAAATAGGATTGTTCAAGAAGCTGCAAGGACTATGATGAAAGACCCTAACCTAGTGGAAGTCTACTAGAGAGAAGAAATTCATAGTGTTTTTTGCATACTTAATAGAGTTCAAGCAAAAGCTAACAACACAAAGACTCCCTATGAGTTATGGTACGGAAGGATCCCTATTATCAAGTACTTTAGAGTGTTCAAAAGAAAATGTTATATCAGAAGAGAATATGAAAACTTGGAAAGTTTGATGCAAGGTCAAATAAAGGTATCCTCCTTGGATATTCTATGAAAAGAAAAACTTGCATATATTACAACAAAAGGATAAGAAGAATTATGACATTGCAAGTGTCAAGGTTGATGAAGAATTGAGGAATTCAATAGTGATAGATGGATATGAATCAGATGAACCTACTTGCAGAGAAGAAGAAGAAGCTAAGGAAAAAGAAGTGAAGAATGAAGAGGAAGAAGCTCCGGAAAAGAACCCTAACTTGTATATGTAGATAAATCATTTTCAAGAATAGATCATTGGAGATAAAATAAAATGTGTGTTGACAAGAAGAAGAGTTGTTGAAGCAGAGGAAAATATTTGTTTACTTTCTAAATTTGAACCTAAAACAGTGAGGCATTTAAAGATGAACATTGGATGAAAGCAATCAAAGAACTTATGCATATTGAGAAGAATCAGACTTGGGAACTTGTTCCTAGACTTGAAAAATAAGAACATTATTGGTACTAAGTGGGTATTCAGGAATAAGTTGAATGAGGAGGGAGAAGTGGTAAGAAACAAGGCAAGGCTTGTGTGTAAGGGGTAATCACAAGTTGAAGGAATAGACTTTGAGGATACATTTGCTCTAATTTCTAGAATGGATGCAATCAGGATGTTTCTAACATTTGTAGTATATAAGGAGTTTAAAGTTTAGCATATGGATGTGAAGTCTACTTTCTTGAATGGAGAATTGGAAGAAGAAGTTTACATGGAAAAATCGAAAGGATTTCAGTTATCAGAAAAACCTAATATGGTTTGCAAATTGAAGAAGGCATTCTATGGATTCAAGCAAGCTCCTAGAGCTTCGTATGAAAGATTAGACAAGTATTTGATACAACAAGGATTCAATAAAGGTACCCCAGATAATAGCCTTTACTTTAAGGTTGAGAAAGATCAAATCTTGATAGTGGTTGCATATGTTGACATAATTTATGGAGGAAATTTAGCTATGTGGAAGAAATTTGCAAAAGAGATGCAAAAAGAGTTTGAAATATCTATACTTGGGGAGATGAATTTATTCCTTGGGATTGTAAGAGAGGGGGACCACCTCGTGCAAGACCCCAGGTCATGGAGGGTCAAGACACGAGAGGCTTCCCTAACTTACCTCAACTAAGTGTAATGTGAGGGAATGCAAGGCGAAAGTAACGAGGACCGTGAGGCCACTCAGTTACTTTGCAGACCCAAAACATAGGGAGAGGCTATGTGAGTTGGTTTCTAGGTCTAACACTACGTCTCAGAAAGCTCTATGTCTAAGGACAAAAGCGCGGTTTCTAGACATCAACACGGCACACTAGGGTCTCAAAAGTGTGTTTTCATCCAGACGACCAGACAACAGTGGAGATGAGGTCAAACCAATAAAATAAGCTAATGACCCAATGAACTAACTAAAGGGCTAGAATGATGTGATTAAGTAAATGAATTACTCTCTAATATTATAAAGAAAAAATGCAAGAGTAAAGAGAATAAGGAGGATCTCACCAAGGAATTTGTTCACCAGCTGACCCCTCAAAGAGCATGTACTCCTACACACAACAAGAAAGGGAAAATGTTGGGTGGCTGTATAGGGGCCTACCTCAGTCAGACCCCCGTTTAGGTGTTTCCACCTCCATGGACAACCAAGGAAACGAGATAAAGGAAAAAATATAATAAAGATAAAAGAAGCACTACAAAACAGTGTTATGCTACTCAACCAAGTGATAGAGGAGAGGAGAGGGAAGCTTACCACCTCCACCAAGAGCACTCAAGGCTGCTTGGGGGAGAAAATGAGAATACTTGAGCCTCTATTGTAATTTTTTGGTCCCAAACTAGCTCTACCGAAGTGATGGAGAGTGGCTTTAGCTGCAATGGAATGCTTGAATGCTTGGAGTGAGTGAAAGTGAGCTTGTGGAGTGATAGAATGGGTGCTTGAAAAATGGTGAAGAATTGGATTAAATGTTGAAGGGATAAATTTGAAGAAAGAATGGAAGAAAAAAACCATATTTGGGTCGGTCAGCCAAAGGGGGCATTACAACTTCACCTCCAATGATAAGTGTAACACCTCTACAGGTTCAACCATAAGAGTCTGCCAGGGACGTAAGTGCACCGCGCAAACATCTGCACACGTCACAGGAATCCCTGACAGAAATGCCTCCACCGATGCTCAAAATAGGCACCAAGTGGGATGCAAGCAGTGAGCTTAGGTGGAATTAAGCCTCCAAACTTGGTTTTCTAAGGTGGATAAAGGAAAAAAGGGAATTTGCACATGGGGTGCAAATTCACTCTTATACATTTTTCCCCCACTTTAGCGAGCACAAGTATTGATATGTACTCAATAAAGTAGATCAAGAAAGAGTGTAGGATTAGAAACGTATACTTGAACCATTGAGGAAGCAGTATTCGGTCTAGCGTACTTGAAGGTGCAAGAAAAACAAAGGACTCCATAGCTGCTCGGAACTATGAAGCTAGAAAGCATCTTACAGGCCCACGAACCTGCAAGGACGCAACCCCCAAGATATCTCACATGAAGGAAGCCACATGAAGTGCCTTACATGCCCGTATACCTGCAAGGAAGGTATCCCCCAAAAACTCTAGCATGAAGGAAACCCCAAGGAAGCGGACTCTACAGAGTCAAGAAGCGGCCAAATATGCAAGTAGGCGGATAGTCACGCAGACCGTCGATGATTTGGAAGTATTTCAAAGGGGTCCCTCGGGAACCCTTCAAAAGGAGAGGGGTCCACTCAAGGGACGTGTTGTTTGAAAGGTGACGTCTAGTCAGGCTACCCCCAAGCTAGACACAAAGATATGAAACAGGTCTAGGCAGGCTTCCCCCAAGCTAGACGTGAGAAGGAGAATGAAATAAATCTAGATGAGCTGCCCCTAGGCTAGACGTGAAGGAATCCATTCGAGGTAAATACTTTCAAAGAAGGGTCCCTTGGGAACTTTCCGTGAAGAAAAAGGTGTCCACTCAAGGGACACACAGTTTGAAAGCAGATATTCTTCTCTCCTCATAACGATCCATCATCAAGGAATCCTTTTGAAAGGTGTTCACTTCATCAAGGAATTCGAAAGGAAGAATATGCCCCCATGCGCGGGGAAGATAAAATTTGTTCCCGCTTCGGAGGAAGGTCTTCAAGTCCTTTCTTTATGAACCCATGATGAAGGAAACACATTTCGTTAGGGTTCCAAGTTGAGAATACAATCCCAAAGAAAAGTTTGTGCAGATTTTCAAGAAAATATTTGTTGACAATGAATGCATTTTCTGAAAATTGAAATGTTAAAGAGAATGCATTGTCACACATGAAAGGGACAACTCAAGCAAAGAAGGGAGAAAGATAAAGCAAAAGGAAGAAAACATAAATAAAGGACATAGGGGGATCTAGTTTAGCAGGGTCAGATCTGTCCGAGCTCATATGAATAATAGGTAACTATGGTGCAAGGTGAAAGATCATGAATCCCCAAACAAATAAGGAAGAATGCATGAAAAATAAAGTAAAAATAAAAATTGGGTCAACATGGAAGGGAAGCCTAAATGCTTCCAATGCTTTGCACCGTCCCCAATTTTTAAAAAATCAAGCACAAATATGGAAGAATGATGATACAAATAGAAGAAGGTTTACGACACAAAAATCATGCCTATATCCAAGCACCAATAGGGGTGACGAGCGTCATCCAGGCATGCATAGCATGGTTACGGGGGAACACATCACAAAACAAACACACACACAAGATCAAGAAAGGGGCCTCCTCCTAACATTGATCAGCCAAGAGGTCTTCTGCTTCCCAATCTAAATCCTCATAAGGGGAAGGAGGATGAGCCTGTAATGGTGGGATGTTAAGAGGAGGAGTATTTGGCCCTCCCGCAACAAGGGCCAAGGAAGAGGGCCCCTTGAGGTCCTCTCCATCGAGCTCTTGTGGATTCAAGGTCAGTGACTTAGCGAAGATTTTCGGTAATGCTGAGACCTCATCCAAAAAATTAAACATGCACCCCACAGGGGGGCCATGTCTAGCTTTAGTGAATAGGATAGGTTGTGCCTAAGATTCATCGCTAAGCTCCTCAAATGACTCGGGAGTAGTGAGAAACTCAGGGGAAGCAAGGACTGGTTTTGTCACTAAGACAGAGCAAGTCAATGCGGGGTCACCTTGCTAGTGAGGCAGACTTTTCTTACGTCCTTCATTGTCAGAAGGACCATCCTTTGCCTCCCATTTTGTTGGAGGAGATGAACTCCCCACGAACGAGGCTAGAGGGGAAAAGGAAGAAGGGGAGAGAACCGCAATGAACACAACTGAGGTATTAACCATGTCCATGGGCTTCGAGAAAGGCTAGATATCCAGAATGGACATCAACAAAGGTGACTCCACCAAAGGAGAAATGAACACCTGTACCCGTTTAGGGTTAGGTGCATTCGTACTCGCAATGGAAGCTAAGAGAAATATAGGACCAAACTAGAGATAAGCAGAAGGAAGGGAGGAAGAAGACACTACAGGAGGCCTTGGAGCAGGGGCGGTCATTTCTTCCTCCTTCCTTTGTGAGGCAACCTGCTCAGCCAAGAGGGCCTTTCGTCGGTGCTTGCACTCATGCACAAGGCAATTTCTTTGGCTCTTGGAGTTAGGCACTGAAGGCCACGAAGGGACAAAAGGTTTCTACTCAACCATAGGAATGTCCACCATGGCTTTTTTTGGTGGAGGGACAAGTTCCTGCATGGGAGTAGGAGGAACAAGCTGAGCAACAATAGGAGGAGTCGACTCGAGAGCTTCAGTAATAGGCCTCTTTCCGCTTGTTGCCTTGGGAGCAGAAGCAGTAGGAGGCCAAGAATTGAATTCTCTACAAGAACCTTTCTTTCTACAATATAAATAATACCACGGTCCAAGGTATTCATTAGGAAAGTCTGCGATCCTGAGCTTGGGCCTATGCCAAGGAGGAATCATCAAACTCAATGGGTAGTCACCAGGCTGACTCATCCAATACTCTTCCCAAGAAGGGGGAGAGGATGAGGTAGACCAAGAAGAGGTAGCCTTCTCCTTACCTTTACGGGAAGGAGAGAGAGTTAGCATGGAATTATCCTTCCCTTTTGAGGAAGGGAGAATAGTCGATGCAGGCTTCCTCTTCTCTTCTCGGGAAGAGGAGGCGATCGATTGTTCTATCATGGGAAGGGTTATCTTTGGCTCCCCTTTGCACCCAGTTTTATACTTCACATATTTTTTGTAGAGTAGGGAGGGACAAAATTGATCCAATGAGTATCCACCACGGGACACCACGGGTTGGTATCCAGTGTCATGCACTACGTGCACGTCACCTTCATGGGAGAACTTTAAACACTTGTGAATAACAGAGGTGATTTCTTTCATGGAGGCGAGCCAGGGTATGCCTAGCTTCAGCCTAAACAAATCTGATTCTAGGATAACATTGAAGCCTATTTCAACAACCCTAGGTCCAACCAAGATAGACAAAGTGATCGAGTCGCAAGCTTTAAGGAACATACCATCGTGTGTACGAATGGTAGATTTCATTTCTTCATATTTTTCCTTTTGCAATGAATTTAATACTAATGTTTCTTCAGTGATAACATTCACACGGCTTGCGGGGTCTATCAAGACACCTGTCACAATGTTACCATTGACACAAGTGGGAATGTAGAGAGGTGAAGGTTTGTTGTTTAAGGGTAAATCTTGTGACGTAAATGTAATATCCGGTGAACCGGGTGTAGGTGGAACAGTGGAAGTTACTGTGACTATATTGACATAGGCCTCAGGTTGGGTAACAGAATCAATGGGATCAATAATCATGTTAGCAGAGTGTGATGAAAACGGGTCCGTGTATATCTGCAGTTCACTATTAGCTTTCGCCACTGATTTGTTAGCATTTTATTTATTCCCATCGAGATGAATGGTACCGTCCTCGATGCGGTCTTGTATTTCATGATGTAGCTACATGCAACATTTGGTATCATGTCCATTAACATGATGGTACTAGCAATAAGTATTCTCATCATACCAATGAGGGTAGGGTTCCTTAACAGGCTTAGGGGTCGGTAAAGTTATGATCTTATCCTTCAATAGTTTTTGTAAGACGAAAGTATGAGTTTCAGATAACTTTGTGAATTTTCGGTTGCATTTGAGGCCATTTTCATCAGCAATGGCTACTACATTCACAACGGCTTTACCTTTCCTAGAGATTGATATGATAGACTTCCCCTCACAACGGGAGCACGAGGATGATCCCTTGAACTAAATAACCATCTGCTGGTATTCTTGTAAGACTGCACACAAGTGCACAAAAGAAGGGTATTTCATGAGGGAGAACTTTTCTTTCCAAGGCCTTTGTAAGTTCCCTATCAATACCTTCTTCACGTCAAAATCGGGCAGCTGATACGAGATTTGTGAGAGGATCACTTGGTAACACACTATGAAATCAATGATTTTTTCATTATCTCCTTGTTTACATTAGACGCGATCTAAAAAGGTCATCTTCGGCCCAATTTTTGCTTGGAACTACCTAAGAAATTGGTTTACGATTTGATCAAATGAAAAAATAGAGTTGTCAGGCAAGGAACAATCAAGCATTGTATCCTTGAGGGATCAGGGAAACAATTTAGCCATCAATGCATCGTGATGGAAGAAGTCGATGCACAGGGCGTTAAAGGCAGACACATGTGTCTGTGAATCTCCCTTACCACCATACTTCTCAAATTTAGAGATCTCCATTTCTTGAGGGAAAGGAGTGTTCAAGATGGAAACCGACAATGGGCTATGTCAGAAGAAAGGCTGGAAGATAGGCTAGGCAGAGGCTTGGGAAAGGCTTACCAACTGGCTCTGCATCTTACCCATATTCTAAAGAAGAGTATTTATAATAGGGTTGTTAGAAGATAGAGGGCCAAAGGAACTTCCCCCAAAACCACCACCGAGACCACCTCCCAAACTTCCAATGGTATGAATTCTGCTAGAGCCGCTGCCACCAATGGAGCCTCTATCGGAACCACCGCCATGACCTCCACCAGAGCCACCTCCGCCAGCACCACCTCCGCTACCGAATCCATCGCCACCACCAAAGCCTCCACCACTAGAGCTGATAGGAGGGGTGAAGCTAAATCCCAAAGGGACCTTATTTACTTAGATAGTTTTAGGTTGCTCAAAGGCATAAGGGATGCTAATAGAAGGGACCGTGTCAACCATTGAAACAGAAGTGGGAGGCATTGATACCCCTAACTGTCCTTCACACTCCTCAAAAGTGACTCCTTGTGCAAAACTAGGGTTGCTCGAAGGAGCACACGCTTTGGAAAGACCAAGGAGACTACTTACAAGCTCTATTCATGTTTGATCCTTACCCATATATGTTTTAATTCACTAACAACCCGAGCGGCTCTAGCCATTTTTCATATTTCTTTCCAAGTGGTTTTCTAAGTCACCTAGTCCTTTAGAGAGGGCAGACACATATTCTACAGGGATCTGGATGGCCTCATGCTCATCCACCGACGATGGCATAGGAGATGCAGGGGGAGTGGTAACATGATCGATTTTTTTAGCGAATCCCATCTCATTCCTCAAAAATTCTCTTGAGCAGCTAGACCAATGGTGGGATCGAAGATAAGGCCTGTAGATAAACCAATAGATACCTTCGTCCTATCCATTGGGAGGTGTCATACACTTCTCCTAATGATATACCCAGAAGTTTTGGATTGGGTTGTGATGCTCATAAACCTTCACAACACTCAAGAGCACAACAATCATAGAGTACCCGAGGGAAGCTTCAACACCAACAGATGAACAGATGTTGGTTCATGTTAGGTTCACCAAAAATTTAAGAGAGGGGGACCACCATGTGAAAGACCCTAGGTCACAGAGGGTCAAGACACAAGAGGCTACCCTAACTTACCTCATCTAAGTGTAATGTGAGGGAATGCGAGGCTAAAGTAATGAGGACCATGAGGCCACTCAGTTACTCTGTAGACCCAAAACACAGGGAGAGGCTAGGAAAGTCAGTTTCTAGGTCTAACACTATGTCTTAGAAAGCTCTATGTCTGAGGATAGAAGTGCGGTTTCTGGATGTCAACACGGCATGCTAGCGTCTCAAAAGTGTGTTGTCATCTGTATAGCCAAAAAATAGTGGAGACGAGGTCAAACCAGTAAAACAAGCTAACGGCCCAATGGACTAACTAAAGGGCCAGAATGATGTGATTAAATAAATGAAGTACTCTCTAATATTATAAAGAAAATATGCAAGAGTAAAGAGAATAAGGAGGATCTCACCAAGGAATTCATTCGCTAGCTGACCCCTCGAAGAGCACGTACTCCTACACACAACAAGAAAGGGAAAATTTTGGGTGGTTGTATAGGGGCTTTCCTTAGTCAGACCCCCATTTAGGTGTTTCCACCTCCACGAACAACCAAGGAAATGAGATAAAGGAAATAATATAGTAAAGAGTAAAGAAGAACTACAAAACAGTGTTATGCTACTCAACCACATGATAGAGGAGAGGAGAGGGAAGCTTACCACCTCCACCAAGAGCACTCAAGGTTGCTTGGGTGAGAAAATGAGAGTACTCAAGCCTCTGCTGCAATGGTGTGGTCCCAAGATTTCTCTACCAAAGTGATGGAGGGTGGCTTTAGCTGCAATGGAATGCTTGAATGCTTGGAGTGAGTGAAAGTGAGCTTGTGGAGTGATAGAATGGGTGCTTGAAAAATGGTAAGAGTTGGATTGAATGTTGAAGGGATGAATTTGAAGAAAGAATGGAAGAAAATGGCTATATTCGGGTCGGTCGGCTGAAGGGGGCGTTACAACTTCACCTCCAATGAGAAGTGTAATGCCTATGCAGATTCAGCTGCAGGAATCTGCCAAGGGTGTAAGCACACCGCGTGGATGTTTGTGCACCACGCGGGCATCCCCGACAGAAACACCTCCACTGACACTCAAAACAGGGGCCAAGTGGGATGCAAGCAGTGGGCTTAGGTGGAATTAAGCCTCCGAACTTGGTTTTCTAAGGTGGGTAAAGGAAAAAAGGGAATATGCACATGGGGTGAAAATTCACTCTTATACAGGGATATTAATCAATAAATAGATAAAGGAATATTCATTTCATAATCAAAGCATGTTAAAGAAATGTTGAAGAATTTTGGAATGGAAGACTCCAAACCAGTATGTACTCCTATGGTTATTGGTTGCAAATTGAGTAAGGATGATGAATCCCCTAAGGCTAATAAGAGAAAGTATAGATCTATGATTGGTGGACTACTATACCTAACTGCTACTAGACCAAATATCATGCGTGCAGTTTGTCTTGTGGCTAGATTTCAAGAAGATCCTAGAGAGACACATGTTGCAATTGTAAAGAGGATATTCAAATATTTGAAGGGCACTCTGGATTATGGCTTGTGGTATCCTAAAGATACTAATTTCACATTGAGTGCTTACATAGATGCAGATTGGCCTAGTTGTGTAGATGATAGGAAAAGTACAAGTGGTGGTGCATTCTTTCTTAGATGTAGATCGTTGTCATGGCTAAGTAAGAAACAAGATTTAGTTTCTTTATCTACTGTAGAGGTTGAGTACATTGCAATAATATCTTGCTACAAAAAGGTGTTGTGGATGAGGAAAACATTGAAGGATATCAAAGTGGTGTATGATGTATCTATCTTTTTTTATAATACAAGTGCAATAAATATTTCAAAGAACCCAATGATGCATTCAAGGACAAAGCATATTTCAATCAGATATCACTTCTTAAGAGAGAAGGTTGTGGAGAATGAAGTGAAGCTTGAATATGTATGTACAAAGGATCAAATTGCTAATATATTTACTAAGGCTCTTCCTAAGGATACTTTTATGTATCCTTGGGAAAAGTTGGGCATTATTGCCTCTCCTTTCTTGAACTAGATGCATATGGAGATGCATCAGTTTAGTGGATCTATTGATTCATTATTTGTTTGGATTGATGTTGGTGGCTACCTCTCAAGGGGAGTAGATAGTGACATTATTGCAGTATGGAGTGAGTGTTGTCATTTTTCAGAGGTTGTTGATTAGGTTGGTATATACTCCTAAGGGGGAGTATTCAGAGAAATAGAAAGTATTTTGGTTCGATGTCAAAGGGGGATAACAATGCAAAATATTCTATCCTTTGCCATTGATGTCAAAGGGGGAAAGAGAGTCATATGAAAAAATCTATCTATAAAAGGGGAGAGTGAAGCATGTGAAAAAGAAAAATTTGAAAGGGGGGAAGATTCTTGTAAGAGAGAGTGCATGAATGTTGTGTAGGTTGTCTAATAAAAAAAAAAAAGAGTGTATGTTTTTTTTGATGGTTTTTCACATCTTGTGTTGCCATCAATGACAAAGGGGGATATTTTTGCAAGTATGAAGTTTTTTTCATTGATTTCAACAAGCTCATGTTGTCATTGGTGTCAATGATGTTGAGGATATTGAGAAAATTGATAAAAAGAGGAAACAGGGTGTTGCAGACGTGCTATGGTTTTGCTCTATATTTCTTTTGGATTGAAGATCTACTTGTGTGGTTTGGATATGTTGGTTAGAAGTGTTCAAAGTTTCTATATCTAGAATTTGGGCTTCTAGATCATTATACATGGGTAAGTGCAAGAAGTTGAGTCCACGAAACATGAAATTTTTTGTATTAGCCAAAAAAATGAAATCAACATTGCAAAAGCGGGATCCCGCTTTTTAAAAAATGGAACCTAAATTAAAAACGAGATCCCGCTTTTTAAAAAATCGGGATCTCATTTTTCAAAATTTTCATTTTTGAAAATTTTAAAAATGGGACCCCATTTTGAAAATTTTCCAAAATGGAAAGCGGGATCTAGATTTGAAAATTTTCCATTTTGGAATTTTTATTTTGGAAAATTTTCAAAGCGGGGAACCCATTTTTAAAATTTCAAAAAATAGAAATTTTTTGTTTTTGGCAATTTGGAAAATAGGATCCTGTTTTGTAGAACCATAAAAAAATATTATTTTATGAAAAGGGATCTCGTTTTGTAAACAGGATCCCGTTTTGTAAATGGGATCCCATTTCCAAAAAAATGAAATTGGATTTGCTTTGTGGTCGGGTTTCTGCCTTGTATTTTGGTTCGGGAAAAGCATTGGGAATCCGAACCTAGGCCTCCAACCTGGTTTGACCTGCAAGTTGAAGGTCCTGACAATGTCAGAGAAAAATACTGAGTTTGGACATATGGCTGACGACTATTTTTGCAGAATTTTTTGACGAAATTAAAACCCATTTTAGATGAAACAATGCAGATTCCAAATATGTAAAAAAAATTACAATTGGATTATTTTTTGTATTTTTCAATTAATTTTTGATAAAACTGGTCCATAAACTTTAAATATTAGGGTTTTTTACTATTTTAATAACTTTTTATCAACATAACATTTTGACAAACAGATTGCACAAGAATAAACTTCAGAAAATTGTTTTCAATTTAAAAAAAATCAAAAAATGATAAGTTTAGGTCATCTTATGCATGTCGTACATGATGATTTTTATAAACGACAAATATGCCTAATAAAAATTAAACAAAAAAAAATCAATTAAAAATTGCAAAAAAATATTGAGAACAAGCTTCAGTGAGTCACAAATATTTTCCCAAAAGAATTTAGAAAAATATAATAATTTAGGTCAAAATATGGATGTCATACACATGCATGGTATGGTAAAAAAAAAGTGACTTTTAAACAGTGGTTTTTAGAAACGCCTATTAAAACTCAATTTGTACAATCTGGGTATTGAAATAAATTACATATTTGGAAACTAGACTCCGACTACTACATTTTATGATTTGTCACTTTTTCGAAGATTCCATCTCTAATTGCTTCAAATTTTAAGGTCAAATGTGTCAAATTTTGAAAATCAAGAAAAACACTTCCACTTTTTGGCCAAAAAGTGGACTCAACTTCTTGCCAACACCCACATAAGAAGTTATGTTCACCAGTGTGTGAATTGGATTTATAGTGTTGCTTACAGAAATGTCTGGGAGAAATATTTTTCCTTTGCGTTTCTTTGTAGTTGCATTTCAAGACTTGATTCTGAACGAAGAATTATGGTGTTGATCTCTTGCTTATTTCAAGAGGATTCGTGTTTTGGTGCTTTGAAAGATGGTTTTTAGGGTTAAAATTTTTTGCAGTGTAGTTAGAGTGTATTGGGATTGTACATTCTGAAGGTGTGATTCGATGTTGAACCATAGATTTTTGGAATAGGTGACTCTCTTACACTTGTAAGGTTTTTCACCTAAAAGGAGAGAGGAATCCCAAAAACCTTGATGGCTCACTCAAGTATAATGCAAGTATGATTGAATTATGTCTAAAGGGGATTGTCCTAAAGGATGCAAAATGATAAAAGAGATTAACTACCAAATGTAACCTTAGAAAATGCAAGATGTTTGAAAACATAGTGTAGTATGTAGAAACACCTAGAAAGATGAATAGGAATGCAAATGGAATAGAACGAGGAATTAAAATAGAAAGCATGCACCTGGGAATATGTTGGAGACTAGAATGAGGACTAGAAATGTTGCTAATCCTAAAAATTTGGCCTACTGGGACTCATTCACCATTCTTGGTGAATTAGTCCTAGATCTAGGAAACTATTCTGGAGCCCATTTCAGACAAATGGGTATCCAAAACTGCAGAAAACACTTTTCAAGCCTGGAAGTGGGACACATTCACCACTAATGGAAAGTGAGTCCACTTTTGAATTTCTGAAAAATCCAAAAGTGGAAATAGAAGCCCTCAATCTGTACTTCAGTTCCTGACAGGTGTCCGCCTTCGAAACTTTGATTTTTGGCAGGTTAAGTGACTTTTTCTAGATGTTTTGACCTAGTCAACAAGGAGATATTTTCAACAACTTTGTAACTTAACTTTCAATGATTTCCAAGTCTTCAAGATACCTAAATCTGCAAACACACAAGAAAAGAGAGAAATGTTGAATGTTAGGGTATGGGGGTTTGACTTGGTCAAACCCCCTTTTAGGTAATTAAATCAAAATGAAGAAATAATGTTTAATGAAGCATGAAATAATGGAATTAGAGACTTTCCATGATGATAGATCTTGAATTTCTACAACAATAGATGAAAAATCTGCCCTTGAATGTCTAAAAAAGGTATCTTGATGACTTGAAAATGTTAAAACCCTAGCTTGCTTGACTTGAGAACATGAATTTAAATGATGGATGAATAATGAATGAATTGTGAATTAGGGTTTAGAAGCTTGTATTTATAGGAAATCCACCTAATTTTCCCATTAATTTGATCCCCAAGGCCGATATGGAGGAAAATTAAACTTAAAACCTAATTTTTCCTGCTCAAACCCTGAAAATGACTCAAATGGGACTCATTCGCCATCAAGGGTGAATGGGTCTCACCTGGATGGGACTGTTTTTCCCCTAATGGAAAATGGGTCCCATAGGGACTCTTTTTCCAGTTGGAATGTCCGAGAATGAAGAAATTAGGCTTCTAGGTTGTTCAAGTCGAGTCTTTGATCAAATTAAGCCTTGGGATGCACAATATGGGGCTATAGGGGCCTATTAATGATGATGTAAAGGGTAATTAGGGCTAGGGACACAAATTTCAAAGTGAAAGTATGATTAAATACACTTTACATCATTAAATTTAGGTCCACAGCCTAGAAAGGCACAACATCCAATGTGAATGTGTAAAACACATTACAACACTAGATTAAAACTAAGTTTAATTTAAAAGCCTTCTAGATTAATGTGAAAATGCAATTAAATACATTTACAATATTGAATTAGGGGAAAAATAGGTCAATTAGACTTAAACGTTTAATAATAGTCTAGAAAAGTGTGAAAGTCTTTTACAACACTTTACAACACCTTTACAAGACATTGATAAATGCATTTTATTTAGTTTGCAAGGGCCCAAGACCTAATGTGAATTTGTAAAACACTTCACAACACTAAATCAAGGCCTCATTAAGTCTCATTTATCGTCAATTATTCCCAAATCAAGCAAGGAGTACTTTTTTCTATGCTACAGATGCAAAGAATTTTTTGGATCGCAGGTGGTTTGTGGATTATTCTAGATTGTCTAGAAGCTTAGTGTGTGGCTTTCAAGTCGTTCTTGGACTTGAGGAAGCATGTACTTCAAATTTTAATGGTGTTTGCATAGGTAACAACCAACCTAATGTTTACACTACATTCAAAGATGTTTAAGTATTGATGAAGGTGTAGTGTGGCATGTGAATGTTGATTTGGGTCCCACTTAAATTTTGTATTGGTCCACTTTCATTCCTATCCACTGTGGAAATGCTTAGTTATGACCTATTTTGAATTTGTGTAAGGCATGTGTAGTCAACTTGAAGATGCTTTTCAAATTGTGGATGGTATAAATGCAAGGTGAGTTGATGCAAGATGAAGTGTGGAATAAAGTTGAGTGTTGTGATGTGAATTTAAGTGTAGAGATGCGAAATTTAGTGCAAGCTATAATACAAGATTGTTGAATGTAGTGAGATGAAGGTATCTTAATCTCTTGAAGGTTGCGAGTGTTGTTGGAGCTATTGTGGTGGATTCTTTGTTGCATTGAGATTGCTGGTGTTTTTTCAATACACCCTTAGAACTCTCTAAAGATTAGCCAACACCTATAATCAAGAATCCCTAAGATGAATGGCCAACTTAATGAGTAAAGGCTTTAAGGAATTTACTCCTTCACTTTAGGCTCTGTGAGACCTAGGAGGGTGTTCCTAATTGTGTCCATTTTGATCTATTTAGTAAAGAACACATCAATGCACAAATTGGTTCCTATGAAGGGTAAATAAACATAATCCCCTAAAAGATTGGTTGATCTTCGAGCAAATAATAATTTATTTACCAGGAACAAGAAAGTATTTTAGGTACATGCCTCATAGTTAACAAATTTGAAATGAATTATGCTCTAATTCTAAGTCCATGATCTGGTAAACTATATTCATATTTCAATTGTAAATAACTTTAGCAAATAGACTAGTGTTTCATCAATTGGGAAATGGAGTCAAACATATAATAACCAATAATACATACATTCTTTAACCCTGACAATAATGGACTATTTTCATAATGCCTTACACCATGAAAACCCACAATTCCCAAAACATGACTTCTTACCAAATCCTTTGCAAAGTACCACAAATCGATGACCCTATTCAAGCATTTCACTAACTCTTTGAGTCATGGCAGAAACAAGGACACACACTCAAATAAGCATTTGATGATAAACAAAGATACCATTGATATTTCATTCATAATTTGCAGAAATTTACAATATGAGAGTAAATGTTTTGGATATAATATTTGTTTCGATATCAGTAATTTCTGTAAAACTAGTTAAAGATTATTACATATATGCTTCAAAACCAAGACAATTCAACTGTTCTATTCATTAGCATCCTTTATACACCAAATTTCTACCCAGACTATATGCAGGACTCAAAATTTTAGAACTAGAACCCCTTGCAATGAGCCATGAAGTACCTTTTATAGTACAAGGGAGCAACAAGCATCCAACTCAAAATGTAATTACATTTCTAAATGCTTCATTTCAGCTCGAATTTGAATTTCATTTCAAAAATCCCCACATGGTGACCTGCAATAATTTATTGAATATGGGGAGAAAAAATTGATAACCACCATCAAAAGGGAAATGAAAATACCACCAAAATTTACCTTTAACTGCCAGCTAGGCCTTCAGTTCCATGTCCACGTCGCCTCAAATATCTACTATCAACATGAAAAATAAAAACCAACCACACACGTGAGGAATAGAAGAAAACACCACAACAACCTCATCAATCAACACAAAAAATGAACACCCATACAACAATTCTTTTAACTATAAGAAGGACCAACACCAGAACTAGACCCATGATACACACGCCCACTCCGCGTCCTTGCAGGAGGCGGAGAAGAAACTTCTGCTCCCTCCTCATCTATGTCTTTACCTGGCATAGAGCCATCACTCCTGCTTGGAGTTTTCATAGATATCGACAGTACCGATAATACTTCCAATCTCAGGGTTACCGGTTGATGGGTATGTACAGGATCATCATGGAAAAAACAGGCCCTTAAGTGGCAAAAAATTTAGAAAAATTAGAGTTAGGCAACTTAACATAAAAATTTGAATAAGTTATCTATATTATTTCAAAAATATGTAAGAATAGAATCTATAGGAAATTGAATGTAGTTTCTAAACTACTAGGTTTGTTTAAAAATAAAATCTATTTGGTGAAAATTTGAAATTTCAATGCGGTACTTAAATTTGGGGAAAAATAAAAGAAGTAGGTGTGCAATGCGACCAACCACAATAAAATGATAATATTTTCTTATAATATTTTAGATATAAGTAGAGGAATCATGTCCCAATGTGATGCATATTTTTTTGGTAATTTTTTCCAAGTAAATAATTAATTATGAATTTTTTATTACAAATTTTAAAAAATATAAAGCTCATATATCTGACCACCTTAACTTGGTAAAAAATTCATGAAATTCAATTTTTCTTTTTTTAATTCTATAGTATGCAAAGTATAGAATGTGACGCATGTTTTGGATTCAAAAAATATGATACCATTTGAAAGCTATAGATTTTTTTCAATCAGCCTATCAATTAGGAATTTAGTCGTAATTCGAATAGAAAATTAATAATAATTACTTAATTAATTCAAAGTAAAGCATAATTTATATTGGTGGAAAGTTGAGAATCTCGTTTAAAAACCCTTTTCGTTTCATCAATTTTGGGTAAAAAAAAAGTCATCAGCCACATACCCATCATATTGCCACTTTTTGGCTCATCATGATCCTACACATACCTGATTGATCATCATGAGATATTGTTGATAGTTTGAATCTGTCTTCATTGCACTGTCTAAAGGGATATTCATGATAGCAATTGGGGAACTCTGACTCCCATAAGAGTCACTGCCATACCTTATCTTTCTGCATACTCTAGTTACAAATGGTACAGGCTCTTTTCCTTTCTCTTCCACCTTCTTTGTAGCTACACCCTAGCTCCTTAATCGTTTACTGCTTCTGGTGGGAACACGCGAAGACTTCTCACCAAGGGCTTTCTCTTCTATGATTGGAATCTATTCAGGTGGATTGTGCTTACATTTAGAGACATTATCTGGAATTTTCCACACGTTGAATCTTGGAGACCTCCTTACTGGTGTTGCAGAAGTGATTGGCTTATTCATCTTCATCGCCTAGCAGCTTCTCAAGCTCACAATGGAGCACTTTTCACTTTGCAAAAATTCAGAAAAATGCTAACTACAGAATGCAATGGTGAATATTGCAATCACTCTATCTGTATTTATCAAGCAACTCTAATGGTGTTTGATCATCAACTTTGGCATCACACACTCGAGGAATCAAATAATCACTGGCATCGATTTCATCACCGTTAATCACCCAATTACTTGGAGATCTGTGTATCATTTCTCATAATAGCCAGGAATTAATTTCTTGCATGCACCAAGACCCAATTGATCACTTCTGGAGAGAGTACGCCATTAATGCTTGCTGGTTGCAGAGCAAAATGGCTAACACATGTGTATTTTGATTTTTAAATGCCAGTTGTCAATTTTAGAATGAGATGGAAGATTGAGTGGCCAAGATGTGGTCAAATCAGGTTTGATGACCCAATACTACAGCTCGCCATCCTCTGGAAAATAATAAAATGTTGACTTGGAACCACGTCATTCATACCACGAGCTTTTCCATACTCTACATGGTGGTCGAGAAGCTCCACGCATCATCCTTTCACATACTTTGCAAGCTATCCCGCAGGAATTAATTAAATGTTGCGAGGTGTGCAATGAATGACTAGGATTAAATCCTAATGTTGTATCACAACCGTCGATCTCCCCGTCATTGGTTACCTAGAACTTGTACAAGGGTCGGGCCCTATACATAAAGGACACACATCAGAATCTCATGGACCTCGCACGCTTCATGACGACTATTCATAAATTCCTACACGGTGTGCAATGGGCAGTGGGGATTAAATCTCCAAATCTGATAGGCTACATCCCTGCACATGCTAAATGTTAACATTAAGGTGGGTCCATGACTAGGCCAATGGTAATAAAACCCTTGAGGACGACGACTTAAGTCCCTAAAATAAAATATTTTGCCCAAATTTATAAAAATTTGGTGCGGGATAATATGCGGGGTGACTCTTTCTTCTAGGCTAGAGGGCCCAATGATTAGATGCATTCAAGGGCTTATGTGATGACTAATTAAACTTGCAACTGGCAGAAATAGGTCACTACAAAATTTTAACGCATGAGGGTTTTGGGATAGAACGTTTACAAATACAGGGCTTACAAACCAAAACCTTTTTCCCACCCTTAGACACATAGCTTAATAATCATGATCTAGGTCATGATTTCTCTCAGAATTTTTCCAAAAAATTGGGAGCTCTATCAGTGCCTCATGCTCGGGGACATATACCTCCAATGGGTATAGCGAGAATCCAAATCTCAGTTTGAAGCAGTCTAGGGTAGAAACACAAAAAACCCAGGAACTTGCCAGGACAAGGAAAGAAAACACAACTAGAAAGGAACACACCAAACCAAACCTATATACATTATTCACAAAATTATACAATATGATTGGTCTTTTCAGAAGCCTCTTTTATTTCAATTAGCTTCAATCCTCAAATTGGAGGCCCATGGCCCCCAAAAACTCAGGAATAGTTCTTTCCTCTATCAAAGACTTTGTCTTGTTCTACTTGTGGTGGATCAACATGAGCATTATGTACCTCTGCGCAACCAGCATCATCATGATTGATATCATCAACACCACTTGCTATAAAACTATCTTGTTCATCAATCTTATCCAATATCGACTGATCAAATTGAAATGGGAAAGTAAAACATTCATACTCCATATGATCATGTATTTTACCTTTGCATCCATCTTGTACAACAAACAGGAACCCTTCATAAACAATTTTTTGTGTGTTAGGCCAAGCTCTTGGAGCATCAAAAAGAAAATATTCATATTTAATAGCATCTTCATTATGCTTGACATGAGTGTTTTCCTTATTGGATGGAAACAATTCTATAATAAGGTCCAAAAGATATGGGGCATCTACAAATAATTCAAGTGCACACTCATATTGATCAGCATCACATCTCATTCCATATGTCCCCCTAAATTCCTCTCCACATGGATCAAACAATCCTACAATGTTGACATAAGCTGAAGACTTACTCAATTGTTCCTCCTCATTAACAAGCAATAGTCTCGCTTCAGGACTAATGCATCCATCTGAATGCACAACTTGGTTATTCAGTAACAGGTCTCTCCCTTCATCCATGTATATGTCATCTCCATTATCATGTACAACTGATAATTCGGCCTTTATCTCAAATATAAAATCATGTATCACATGAGCATGGGCATGCTCATCTACATAGACCTCTCAATACCGGTGTTGTATTTAGGACTATCACCATAAGCAATTCCATTCTTATCTCCAAATTCTTCACCCTGTGAACAATTATCACATTCAATTATCAACAAACCTAAATCACACTCTTGGTGCTCATTAGATACAATTTTCTCATTCACTTGTGAGCAATCTACTTCACCAATACTTGTTCCATTGCATATTTCATGTGACTAGGGAGACACTGAATCAAGGTTACCATCTTCAAGGATAAATTCACAAACCTCAATGTCAACCTAGTCCTCACTTCTTACTATCTCACTTGCACCATCTCCAACATTTTCACAAGTAGTACTTTCCAAAAACTCATTAGGATTTTCCACAAAGAGTGGATTACTCCTACACCAGTAAGGGTCATGATTGATCACATTATCTACTAGTGAGGGTTCATCATATAAAGGATTTTTCCACACCTTCATGTTTTTCACATATACCCCCGCCTTTTCAATATGAGGGTCCCAATCTTTAGGATCATCAGTTCCTTCAAAATCAGTGTAATCACTTGAAGAACAGAGAGAAACATTGTCAGCATCCTCTTCATCATTTGTATTTAAAATTATTGATCCACATTCTAAAAATTCTTAGCATGAAGAGAATTTTTCACTACCAAGAAAATGTACTCTTTCAAGGCTATCAATATGTCCTCTACTTGAAGCGATAGATTCCACTTCAATTTCATAAGAAGAATTATAATCAACAGAAGACTGACCAAGTTCAATATCATCCCCTTGGTCATTGATTTGTGCATCATTGTCCCTAATAAAACCAGGGTGTGGGACTTCCCCCTGCATCCCTTGTGCTTTCTCACAATCTAGGACATCCCAAGGATGAAAATCATGCACCATTTCCTTATTCTCATATTGTCTATCTCCATCCTCATCATTGCTATATGGATCTGCATCTATGGTGCTTATAAAATGACAACAATCCTCAACTAGTTGTTCACATGATTCTGATACATCCTCTTAATTCTCCTCATCATGGTGACCACTGGTAACACTCTGAGGTAAAACTTTTCATGTGTATTCATTCTTAGCCTCCTCTAGAACCCTTATCCAATAAATTACTTCACTCAAATTGTGAGGCTTCAATTCCTTTGGTAGAGTGCTCAATCCTGATTGATGCATGTCACAAAACAAATCAATACATATGGAGTCTTCAGGTCTGACATCTTTAGGTATCTTTAATAAGGTATCTACAAACCTAGAGAATAGATCATAGGGTGATTCCCCTTAATACCTTTTCATTTCATGCAAGCTCTTGGATGAGAATACATGATCAACTTTACCTTGACATTGTAAGCTTTCCACTTGAGCCTTACCATAATTCTCACATTGTGATGATGGAGAAATTGGAATCATAAAATCCTTGTCATCTTGGCATAAATTTCTACTAATTGATCCACCATTTTCATTGGCATGAAATGTGTTAAGATTAGTAGCATTAGTGGCTGCATATCCCTTCATCATTGAATACTTCAAATTATTTTCAATGTCTATGGAAATTTTGTAGGCTTGATGCAATGTAGTAGGCTCTTTGTCTCTCAAGAGATAACTCATCTTTTTATCAAATGCACCCAAGTGTACACCACCAAACACTCAGCATCATTTGGTCTTATACTTGCAAGGATCTCTTTGATTACCTTTGAGAATCTAAGATTAAAGGACAAAACCAACTCATCCTCTTCCTTCTCCATACTCACAAATTTTTTTCTGACTAGGATTGGATCAATCCTTTCTCCAAACCATTCCATGAACAATACTTTAAACTCCTCACATGAATGTATGGAGGAAGCTTGCAAATAAGAGAACCAATCTCTTGCATCCCCTCTGAAGGACTAAGCAAATAATTTCATGACAACATCTTTAAAGTCCAATTCATAATCTCCCATCATATCAAAAAACTCTTGCAGATGCTTACTTGCTGATTCAACTTTTGCACCATTGAATTTTTGTATCTTTTCCCTGATCTTAGGTGGCACAACATTTGGATAACCACAAATGTTGTAAAAAAAAATGGCTCTATATCTCTCAATATTGAAATTCCTTTGACTAATCAAAGGTTGTTCATCATGCATGGTTACATTCATGTCTACACCAGAATGTGCAGCTTGACTATGCATTCTCACTCTTTGAAAGAGAATTATAAATTTTTCTTTGCAATTACACAATGCTACACTAGTACTTTTCAACAATTACAAACCCAATCCTTTATAATGCACATTTCCTATGGATTTTGCTTAAGATCTTACAATATAACATGCTTATTTATGATAATGAACTAATTTAAATTCACATTCAGAAGGCATGTTAAATTTTCAACAGTATTCTCTAATCTAGTGCTAATTCACTTAATAGGGAATCATTTACAGCTCGAGCAAAAAAAAAAAATCATAATTTTCTCATAACATGATCAAATTTTCTTCAATTGTATGAGAATACCTAGAATTTTGCAGCATTCGCCTATCATTTGTCTTCAAACCTACAGATCTAGAGATTTGATGTTTGCTTGATTAGGTACATTTTTTAGTCGCCACCTCCTATTATGGAGGATTAAATTTCAAACAAGATGAAATTTTATCAGAAATAGAACATGTTCTGGGTTGGCTTCCACAGCGGAGTCACTTTTAGATTCTTCAAACTTTGTTGCTATCAAATCTTCTTCCAAGTTCAAGAATTTATCAATATCTGAACAGGACATTCAGAATTACCTCACCATTTGACTTTGTGATATAAAGATCTGCGTTTGGAGAATGAGAGTTTTCCCTAGCAGAGTCGCAATTCTATTGGTGTTTTATAGTACACACTTAGAACTCTCTAAAGAGTAGCCAACTCCTATAATCAAGAATCCCTAAGACGAATTGACAACTTAATGAGTAAAGGCTTTAAGGAATTTACTCCTTCACTTCAGGCTCAGTGAGACCTAGGAGGGTGTTCCTAATTATGTCTGTTTTGATCTATTTAGTAAAGAACACATCAATGCACAAATTGGTTCCTATGAAGGGTAAATAAACATAATCCCCTAAAAGATTGGTTGATCTTCGAGAAAATAATCATTTATTTACTAGGAACAAGAAAGTATTTCAGATACACATGCCTCATAGCTAACAAATTTTAAATGAATTATGCTTCGATTCTAAGTCCATGATCAGGTAAACCATCATCATATTTCAATTGTAAATAACTTTAGCAAATAGACTATTTTTTCATCGATTGGGCAATTGAGTCAAACATATAATAACCAGTAATAAAGAAATTCTTTAACCCCGACAATAATGGACTATTTTCATAATGCCTTACACCATGAAAACTCACAATTCCCAAAACATGTCTTCTTACCAAATCCTTTGCAAAGTACCACAAATTTGTGACCCTATTCAAACATTTAACTGACTCTTTAAGTCATGGAAGAAACAAGGACACACACTCAAATAAGCATTTGACGATAAACAAAGATACCATTGATATTTCATTCATAATTTGCAAAAATTTACAATAGGAGAGTAAATGTTTTGGATATAATATTTGTTTCAATATCAATATTTTTTGTAAAACTACTTTAAGATTATTATCTATATATGCTTCAAAACCAAGACAATTCACCTGTTCTATTCATTAGCATCCTTTATACCCCAAATTTCTACCTAGACTATATATAGGACTCAAAATTTTAGAACCAGAACCCCTTGCAATGATCCATGAAGTCCCTTTTCTAGTACAAGGGAGCAACAAGCATCTGGCTCAAAATGCAATTACATTTCTAAATGCTTCATTTAAGCTCGAATTTGAATTTCATTTCAAAAATCCCCACATGGTGATCTGCAATCATCTATTGAATACGGGGAGACAAAATTGATAACCACCATCAAAAGGGAAATGCAAATTATACAGCCAAAATTTTCCTTTAACCACTAGCTAGGCATTCCATGCTACATCCATGTCACCTCAAATATCTACCATCAGCATGAAAAATAGAAACCATCCACACACGCGATGAACAGAAGCAAACACCACGACAAACTTATCAACCAACACAAAAAATGAACACCCAGACACCAATTCTTTTAACCAGAAGAAGGACCAACACCAAAACCAGACCCATGGTATAGATGCCCACTTTGCATCCTTGCAGGACGTGAAGAAGAAACTTATGCTCTCTCCTCATCTTTATCTTTATCTGGCACAGAGCCATCATGCTCGCTTGGAGTTTTAACAAATATTGGCGGTACTAATAATACTTCCAATCTTAGGGTTACCGGTTGATTCATCATCATGAGATATTGCTGATAGCCCAAATTTGTCTATGTTGCACTATCCAAAGTGCTATCTGTGATAGCAATTGGGGAACTCTGCCTCCCATAAGAGTCACATCCATACCTTATCTTTTTGTGTACTCTAGCTGCAAACGATACATGCTCTTTTCCTTTCTCTTCCACCTTCTCTGTAGCTACACCCTGGCTCCTCAACCGTTTGTTGCTTCTGGTGGGAACACATGAAGACTTCTCACCAGGAGCTTTCTCTTCCAGGATTGGAATCTGTTCAGGTGCATTGTGCTTACATTCAGAGACATTATCTAGAAATTTTTGCACGTTGAATCTTGGAGACCTCCTTACTGGTGCTACAAAAGTGATTGGCTTATTCATCTTCGTCACCTAGCAGCTTCTCAAGCTCACAATGGAACACTTTTCACTCTGCAAAAATTTAGAAAAATGCTAACTAGAGAATGCAATGGTTAATATGACAATCAATCCATCCGTATTTATCAAGCAAGTCTGATGGTGTTTGATCATCAACTTTGGCATCACAAGCACTTGAGGAAGTAATTAATCATTAGCGTCGATTTCATCACAGTTAATCACCCAAGTACTTGGAGATCTACGTATCATTCCTCATAATAGCCAGGAATTAATTTCTCACATGCACCAAGACCCAATTGATCACTCTTGGAGAGAGCACGCCATTAATGCTCATTGGTTGTAGAGAAAAATGGCTAACACATGCGTGTTTTGATTTTTGAATATCAGTCATCAATTTTAGAATGAGATGGAAGATCGAGCGACCAAGATGCAGTCAAATCAGGTTTGAAGACCCAATACTATAGCTCGCCATTGTCTGGCCAATAAGAAAACGCTGACTGGGAACCACATCATTCATACCACGGGCTCCACCACACTCTGCACGGTGGTTGAGAAGCTCCATGTGTCGTCCTTTCACGCACCTCACAAGTTTTCCCACATGCATTAATTAAATGTTGTAAGGTGTGTGATGAATAGCTAGGATTAAATCGTAATGTTGCACCACAGCCATCGATCTCCCCATCATTGGTTACTGAGCACTTGTACAAGGGTCGAGCCCCATATAGTAAGGACACGCATTGGAATCTCGCAGACCTCACATGCTTCATGACGGTTGTTCATAAATGCCCGTGCGGTGTGTGATGGGCGGCGAGGATTAAATCTCCAAATCTGATGGTCTACATCCCTACACATGCTAAATTTTAACATTAAGGTGGGGCCATGACTAGGCTGACACTAATAAAACCCTTGAGGACAACAACTTAAGCCCCCTAAAATAAAATGTTTCGCCCAACTTTACAAAAATTTGGTGCGGGATAATATGTGGGGTGACTATTTCTTCTAGGTTGGAGGGGTCGGTGATTAGACACATTCAAGGGATTATGTGATGACTAATTAAACCGACTACTAGCGGGAATAGGTCACTGCAAAATTATAACGCAGGAGGGTTTTTGGATAGAATGTTTACAAATCCAGGGCTTACAAACCAAAACCTTTAGCCCACCCTTAGACACAAAGCTTAATAATCATGATCTAGGTCATGATTTTTCTTAGAATTTTGCCAGAAATTTGGGAGTTCTATTAGAGATCATGTTCTCTGTGTAATATTCTATCTTCTATCTTCTTTCTATTATGACAGTGAGTCTAGGTTGTGAGCCTTTTTGGATAGTGTGTCCTATTCTGACAATGATCCTTTGTACCAATTTTGTAATTATTTATATTGTGAGCTAATCCTCACCATGGTTTTTCCCTCCTAGGATTGTCCACGTAATCCTGGTGTTTTCTTGTGTATGGTATTATTGCTTCAATTTTTGTTATCTGCATTTCATGTTTAAATATTATAATAGATTAATGGTTTAATGAATGTATTTGGATGTGAATGTTAATGAGGGTTTTGATGTTTTGATAAGATAAAACTGATTCAACCCCCCCCCCCTTGCCTCCTCTCAATTGTCTTGTTCATTCAACAAATTGAACAAATTTTTAAATTATAAAATATAATAAAAAATGATCTAAAAATCATCAAATTTGAAAACTTATATATGAGATGTTGACGTAGAGCAACATCTATTCAAACACCAAAATGCACATTTGACCATATTGATTAATTTATTATAAAATATAATTTAATATTAAAAATCCAAAAACTATCAATTTGAGAGCCTATAAATGAGATGGTGATACACAACAATGTTAGAATGCACATTTTATTTCTTAAATTCTTGGACAATTATGACACTAATATAGGTCCTCAACTCCCCCAATAAAATGTTTATGTCAATGAACAAAAAAATGTTCCAAAGTATTATTCACTGTTCAAACCACTAAAAAGAGGAAACCATGCTTCAATTTGGAACAATAGACACCATTTTCATGGGCTCTGCATTTAGGACTTGTAGACACCCAAAAATGTCCTCTTACAAAACTTTGTCCCGACATTGCATCATTTATACATCGTGTAGCATGTTTTGCCCTAGGTACCCATGCCATCATCTAATTAGTTAAATAAATCTTATTTTCATTTAGTCCCTTCATATTCATAATCCATCCATTCCTCTAATGTTAATTAAATAATTTATATTATTTAATTAATTAAATCATTTCTATTCATTCTTCTAATGTTAATTAAATAATTTATATTATTTAATTAATGAAATCATAAATCCAACATTAATCAAATAAATCAAATATTTATTTAATTAATAAAATCTTAAAAAGATCTTCTCGCTTTCTTTCCAAAATTGAAACTCATGTGTATCTAATTAATTTATTTAATTAGATAATTCATCAATTATCCTTCTCGTCTTTTTTAGGATTTATTTCAATTAAAAGAGAAAATCAAAATCTTTCTATCTTTTTAAAATCTTATCCCATCTCGTTGTATTTCCTCTTTTGTCAATCAAATCCTTATCAAATCTTATCAAATCTAATATTTGTCCACATCAAGGCTCTATAAATACAGTCTCTCACAATCCATTTAAGTCAGACATCCTTATGCTGTCAAAATCATTATTTAGTCTTCCATCTCTCTCTATCATTCTCCATTTGTCATTATTGCTGAATTGAGCAACCAACATTCCTCCATTATAAATCCTTCAAAATCTTGCATTCTCATGCAGGTGGAGAAGAGCAATGGAGATAAATCGAGTTTAGCGTGGATTTGGGTTTGCATTCATTTGTTATTGTAATTTTCATGCTTGCTAATTAGGATTTGCTATATTTCTATTTTAGTTTTATATCTGATTTTCCCCTAATTACAGGACCGATTCCTCTTGAATGTGACTGTACTAATACGTCAATCTCAAGGATATTAGAGTGGGACCAAAGGCAGTTAATTGGTCTTTATTTTGGAGATGGTGTTTCAGTTCCACTCCGATATCTTTGACTTCAATATGCATCCAGTGTACTGGATAGTCTATAAAATGGCTTCTACCATTTTAGATATTGCAAGAAGCCTACAATTCCTGATTTTCCCATCTCTATACGTTTCTTTTCAAGGTAATAATTAAAAAAATATCTTCAATAATTAAATTGGGCTCACGTGTGTTGATTTGGGTATTCTTGATTTAATTTTCTGCAAACTAAGTTTTCTAGAATGATTACAACTCAATTTATTTGCAATGTATGGCTAAGTTGTGCCAAATTTGTTTTAAGCCTAGTGAATTTCTTTAACATATAGTCTTGTTGCTTGAAATCCTTATCTTGATGGATAGAATAGCTAAGGAAAATATAGATGTTCTGCTCAAGATGTATCTTATGTGTAGGGACTATTCTTTTCTTCCCGATATAATATTATTCACTAATGTGTGTTAAGGCAGGTTAGAATTTGGCTTATTTTATTGGATCCATCATAATGAGTTGGCATTCATGGTGGATAGGCTCTCTTGGTCATAGAGTAGTAAGTATTTTAGTTCCCATGTATTTTATAATATTGTCTTGTGTAGGACAAATAGAGAGTTAACTGTGAGATAATTGAATGCAGCAAAGTAGCCATGAACCCCACTGGTTGTTTTGTTTCTTCCATGGAACCCAACTCAATTGTAGTCCGCTGTAGGAAATGGATTTTAACTTGATGTAGAGAACCCTCAATGAAGATGCCTTCCATGTTCCACCTTTCTTGTTCGCTTTTCAGTTTCTTTTGGTTTTGGTTTTTCAAAAAGTAGTAGTTTGTCAACTACTCTATCTTTTTGGTCAAATGCTCTATTTTGGTTGAGGAATAAAGGAATAGCAATGAACTATTTTCTATTATGGGAATTTAGAAAGTTATGATTAACAATATGGTTTGGGGTTTTTCACAGTTAGTTTTAGTTTTAAGAGTTTTTGAACAGGGGTAGATTAGAAGTTTGGGAAAAACAACTGGGGCTTTCCAGTAACATAAATAAATTTCTACTACAATTTGTTGGATTTTATGGTGGTTTTCCTATAGCATATTTGTTGTTGCATACTATGAAAGATTATGTACTGCTCTGCTAAAAGTTCTTGATAAATATAAAATATCTTAATATATTTCTTTTTTTCTCTTTTTGGACTATTATATTATTTGTTTGTCTATCAGTAGTATTTTGAAAAGTTGTTGACCTGGGTTAAGGAGTGCCTGCATAATAACTGAATTTCAATTGGAAGAAAAGGAAAAAATTTAGTTGTAAAAGACTCCAGATAGCTTCAGAGATTTATGTATATCCTTGGTAAATTCATCAGTTCGGAAATCTAGTTGGGCTTGATCAAGATAAATGGACGTTAACTTAATTTGCGTGTCTAGATTGTACTGATCTTTGTGGAGATGGATGGTGGTATGGAAATAAGATGAGTTGATGGTTCCTTCCTTAAAGTCGATTGTCCATTTCTTATCCCTTCACCACTAAAATAGGAAATAACAAGTGTTTAATAATTGGACTAATTTATCTACTGTTGAATTATGTAGAAAAGTTATGCATGTGAATTCTATTTACGTACAGGGGAGAGTCTAGTAAAACATTGAAGTCTCAGAGATAAAATCCAACAAGCAAAGAGTAGCCCTAATTCTAGGAGTCACAGGAATTATGGGCAATAGCTTGGCTGAAATATTTCCTTTGTCAGACACTCCTGGTGGACCTTAGAAAGCTTACAGTGTTGCAAGGAGGCCTAAGCCTGATTGGTCTCTAGATACTCCAGTTGATTACATCTAATGTGATGTGTTAAATAGAGGAGAAACGTCAAAAAGGATTTCTACTTTGAAGGATGTGACTCATCTTTTTGGGGTTTGTTGGGTTAACAAAGAGACAGAAGAACAGAACTGTGAAGACAGTGGAAGAATTCTTAATAATGTCTTAGATGCACTACTGCCTAATACCGAAAATATTGAGCACATATGTCTTCAGACTGGTGGGAAACACTACTATGGTCCATTTGATAATGCAACCAAAAATCAAAATATTCATTCCCATAAGCCACCCCCTTATGAAGATCTTCCTAGGCTACCTGGGCCTAATTTCTATTAGGCACTTGAAGATATAGTGTTTGATGCTGCCAAGAAGAAAAAGGGACTAACTTGGTCCATTCACTGCCCTTCAGTCATATCTGGCTTCTCCCCTTGGAGCTTAATGAACATCGTTGGTACTTTTTGTGTCTATGCTTCCATTTGTAAATATGAGCGGCTTTATTTCAAATACCAGGCAATAGAATGACTTGGGAACAATTTATGGATATAGCTGATACTGAATTGATTGCAGAGCAAGAAATATGAGCCGCTATGGAACCTCACAACAAGAACCAGGCCTTCAATTGTTCCAATGGAGATGCATTTAAATGGATAAATCTGTGGAAAAAAATGCAGAGAAATTTGAGCTTGAAATGTTACCATATGAAGGTGAAGGACTCAGTCTGGCTAAAGCAATGAAAGACAAAGGACCTATATGGGAGGCAATTGTGAAAGAAAATAATTTATGCGGCCCCACAAAAAGTGAGGAAGTTGGAAATTGGTGGTTTGCAGATGTTGTACTAAATGCTCCATTTGGGGTTGTCAATAACATGAACAAAAGTAAGAAGTATGCTTTCTTTGGGTTTTGTAATACAGAATCTTCTTTCCTATCATGGATTGATAAAATGAAGTTATCTAAGATTATTCCATAGCTTTTATCAGTATGCATGAAACCTATTGCTAGTCAGCGTGAAACCTATGGCCTAGAGTGAGCAACTTAGTATGTGTTGGATCCAGTTGTATTGTTGTACTGCACTATATGTAAAATGCTTCTATATGGAACTGTAAGTTTCCATCGTGTTCTAAGTTGAGATACTCTTGTTTTTGTAATTGCAAATCTGAACTACTTTTCCTGCCTTCTTATTTGTTCAATAGTCCAAGCCTTTGAGAATTACCAATTGCAATGAACGTTTATTTCAGTATTTGTATCAAAAATGAATTCTGGTGGGCTTTCTTAAGCAATATGGTTGGAAATAACAGTTCTCCTCACCTTCAACCCATGTATTTAGCTTGACTGCATCAAAGCCTAAGATATATGAAGAGTTCTAGTGTGAAAGTCGACATATATGTGTTATAGATCCAAGATTGTTGTTTCAACATATAATCGAGGTAGTAGTAAATGAAATAAGTGTGAAAGATAATTCAAAGTGATCAATGAAAAGTATGGAAGGCTTTTAGCATCCCCAATGTAATAAGGATCTCAATACGTAGCATTACTTAATCAATAAAACGAGGAAGGAGGAAGGATTGTTGTATCTCTAGTGTAACTCTTAGAATATTGTTAGGTCATGCAAATGCAATAGTGTTTAAATGTGATTGTGAGAGTTAATGTCAAAATAACTACCCATATATGACAAGATAATGTGATAAGGATTAAACATTTGTAATAGACAAGATCACAAATAGCTTTCCAACCTTTGTAAATAATGAGACTTATTGAAAGAATCTATAAAATTATTTTCTTTGAAAGATGAAAATAACATGGAATGAGATAAAAACCAATTCTCTTAAGAATTAAATGATTCACTTCAAATATGGTTTGTTTATGGGACTTGCTAATAATACTTACAAAATTCAAGAAAAAATGTCATAATGATTGCATAGAAGGTTAAAATATATTTATTAAATTAAGGGTATTATTTAGAACTCTAAATTTGGAGGTGCTATGATATAGTATTATTGATTGAATGCCTTGTGAGCTATTATAGGGTAATTTATATAGGTATTTATTAAAAATAATAAATATTATATTGAATAATATGTCTTGTATATATTGCTTGAAAGAATTGATAGGTTTATTCCTAAGATTAACATATTGTTGATTGAATGGTATTTGTCTGTCACTATTAGTGTTTAGATTTTTATTTTTATTTTAAAACGTTATAATCAATTATAGTATTTAATGTATTTTATGTAGCTTTGTTTTTGCCACACCATTGTGGATCCTGGGATGAGGGAAAACTAGAAACATGTATAGAAAGTTCTATTCATTATCAACTTAACAATTTTAGGAAACTAGGCATCTTGATGACTTAAACTTCATCACATGACATTCCTTGGACTAAAAATGAAACCTAAAGATCAAATAATTTATGAAATATTAATTTTTCTATGATTTCATCTATTACACCATTTAAAATTATTTGATTTAAAATCAATGGTCTAGTGGGAACCATGACAAGACCAAGTAAAAATTAGATTAATAAGACCATCTAAATGAGATACCTTTTTGGATAACTAATTTCATGAATGTTGGTGCTAACTCATGGTTAATGGTGAAATCCTTTTGAATGAGTATATTATAGGTAAAATGGTAAACTCACTTTATTTTATTTTATTTTATCAAGTTTTAAGTGAAGCATACTCAATTGAAAAAGTTTTTGGATCAAACATTCTTGATTAATAATATGTTGATCACCTATGCACCATGTGATTTTGGTAATTTTCACAATATATCAAATTATAATATTAATATTAGAATTCAACCACATAATTTTTTAAGTCAAATTTATTGACCTATTGAAATGCTAAATAAATCATAATAACAACTCCTCTATAATATTTAAAGTATATTTAAAAAAAGACTTTCCTTTCAGCAAGGAGAAGTTACATTATATAGATAAAGAATCATAGACTTTATACAGCTACCAGTAGCCACAAGCCATTCAAGGACCTGGTTTTTAGAAAAACATGCATATGCTAGGAAATAATTTCTTTGATCTTTTTGATTCTAGAGAAAGCGTGGAAATAAAACACAGACATCCCTTCCCTTTGAACAGTCCGTTAAGTGATTTTGAGCTTGTTGATATAACCCTTGCCAGTAGGTCCTTTCTTGAAGAAGTTTTCTAGATACTCTTAGAAGGACAGTGCCATATACAATGGAGGATTCTCTTTGTTTATCAATTCTTTCAGAGGTGAGATGATTACATCACGAAATGGCGGAGTACAAAACATGACCCATGACATCCTTGTGTGATTTTTTTGAACAAAACTCCTATGCTCAATACTCTTGTATTTTCCATTGCTCAATATCTGTCTCACAATTGAAATGGATGTCAGAAATAACAGCACAATCCTAAGGAGACTAGTAAGATGGACTATGGAAATATATTGTCTAGAAGGTGAGATGAGAGCGTTGACCTCGATTTGATCACCAATATTGACAACAAGAGCGCCTGGGATGCAGGGAACACCAAGCCATGCATCACCCTTGCGAATTTGCAGGCCTGGGGTCTGGTCGTGAAGGAGAATTGTGAGAGCGTCCACGTCAGAGTGAGGTGAAGCGCCCATCACCAGTTCTGGTTGAGGGCAGGGCGGGTAGTAGTTTATGCCCAGATGAATCTCCTTCCGCTCTCCGCCTACCGCCTCCACAATAGCATTTTCATTAGCCAATCCGAGGCCGCCAGCGAGCGCTTGCATCAGCACTTCACACAATTTGCAAATCTCACTGCCGTATTCATCCATCACTTCCCTGCAAAACAACTCACAAGGCGGATCAGAACAATCTTCTACACAGACATGCACATAAACAACGATTCAAGTCACAACAAACAATACTGTACGTGAAATCGGAAGGCTGTTTAAGCCACTTGCTCATGACTCTCCGCGAAACAGGCCACACAATATTAACATAGTAATCTTTCCAGTCTAATTTCGCATCCCCGACTTTGCTGCCATACCCAATATGACTCCCCCCTTCATTTTTATACGCTTCCTTTTCTTAGGCCTTGCCCACATCTTGTACACGAGCAATAAGAGACTCCGAAATTCCATGATTGACAATCTGGAAAAAACCCCACTTCTCTGCAGCGCTCGAAATTTCTGCTACGGTGTTTTTCTTGAGATGTTGGATGGTCAAGCCGTGCAAGTCAATGACTGGAACCTGGGCGTGATGTGTATGAGAAGAATCGTTGAGGAGCTCCAGGTTTGGCCAGACATATTGCTGTGGAACTATTTCGATTCCACTCTCCGCTAAGGTCTGAACTCTGGTATTAGTGGACTGTTTCGATTCCATGGCTACAACAAATATTCCTCGGATTTTCGGAAGATTTTCAATTTTATTGAATACCCTAGTCAGACGTCCCTACTTAAACAAGGTTCTCATTTCCATAAAGTAATATTTCTTTGTTGGATTTTATCGACATGGCCGACAGTAACAAATATTATTTAAAAAGAAATCTGGATTTTGTCAGAGGTTTAACTGTGGCCAGCTCACATGCAAGACTAAATTCACACTCACTGTAAATAGATGGGAACGCCACAACTGATTCAATAGTTTATAATGGCAATCGCTCTCGTGCAAATCTTTAAGTTTTTTGGGGCCCGGAAGAATCTCAATGTTGTTCTCTTGATAAATACTCTTGACAGCATTGAGAATAAAACGTGATGAAGAAGCTCGGGTATTGAACTCCAAACGTCATACTGACTTGGACGTCTTCACAATTCTCCTTCATGACCAAACGCCAGGCCTACAAGTTCGCAATGACGATGCATGGATCGATTTTCTCTGCATACCGGGCGCTCTTCTTGTCAATATCGGTGATCAAATTGAAGTCAAATCTATAAATCTCGCCTTGGTATTAGTTTAGCGAGTCTCCCGGATTGTTCTGTGATTTCTGATATGATCCCAATTTTGAGGGAATATTGAGCAATTGAAAATACAAGAGCATTGAGGAGAGGAGTTTCTTTCACAAAAAAACCACACAAGGATGTCGTGGCCCATGTTATGTACTCCGCCATTTCGCGATGTAATCATCTCACCTCTCAAAGAATTGATAAATGAAGAGAATCCTCCATTGTATGTGGCATTGTCCTACCAAGAATATCTGGAAAAAGTTCTTCATAGAAAGCACTGATTGACAAGGATAGGTCATGGAGCTTAAAATAACTTAAAAAAATTATTCCAACCATGTGCATGTTTTCTTAAAAATCAGGCCGTTGAATGGCTCGTTGGCTGCTGGCAGCAGTCTATAGAATGTAACTTCTCCTTGCATGAAAGGAAAGTCTTTTTTTCAATATTCGTTACTACTGAATTATTGTTACTATGATCAATCGGACACTCTAAGATCTAATTTAGAATTACATGTATAACTAAAAATATTAAAAAATATTAAAAAATTTAGGAATCATATGAAGGTTATGTTAAGTGGACATGAATCATGGAATTATTGTTCTAAATTGTATGCTACATTATAATCATTTTAGATGGTCATATACAATTATAGATGTGTGTACGTATTATCAATGATATTTTTGAATTCACAAATTTTCTCGTATTTTTAAGATCAAGTTCAATGTTTGTGCATACAAATATTATAGTTTTATGTGTGGATGTGCTATTACATGTAGAGGATGAAAAAGAAATTAATTACCAAAGATGTCAAAGGGAAATAAAATGCTAAAAATTTACAAGTAATAGAAATAAAATGAATACAATTTGATAGTAGTTATACAAAAATAGTAAGCATGGAAGCTCTAGAATCTAAGTTTGTAGGTTGGATAGCTAAAATTTCAACTAAAGAAGTTTTGGAATATATTCAAAAGATTTATAGAATGAAATCTAATGAGTTGGAAATATCAACTTCAACCGATCAAGATAATTAAACAAATAGTGTGAATGATCTAAGAGTAACTCTTGACTAATTAATTGAAGCATGGAAGAGATAAAATGAGTGAATGAAATTAAAAAAAAGGAAGATGTACATCAAAGTTAGATAGACATAGCTATAGAATATCAAACATAGGGTAGGAGAGATAGGAAAATGATGTATGTAGTTTGTTAATTCTAAGCATTCTTACATAGACTTATGTTAGGAAATGTAAGGGTTAATTTAAATATAATAGATGTTTCAAATCAATTCATTTTGTGTGTTTTTTCTAATGAGTCAAATAATATATAATAATTAATCAAAACATGTTTTGATTTTATTAAAACTAGAAGGGCTAGTACCCATTACAAACCAGCCATAGAGGCAGATCAGGGACTCAGGAGCAATGAGAAAACCAAAAAAGTAAACAAAAACTAAAGCTTAAACAGTTCGACCAGCAGGAAAAAACAACAAAAAGAAACCACGGAACCGAGACCAACACAAAACCACTAGACACCTACAAGTCTCCTAAAAGCTTGAGGCTAGTGATCACGTTCCACTCCTGAGACAGAAACTCGAGCTTCTTCTCAAAAGTCATAGGCCCCTAAAGAATGGCCTAGGTATCCTTAGTAACATCATGAGTTGAGGTGTCCACCTTCTTACCCTTCTTCTTCTAGGCCTGACCATCATCCACCCCTTCTGCCAGCCGCTTCCCCTGGCTCTTCCTTATCTCGTCCTAAAACACTTGAAGAGTAAGGGCAATATTCTTCAAAGTTTCTTTGTTGTAGTCGGTGATAACCCTCAGGCACTACATTGTCTTCTCATGTTATGGATAAATTTATACATGATTTATTTTTGTTCTCATGAGTATTCACATGGCAACAATAATCTAAGTTCTTCATAAATGATTTGTAATAAGAGTCCTTAGGAAGTGTTGTGTTTCAACTCAACTCTTAGATCTTTCATAGACTTGAGTGATAAACCATTATGATATTTACTACCTATTCGAAATGACCAACAATTTTCTCAAGGCAAAAGTATGCATGCACATGTGCCCACATTATAGAAATGCCCTGACCTTTTTATTTTTTTCTTGGAATATACTTGTAAAATTCCATCCTTCTAAGGAAACAAAGTAATAATGTCACCATAAATACAAATTCAGGTATGTACAAAGTATGATATCTAGTTCTTTAGTTTTTTATAAAGGCTATAGTGTAAATGAGCAAAAGTTAAGAAAGAAAAGAGGTATGTATGGATAAATTAGGTTATGGTAGATGATGGTGTAGATACGTTTTAGATATATATAAGTTTGATGCAACTTTGTTAGGATTTCAAAGAACATAACAAGTATGTAGTATAAGGAAAATAGATCATGAAAAAAATATGTGAATGAAGATCAAGAAAACATCAAGAGTGGGAAGATAGAATATGAGTAATGATAAAAGATACATCATGCATGCATAAAAGAAAATATGAGAGTGAAACATATGGCAATTAAAAAGAATATGAAGATTAAAGATGAAAATGAGATATGGAAGATATTTTTGTATGATAAAAAATTTAAATTAAAACATGATTAAAAAATAAAATGAAAAAAAATAATTACAAAAAATAAACATAATCAAAAGATCAATTAATAGTGTTATGTTTTGAGCTCGCACAGGTAGCGGAGTTGGCTTGGGTCGTGAGTTTGCTCCCCATAGGTTTCGGGTTCGACTCCCGCTCTCAGGGTTAACCGGTGGACCGGCTTGCGGGTTGTCGTGCCCACCCACAGGGGATTAGTCTCGCCTCAGATCACCCCTTGGATGCTGGGCTGGGTCACGGGAATACCCTTGTAGCAACAAAAAAAAAAAAAATAGTGTTATGTTTTGTCTTAAATAAAACATTATTTTAAAAATAATTTACAATATTATTAAAAAGTGTTTAATAAACTCTAAACTATCTCACAAGTTACGCATCCCAATACTATTCCAACACCAATTGAACTCAACCATGGAGTTTCCCCCAAGTTCAAGCTCACTTAGCTTGCTACACCATTTGCAAAACCTTCAGCAAGTATTGTACCTTATGAGACATTCACCATAGAGCCCCTTTAACTTGTCAATTGACAAGTAGGAGTCATTTTTCGTAGTATGTCAAATTATGATATTAATTTATAAGGATTTAATTGCATAATGTTTTAGTCAAACTCATTGATCCATAAAAACTCTAAACTAGATCTTGAAGTGCTAGAAGATCATAGTAACAATGACTTTGTAGTAACAAATATTTAAAAAGAGGCTTTCCTTACATGCAAAGAGAAGTTCCATTCTATAGATAAAGAATCGTAGACTTTGATACTACTACTAACAGTCGAAAGCCATTCAAGTAACCGGTCTTTAAGAAAACTTGTGCATGGTAGGAAACAATTTATTAGAAAGCTTGGAAATAAAACAGACATGGGCCTTTAAGTGTTTTTGAGCTTGTTGATGTAGTCCTTGCCAATTAGTCCTTTGCTGAAAAAGTTTTCCAGATACTCTTGGAAGGATGATGCTGCATACAACGGAGGATTCTCTTCGTTTATCAATTCTTTTAGAGGTGAGATGATTACATCACAAGCCGGCGGAGTACAGAACATGGCCCATGACATCCTTGTGTGGTTTTTATGAACGAAACTCCTATGTTCTATGCTCTTGTATTTTCCATTGCTCAATATCTGTGTCACAATTGAGATCCATGTCAAAATAACAGCACAATCCAAAATTCCGGCTCAAACAACATGCTCTATGCTTTGACTTGGTAAGATGCCTCATCTAAAATCACACACTGTTTTCCAATATAACCCACCTATCAGTTTTGATTTCAGATGAACCAAATAAATAAATCAAATCTTAAAGTGTGATGTTTATACCCGACCTAAACCAAAAGACTCTCTAAACCAGATACAAGGTGAGATTATAGATTTGACCTCAATTTGATCACCAATATTGACAACAAGAGCGCCTGGGATGCAGGGAACAAGCAGCCATGCATCCCCCTTGCGAATTTGCAGACCTGGAGTCTGGTCGTGAAGGAGAATTGTGAGGGCGCCCACGTCAGAGTGAGATGAGACGCCCAAAACCAGTTCTGGCTGAGGGCAGGGCGGATAGTAGTTTATGCCCAGATAAATCTCCTTCCGCTGTCCGCCCACCGCCTCCAAAATAGCATTTTCATTAGCCAATCCGAGGCCGCCACAGAGCGCCCGCATCAACACTTCACACAATTTGCAAATCTCACTGCTGTATTCATCCATCACTTCCCTGCAAAACAATTCACAAGGCGGATCAGAACAATCTTCTACACAGACATGCATATAAATAACTATTTAATTCACAACAAACAGTACTGTACGTGAAATCGGAAGGCTGTTTTGGCCACTTGCTCATGTCTCTCCGCGAAACAGGCAAAACAATATTAGAATAGTAATCTTTCCAATCTAATGTCGCATCCGCTGAATACCCAGCTTGGCTGCCATACCCAATAGGATTCCCCCCTCCATTTTTATACATTTCCTTTTCTTCCATAGGAAGATCAAAGAAGGCCTTGCCCACAGCTTGTACACGAGAAATAACAGACTCCGGAATTCCATGATTGACAATCTGGAAAAAACCCCACTTCTCTGCAGCGCTTGAAATTTCTGCTACGGTGGTTTTCTTGAGATGTTGGACTGTCAAGCCGTGCAAGTCAATGACTGGAACCTGGGCGTGATGTGTATGAGAAGAATCGTTGAAGAGCTCCAGGCTTGGCCTCACATATTGCTCTGGAACTGTTTTTATTCCACTCTCGACTAAGCTCTGAACTCTGATATTGGCGGACTGCTCCTCCATGGCTACAACAAATATGCCTCGGATTTACGTTAGATTTCAATGTTTGTACAGGACACCCTACTCCCTACTTAAACAAGGTTCTCATTTCCATTAATTAACATTTCTTCGTTGGATTTTATCGACATGGCCGACAGTGACAAATGTTATTAAAAAAAAATTCTACGTTATCAAAGGTTTAGCTGTTGACCAGCTCACATGCAAGACTAAACTCGCGCTCTTATTTATAAATTAAAGGAAACGCCAGAGTTACTTCAATAGTTTGTAATGGCTATCGCTCTCATGCCAATCTTTAATTTTTTGGGGGTTAGGGAGAATCTTAAGGTGGCTCTCGTGGAAAATACTCGAAGAAAACGTGAAGAGAGAAACAAACATATGAATAAATTTGGTTCTTAGCATTTATTTGTGATTTTTTAAAGTTCTATGTGATGATATATGAATACAATCAGTTCTTAACGTATATTCGTGATCTTTTAAAGTCTTTTGTGGAGATATATGAATAAAATTGGTTTTTAGCATACTTGTACAAATCTTTAAAGTCCTTTATGGTGATATAGGAATAATCAGTTCTTAGCATATACTTGTGATCGCCCTTCGTGGTAATAATAAGAATAGGGATAATTGTGTAAATTGTGATCTCTAAAATATGAAATGATAAATTTTAGCAATAATGATAACTATGCATATGGTTTTTTTCCCTTGCCAATAGATCTATTGTGGTAATTTAGTATTTAGTAAGTGTTTTTTCTGTCTTTTTAATTATTTATTTTTTCAGCTTTTTGGACTATCAAAAAAATGTTTTTTTTGTTTTGTGATTTGATTTTTTCAGTGTGTAGATTGACAACAAAGATTAAGAATTTTACAAGGCAAAAGAAAATGTAAGAATCTAGGTTTTAAGAATTTTGTAAAGAGGTAAATATTAGGATTATTATCTAGATAGTTGTTTCACAATTACATTCTTCACTACCTCAAGTGTTTCTAGTAGTGCCTACACACATGCCCGATGGGTTATCTATCTTATTACAACTAGAAATCTCATCAATATGAATTGTGATATGGAGATATCCAAAGAGACATGAACTACAACACATGTTGTCAATGATTTACCTAGACCCTCTTTTGTTCACCACCTGTTTCATTTGCATTTGCATTATTCTACATATTTTCTCTAAAAGTCTTTGTCCTTTATTTTTCTTGCAATGAGTGAAAATCTGTCATTATGCCAATATCCACAATTTTTGTAAATTTTTAAACCTGACATCTTCACCTTGAGTGGCCAATTAATCCATAAGATCGACTTCCAAAGATGTAGTGGTCATTCCAAAGGTTTCATATTTTTACTTAAGAAAATAGATCCAAATGTAATGAGAAAAATCATCAATAAAAATTAAGAAATAAAGATACTTGCTCGAGGATTTCTCTTCCCTACCACCATAATGTTAACGTGAAACCTATTGCCAGTCAGCAGGAAGAGTTACTGGCTTAGAGTGGCCTGCTTAGTATGTGTTGGATCTAGTTGTATTGTTGCTACTGCACCATAAGTAAAATGCTTCTTAAGTGGAACTGTATGTTTCCATCGTGTTATAAGGTGAGAGATTGTTGTTTTTGTACTTGTAAAGCTGAACTTTTCTAATGAAGTTATGTAAGATTATTCCTGAAACCTATTTCCAATCAGTAGGAAAAGTGAGTAGCCTGGAGTGAGCTATTTAGTATGTCTTGGATCTAGTTGTATTGTTGTACTGCACTATATATAAAATGCTTCCATATGGAACTGTAAGTTTTTATCGTGTTCTAAGTTGAGATACTCTTGTTTTTGTAATTGCAAATCTGAACTTCTTTTCTCGTCTTCTTATTTGTTTGATAGTTCAAGGCTTTGAGAATTACCAATTGCAATGAATGTTTATTTCAGTATTTGTATATAAAATAAATTGTGTGGGATTCCTTAGGCAATATGGTTGGAAATAAGAGTTCTCATCACCCTCAACCCATGTATTTACCTTGATTGCATGAAAGCTTTAAGATATATGAAGAGTTTTAGTGTGAAAGTTGACATATATGTGTTATAGATCTAAAATTGTTGTTTCAACATAAGTGAAATAAATGTGAAAGATAATTCAAAGTGATCAATGAAAAGTATGGAAGTTTTTTAGCATTGCCAATGTAATATGGATCTCAATACGTAGCATTACTTAATCAATAAATCGATGAAGGATTGTTGTATCTCTAGTGAAACTCTTAGAATATTGTTAGGTCATGTAAATGCAATAGTGTTTAGATGTGATTGTGAGAGTTAATGTCAAAATAATTACCCATTTATGACAAGATAATGTGATAAGGATTAAAATTTGTAATAGAAAAGATCACAAGTAGCTTTCCAACCCTTGTAAATAATGAGATTTATTGAAAGAATCGATAAAATTATTTTCTTTGAAAGATGGAAAATGCATGGAATGAGATAAAAATCAATTCTGTTAAGGTTTATATGATTCACTTCAAAGATGGTTTGTTTACGAGACTTGCTAATAATACTTACAAAATCCAAGAAAAAATGTCATAATGATTGCATAGAAGATTAAAATATATTTATTAAATTAGGGGTACTATTAGAACACTAAATTTGGAGGTGCTATGATATAGTATTATTGATTGAATGCCTTGTGAGAAATTATGAGGTAATTTAAATAGGTATTTATTAAACATAAAAAATATTATATTGAATAATATGTCTTGTAGATATTGCTTGAAAGAGTTGAGAGGTTTATTCCTAAGATTAACATATTGTTGATTGAATAGTAGTTGTCTGTCACTATTAGTGTTGAGATTTTTTTTTAAATTATTTTTTTAATCAATTATAGTATTTAATGTATTTTATGTAGTTTTATTTTTGCCTCACCATTGTGGATCTTGGGATGAGAAGGAAAACTAGAAACGTGTATGAAAAGTTCTATTCAAATTATCAACTTAATAATTTTAGGAAACTAGATGTCTTAATGATTTAAGCTTCATCACATGGCATTCCTTGGACTAAAAATGAAACCTAAAGATCAAATAATTTATGAAATATTAATTTTTCTATGATTCCATCTATTACACCATTTAGAATTATTTGATTTAAAATCAATGGTCTAGTGGGAACCATGACAAGTCCAAGTGAAAATTAGATTAGTAAGACCAATCTAAATGAGCTAGCTTTTTAGATAACTAACTTCATGAATGTTGGTGCTAACTCATTGTTAATGGTGAAATCCTTTTGATTGAGTTTATTATAGGTAAAATGGTAAATTCACTTTATTTTATTCTATTTTATCAAAGTTTTAAGTGAAGCATACTCAATTGAAAAAGTTTTTGGGTGAAACATTCTTGATTAATAACATGTTGACCACCTATGCACCATGTGATTTTGATATTTTTCACAATATATCAAGTTATGATATTAATATTAGAATTCAACTACATAATTTTTTAAGTCAAATTCATTGATGTATTGAAATACTAAATAAATCATAATAATGACAACTCTATAATAAAGAATATTTGTTTAAAAAAAAAAAGACTTTTCTGGTGTAGACAAAGAGAAGTTACATTATATAGATAAAGAATCATAGACTTTATACAGCTACTAGTAGCCACAAGCCATTCAAAGACCTGGTTTTTAAGAAAACATGCATATGCTAGGAAATACTTTCTTTGATATTTTTTATTCTAGAGAAATCATTGAAATAAAACATAGACATCCCTTCTCTTTGGATAGGCTGTTAAGTGATTTTGAGCTCGTTGATATAACCCTTTCTAATAGGTCCTTTCTTGAAGAATTGTTTTAGATACTCTTGGAAGGACAATGCCATATACAATAGAGGATTTTCTTCATTTATCAATTCTTTAAAAGGTGAATGAATGAAACTCCTATGCTCAATGCTCTTGTGTTTTTCATTGCTCAATAGCTATCTCACAATTGCAATGCATGTCAGAAATAACAGCACAATCCTAAGGAGACTAGTAAGATGGACTATGGAAATATATTGTCTAAAAGGTGGTAGGAATGTTAGCATAATTCCACTACTACATAGAAGGGGGGTTTAAGACAATTTTTTAGACAATTTTTGAGTAAATTGTCTTAACTTGAGACAAAAAAAAAGTTGTTTATTGTCTCAAGTATTGTCTTTAAGGGGGTGTCTCTATAAAGACAATATAAAATTGTCTCTATAAAGACAATATGACATAGAAGTATTTTTGTCTCTTTAAAGACAATATGAAATTGTCTCTATAAAGACAATATGACATAGAAGTATTTTTGTCTCTTTAGAGACAATTTCATGTTTGTCTCTTTAGAGACAATTTCACTTTTGTCTCTTTAAAGACAATAGTTGGGATTAAAGACATAAATTGTTTCTTTAGAGACAATATGTAAAAATGTATTAAAAAAATAAACAATTCAATGTTTTCAAATTCTCGTCGTCCTCCTATTTGTTGGAGTTTTTATTTTTTATTTTTCAAATGCGATGGAAAATTATAATAGAAATTATCAATGATTTTGAAGTTGGAACAATGAACAGTTGTCGAATACACAAAGCATAATGTTCATAAAAACAAAGAAAATAATGCATCCTAATCCAAATTCATAAAGTAAATGCCAATAAGTATTTTTTTATTTATAGTTTATAAACTTGTTCATACAATCATAAGCAACACGTACGTCATAACATGACATACACAAACGATTCATTTCTAGGAAAGATAAAATGTTAATATTTTCCTAAAAGCCATTGGAATATACCCAACTACCAGCATAACTCTTTCGAGCATGGCAAGGTAGCTTGACAAAGAGTTGACTCAATTGTCTGGACTGGACAATTTTGCTTCAGAATGGGAACTTTCTTCTTGCATGCTTATGTATGGTCCTCTCAAACGCTGATAACTTTTCATTGTAACAATCCACTAAATCATGTACTTTGTTATTGATGAACGACAAGATTTCCAAATCGTCTTTGAGCATAACACAACCTTTCAAGATTTTGATATGATTTTGGAGAGAGTTGAATTCTTCCTTTAAGATAATCAATACGGTGAAAGTAAAATTTTCCTGCAAGCAAACAATATTAGATTTAACAAGTAAATCCATTTGCATTATTCATTTAAAGAACCACAAATCCACAAGTCTCTACACATTAACTGAAAATAATAAATCTGCAAATCAAACCCCAAAAAAAATCCAATTATAAGCAACCACTACACTAGTCATTTGATAGCCCAAAAGTGAAAATATGTGATCCCAAAAAACTTTCACAAATATTTTCTTTCATATAACTTACTGCTCAAGCTGGGCTGCAAACTGTGCAATTTTAAGTTGGCACTGGTTAGCCGTACTAGTAACTTCTTCACCTTGATAGAGCCCTGCAACTTGCTCAAACTATTCCAAAGCCAGTTCCAAAGTTTCTTCAGCTTCATATATTTCACCGAATTCCTGTAGAAAACAATATTTTGAAGTACATTGGAAATCTAAATTATGGAAATTGACTTCTAAATTTCCAAATCAAAATCTGGTTGATGACCTCCAATATCCCAATTGAAGTATAAAACTCTAGAAACCAAAAGATCTGATAGATACATGAAATTCTAACTTTATAAATTATAAACAATAAAATTCTGCTTAGACACAACCAACACACAGAACAACCAAAACTCTCAGGTAAGCCAATTTCAATTATGATGCTAAGGTAAATCAATCACAGAAAAAAACTAAACGGACAAGGAAAATCTCTATGAAATTTAGTGTAATGAAGAATAGTTTAGAAGCTGTGATAGTTTTAGCATAACAAGGAGTACAATACAAGAAACAGCTGTGAGAAGAAGTACCAAGAACTGGAAGTTACAACCATCTCCCACTTTAAGAAAAAGACACAAAATAATGGACTGGAAAGAGAGGACAGCCATAGTAGTGCCAAAACTAGTGTTGACCTTAGAAACTACTATCTTTGGGTCACCATTCAAATTCAAGGAGGACTGTTTGGTCTTTGCTCTATCTATGACCCCAATCACCTCTTAATATGACCTAAGTTTGGAAATGGATGAGGTATAACTCACCATTATAGATTGGGTTCTCAAGGGAAACTTTAACATGGTTGAATACTCTTTTGACATACGTTGGAGTAACAACTCACACTTGTCTTGAGTTAAATTTGATGCTTCTAGATCTTAGCCCATAATTCTTTAGGTGTTTTTGACTCATTCACTAGATTTGTATAAATAGTTAAAATCACCATTGGTCCACTTGGAGTAATAGTAAAGATAGATTCTTCAAAAAATGAGTAGATTAGACTACATTAATCTCTAATGGTTCAAACAAGTTCAAACTTAAGCACCCTTACCTAGATTAGAGTTCAAATGCCGGAATTGATTCCAGATAAAATTTGCATGCTAATAACACATTCTTCTTGCTCTTCAACTTGAAAGCAAATGTAAGACAACCTTTAGATAATTTATACTATAATTATTAACAATCAACAGATTAACATTCTAACATTAAAAAATGCCAACATATTGTACTACCTCAGGATGCACAATTCCAAATGCCCCAATGCTCTTCCCTTTAAACATAATATTTGCTTGTCTACTAAGGAAAAACTCTGGCTCCTGCAATCAGAAAACATCAGAGCAATGTTATTTATAAATTTTAGTAAAGTGTTTATGCTAGATATGACTACTAGAATATTCAAAGAAAGTTCATTATCCTTTTTCCCCTATACTAATTAAACAAAACCATTTGAATCTTACATGAGATGGCCTTATATAATAGCCCGAGTTATCTCCAACTGAAACAAATGGTACACCGACAACTTCCATAATTCTGTCCACCAGACCATGAATTACCTGCAGGAATCAACAAGTAAAACATGCAATGAGAAAATGCAGGGTATCTCAGACTTAATACTAAGAACTCCTTTTGTCCCCAATGCCTGAAAGCATAAAGGCCTTTCTATAGGATGAAATGATCAAATTTCAATTTTATAGTGTAACAAATTTATTTCCAGTCAAGAGGAGTTCCATTCATTCAATTGTTTAAAACAATGAAACAGAAAAGTATCTGTCATATTAGACATAAAAATATATTTAATGCTCTTCAAGGAAACAAATCCTATGACAGATATATATAGATAGCAGAAATAAATGACTGAAAAGACAAAATTGAAAAGCGGGAAAACAATTCAATATTTGAAGTATTTCAACATGAATTATAAGAAACACCCCTTAATTGATAAACTTACATATGAGACCTCTCGTTGGTAGTCAAAGTCAGACCTCAAACCTCACCATAGGCCATTCACCCCCATAGCATGAACTTGAGATGAAGGGGGCCGGCCAGTGACATCATCCTCGCTCTTGCCTTGGGTCTTCACAAGCCCATGTCCAAGAGTTGAGGTGCAAAGTTGGAGTTCCTAACTTTAAAGGACTGGTAAAAGCAGCCAAATGAAGAAACAGATATATCTCTTCAACCAAGGTGTTAGCTTATATTTTAGTTCTCAAGGATGAATGGGAGTGAAAAAATTAATTCTGCAATGAAGTAGTATGATGAGGAATTATCATGAAAAGATTGATTAGCTTCAAGAAACCTCTTAGCAGTTCATCTACAAGTGACTCTTCAGGCTAGCAATCACCAGGCCTACCAATGGAAACAATAAAAACCTAAAATTTGAAAGAAAAAAAGACATTGGATATGTGGTGACAGACAAAGTTGTAAGGAAGAGAAGAGGTTGCAGAATGATTGCCAAATATAAAAGTAGAAAATAGAGTGTGGAATGATGAGGCCATGAAAAGCCTTGTGATTGTAATTGAAATTGAATCAAATAAAATCAAATTTGTTTGCAATCTTTATCTTAGTGAATTAAGACAGTAATTATCTGTTTGGTTTTGAATTTGTGAACGGTTCTTGAGTAGAGGGAGGGGAGTCCTTTTTGCGTCAATACCTACTGCACATGATTCATTAAATCCCAAGGGAAGGAAGTAAACAAAATATAATAAGTTCCAAAAATACTTACTAATAGTACTCACTTGGAGTTGTTTCATTGCCCAATGACACTCTGTAAGAAACATGATACTCATTGCCATGGAGAGGGAGATAGTTTCATGGCCTGCAAAGAGAAGAAACAGAAGAGTTTCTGCCACAAATTCATTAGAAAGAGTAATATCAACCATACATGCAAAATCAGCCAAAACATAATACAAATGTAATATAAGTAGAGCATAGAATCAGCCAAAATAGAATACAAATGTCAACTGACAAGCAATATCAATCATACATGCAGAAGGCAAAGAAAAATTAAATACAACTACATGATATAAAAGCCAAGGAATCTCCACGTCCCTGTCAATTTCAAGCTTTGAGCTGAAAATTATTTCAGTGTTAGATTTGATCTTAGCCATGGATGTGTTCTGATCTTCATTGATTTCTTTCAGTAGTGTGCTTTATTTTAATTGATGTACACATTGTGCAGAGAGGTCAGATGATGTAAAAGTGTGTTTGTTATTTTAAGTTGTCAGCGAACAATCAATATTGTACATCCTTTGGGCAGAAGTTTTTAACCCCTAGATCATGAAGCCATAAAGCAACAAGATCATGTTTTGATTGCAGAGTCACATCTTTATGGCTCTATTTCAGTTAGTGGGGAAAATGTGACTTATAAATGGAGGTGGAATTCCTATCATGCAATGTATAATGGAGCTGATGTTGGCATGGACAGTCAATAAGGTGTTGCAGGGAAGATTTCACTTTTTCATCACAGTCACAATCCACCTATTGCCCTATTAGCATATACATCGAAGAAGATTCATATGATAACCAAATGAATTGAATCAAAGCATGATCAGGTGTATGAATTTGATTCCACATTGAAAGTATGATCCTTGGAACATCTTATTGATACTTCACAAGGGTTTAAAAAAAGCAGCAGTCTCACATGTGGGCAAGGTTCAAGCTAAAACCCTGAACAACATTCGAGAGTCACAGTCTAAAAGGTTTCAAGGAGCATTCCAAATGAAAGTTTGGATGCAAGGGTCACCAAGAGACAGTAGCCATTATTGAAATGCATATGTGTGAGATAGGGGCAACATTCTTTGAGAGACACTGGCTTGTTATCTAATACACCTATGCAGTGGCAAGGATAGTAATCTCTTGAATGAATTTGATGCATAGTTACAAACCCTGTTTAAAGCCTTTGTAATGTGTGCAACTTGTGCAGGGTTAAATGTGACTGAATATAGTGCATATGACTATGCAACATAGGGTTTTATGGTACATTGTTTAGTCAAATGCACGTGACAGTCACCTAAGGGGGCGGTCTTAAAGTCCAAAAGAGCTCGATAATAGTGTTTTATATTATGTGACAGTGCACAATTTTCAGTCAAGCTATTTTTCTCTGCCCCACATTAAAAAAGGGTAGGATTTCAAGTACAAGATATCAGTATATATATGTTGATTGCAGACCTATTCAACATTCCTTGAAGGAGGTTTTGTGTGTAATTTTTTTGTCAAAATCCTTCAAGTATATTCAAGGGAATTTTGAATTTTCCCAAGCCAACTTGTTTATAGAATGGAATGATCTGCTATCATGAGAATAGACAAATTAGACTACAATTTAGAATGAATCTCATGATCTAGAAGTGATGATCATAGTAACTCACCTTGATGATGCCTAGAGTGATAATGTTGGGACCCATAGAAGAAAATACAGCCATTTGTGGTGCTAGACTAATGTTCAAAATTGTTAAGGTTCTAATAATCTGTGCTGTGGGATTACTAATTATCCCAATCATAAGCTAGTTGGTGATAGAACAGACATGAAAACAAATGTGAAAATTTTGAAAGGTTCTTTAGATTCACCATTCTGATACCTGAATTACTTGTGTATTCACAGTCACACCACCAGATAATGAAATAATTAGGAAATATCAAACAAGAGCTGATTAATGTTACCTCTTCATTTCCATTCCTTCCTAGAAGCAATCTCATCCTACAAAACATAACAAACATAAATCAGTTTGAGTAGAGTTTCTGGATTATCTAATTACGCATGCTAACTTGTAAAGTAGATAAAGAGACAATAAAGAGAACCACAAGGATGTAACAAATTTAGAGTTATAAACAATCTACTTACCACTTTCCCTTGATAAGCTAGAAACAAAATAGTCTTCCAAGATTGCTTCTGCAAAACAACGATGAATGAAATAAGTTTTAACCATTGTTCTTGAAGTCAACAATTATGATTTTACAGTAAAGGACCATAAGCATTACAAGAAATGGGTTATGTCCTGTATGATTCCACTAGTCATAAAATAATACTTAGTTTAGCAGTGAATAACTTATAAAAATTTTAATTGGGTACCAAAACAGAGTCACTTTCAGCTTAAACAAAGCACAATGAAATTATTATTGGATAAGAGTAAAAAGAATAGACTCAACAAGTTCACAACACTTCTTGAAGATAAGTCTAATTTGGTGAAAAGGACATGAGAGCCATTAGTGTTGCATGAAGTAGGTGGATTTTGATGTTATGTTGGACAGCCCAGCAAACTAAAACATAAAATAATTCTTTTAAACCATTAATTGCATCCTGTTCCTCCAGGAGGAAACCTAAAAGTTCCTCCAGAACCTCATTGTCCAGAATAATGACTTCTTTATCCTTCTGTGGCTGTTCGGAGCAAGTTCTTTTGCTAGGGCCCTCACCTTCCATCAAGAACCTCCTCTTCAGCATCCTGTCATGCAACATGGCAATGCTAGCAACAGAGTTTTTGATAGTTGTCTTGTTTAGCTAAACATTCTTCAGGGAAGACATCAATTCATCCTACTTCTCTACTTGCCCCATTCGCTCTCTGAGATAGGTGATATCAACAAACATTAAGCTAAAATTCTTTATGTTCTACTATTCCTTCTCCAAAAATCTAACATTATCTTGTTTCAGGCTCCTCCACATTGATTTGTCTGTGGAGAGAAGACATTCTTTCCTTCAGTCTCATTTTTAAACATTTTAATATACTGTTTTGCAAATTGAAGTGTTCTAACAAGGCCCTGACTTTGGACTTAATTCCTTCACAATTGAAATAGGTGGTGCCCCTCCAACAACAAGGCCTTACCTTTGTTCTTATAAATGTAGTCCTTGAGATACTGAGTTGGGTCATTAGCAAATTTAACAGTCTTGGGCCCAAAACAGGAGACAAGGTTTCCTCTAGGATTGGCCCTCATGGCAGGCATAGAATAAGGGGAATTAACTATGTAATATTGAACTTAAAATTATTAAAATTTAAATATAATAGATGTAGTCCTTGACATATTGAGTTGGGTCATTAGCATATTTAACAGTCTTGGGCCCAGAATAGGAAAAAAAGTTTCCTGGTGCTCATTGAGGTAGAAAATCAGGGGAATTAGAGGCAAGGATCTTAAACTATAAATAATAAATTTAACTATATTATATTGAACTTAAAATTATTAAAATTTAAATATATATTATATGGAGTCCTTGACATACTGAGTTGGGTGATTAGCAATTTAACAGTCTTGGGCCCAGAACAGGAAACAAGGTTTCCTCTAAGATTGGCCCTCATGGCAGGTATAGAATCAGGGGAATTCAGGGGAATTAGAGGCAGGCATCTTAAACTATAAATATTAAATTTTAACTACATTATATTGAACTAAAAATTATTAAAATTTAAATATATTATAGTTCCAAACTATGGATAAAACATGCCCCTGGTATATTAGCTATTTTATTCATTATGTTTTATTCACTTTCAGAGATTACATCCACTTTGCTTCCCACATTTAAACGATCGGTTTCAAACTCCATGAAAGATTATTCGGAAAACAAAGCAGAGGGTGTCCTCAAGAGTCAAAGTCATACATTTGCTAAAATTCACACTAGCAAGCATTTTTAAAGCTAACAAATGTTGATTTTACAGCAGAGTCGCAAGCAGAATTGTGAGCAAATGTAAGTAGAGTTCTCTGTGATTCTCACTATTTTTTTCTACAGGTATTATCACGAGAAATTCTTGCTGTTAGAATTGCAACAAAATCCCTGCTGTTCTGTGTCAGGAAAAATAAAGAAATAATCTAAGGGCTTTTCTGAGCAAACCGTTAGCTTAGGAAAAGGCTGAATGGACTTCCAAAGAGAGCTGAAGGTGGATGCCTTAATGTAGGTTAATAAAACAAATAGGTCTTATAATTATTGGAGGAAAGTTGAATAAGAAGAAAATATTTTTCCTTCCTTTTAAATTTGTTATTTGGGGTGTACTAGCAGCCATTTTAAAAATCCAAATCAAACTATTAATTCCTGGGAGAAGATGCTTACAAGTTGTAA
>VDFB02000015.1:102325537-102344795 GCA_007258455.2 Sequoia sempervirens | reverse complement strand
TAGGAATGACATGAGATCACTATGGACCAACTCAAGAGGTGTGGTTGCACATGTAGCTTGATCCTTAGGAAAAGGATCTTGACATTTATTTCCAATAACATGACCTTGAAAAACATTATTCGTGCAAGAAATCTTTGGAAGACCAACCACTAAGTTATGTGCTTGCATCTGCTGAAGTTATTTGTAGTTCAAGTCTCCAAATCTTTCATGCCAAAGCTTGCTCACTGAATCAACATGATCAACATAACATGAACTTGATGAAGACTCAAATCCATCAAACTAATACAAACAGTTCTCATGATAAACTATCTCTCTAGCAACCACCTTCTTAGGATCCTGCAACTGTCTAATAGTCACATTTTGTGGAGTAAACTCAACTGACTTCCTATCTCCAAAATAACCAATCTGATATATGGAAAGTAGATTCGATGAAATATCAGGAACAAGAAGAACATCCTCAATGCACCCATCTATCATCTAAATGGATCCTATCCCCAAAACTAGAATCTATGAAGAGTTCCCAACTACAATATGAGAAGTAGAAGTATGAACAATGGAATCAAGAAGATCACGTGAGTTGGTCATGTGATGTGAAGCATCTCAATCTAGAGTCTAACTATTTGAAGATGAACAAATCCATGGCCCATGTTGAAAGAGCTTTCCCTTTTCCCATTGAAGAAGGATTAGACACTAAAATGTTGTGATTCTTCATAGCTTCGTCAGAGAATTCTAGTCTCTCTTGAAACAATGAGCCGCATCATATGCCTAGTTTTGGCACAAAATGAAAAAGGATCTCCTGTCTTTTTCTTGGACTTGGAAGAAGAATCTTCAAAGGTAGAAGAAGAAGGAGATGGAGTGGACTTCTAATTGTTTGTCTACTTTGGTTTGGAGGGATTCTCACTACCTAAAGATTATTTTTTCTTGGCTTCTTCTTATTCTTTCCTTTACCCTTGGATGATTGGACCATTAGAGCATGATTCTTATAACTAGGTAGTGCATCCAACTAAGTCATCTTGGCCTCCTCCCTAGTAAGACGCTCACAAAACAACTCAAAAGAGGGAATTTTGTAATCTTTCCCCATGGCATCCATTGTTGAATAGAAAGTAGAAGAAAACACTTGATAAGGCCCTCTTAACTTAGACAGAATCAAGAAGATACATTCATCACAAGATTTTTCATGCCCACACCCTTTCAATTGTGACAAAATCAACTTGCATTGTGCAAGGAAATCCTGAATTGAAGGAAATGCATATGGAGAGAACAATTGTAGATCTGCTTGAAGTTGCAAAACTCTAAACTAATTAGTTTTACCATATAATTCTTCAAGTTTATCCCAAAAATTATTAGGCATTTTACACTCTGCAATATGAAACAACAAGTTATCAAATACATGTAAGCCAATGAGCCCTTTTTCTTCATCCGTTTACATCTATGGATAAATTTTTCATAATCCCTTGTGAAATTAGGTTGTTCTACATCTAACATTGGCCACAAACCTTTAGGTTGTAACAATTGAGTCATTTTTACCTTCCATGTATGATAATTGTGTGGAATGAGTGGTTCAATTTTCCTTAGATCTTCCATGAACACCAAAATAAAGAAGACAATGTGGCCCTTAAATTGTGCCTTTCACTCCCCCCAAAATGTATTAAAACTCAATTTGCAAACCCCCAACAAATTACAATGAAGAAGTTCTGCAATTTTTACAAGTGACAAGCTCAAATCAATCGTTTATAACACATGGTGATTTTTACAATTTTTAGAAAAAAGAGCTTTCCAAAACTAAAAAAGAAGGTTACAAACAAATTCCTTGCAATTTTATGAGCAATTTCAAAGAAAAGTTTTCCAAATTTTGACAAGTTGTATGCAAAAGTTATGTCAATTACAACCAATAAATGCACATGTACCTTTGAGCTGAAAAAACTAGAAAAAAATGTCAAAATATAGAAAAATCACCTACACCATTGTGAAACTTGTCAAACCTTCGTTCTGACGATATCTCATTTTCAAAAACCCGACATCGTGGCTCAAAGTTATGAAAAATTGAAAAAAAGGTCTACTTGAAGGACTTTGAAGATTAACCAAGGTTAAAATTAATGCTAAACAAGAGCAAGAAAATAGCCCTCAGGGGCTATCCGCTAGTCACCAAATTGACCTAGTGGTCTATCGACAAGAAAAACCCAAGCGGTTACTAAACTACTAGTGGTATGGCTCCCTCTTTTCACATGCGGTGGTTAAATTTTTCTGCCAGTTTGGTTAGACTGTAGCTAGGAAGACCTACTAACTGTTGGTAGTTTGAATTTGGGTGGTTAGTAGTTATATTAACCACTTGGTGGTGGTCAAAGAAGGAAGTCGCTTAGTGGCTAAAAAAACCCACAAACTATGTGAACAGTCCATAGAATTTTTTTAAGTCTGCAATTATCTTAAAAAAGCCGACCATTGTAATAAATGATGATAGCGATTAAAAGTTCTTACATATATATTTTTTAACTTTTTTTGAAAAAACAAATCAAAATGACTGCTGAATAAAGCCAAAACTGAATTTTAGAAAGAAAAAAATCTGATGACAACGCGTACCTTCAACCTGGGGGGTTGTACAGCCTCCTGAGTAAAAAAATATTTTCCCCAAATTCAAAATTTTCCAAATATAGGAAAATTATATATCAAAATTCTTACAAACGGCCACCCAGACATAATGGCAAGGTTATTTTTTTCCAAAATGCTCCTGTAAAAAGATGTACACCAAATCTAAGCTCCAAACCCTTGTTTTCCAAAAATACAAATGGTGACCAAATTGAGTGAAATAGAAGCCAAATCTGAGCTCCAAACCCTTGTTTTCCAAAAATGCAAATGGTGACCAAATTGAGTGAAACAAAAGCCAAATATAACTTTCTTGAGTCTCCTAGATGCAATGGGACAACCAAAAATATTGCCACTATAGCAAAAAGTGTTGCAATCACCAGATCTCACCAAATTGCATACATGCAATATAGGATTAAAAAATCTTTGCAAACCCTTTCTGATTCTCAAGATCGTATTGAAACGCAAGAGAAGAGCATATAGAGAATTTGCAAGATTATATAAGAAACTCAAATCACAATAGAAAACTTGATGGTAGAAACTCTCTAATGAAAAAGGGAAGGGGCTTGCAAGATTCAAAGCTATGATACTATGTTGAAGTGAGCAACCAAAATATTCAATCTCCAACACCAAATAACCTCCACAAGAAATAGAGAGACACAACAATGGAAGATGTTATTCCACCAAACAAGAATTGCAATATGATACAATATGCAATATTACTACAATGTGTGTAAAATATGCTAAAGATGCCTTGCTTATAAAGGAAAGGATGAGAGATAGGATAAGACAAGATCATGAAAAGTGTCTTAATCCTATCACATGAGACATCTAACTCATAACTACCTGGTATGATGTGAAGTCTAGATAAGACAACTATGACTTGTCTAGAAAATAATCTTTTATCCTAGGTAAAGTTAACATTTAAATTAAGTCCCCTAAGTCCCTAGTAAAAGAACTGACTAGGTACAAGAATTATTCACACCAAAAAATGTTAGTATCTTAGCATTAGAATTAAGTCATTAAAATGTTAATATCTTTGTTCAATTCATTCACCCTTAAGGGAACTGCATTCCTTTCTATGCTACAACCCTCCCAAAATTAGACCGACTCCTAAGCTATTGTTTCCTTGTGTTTTGAGATCAAAAAGGTTTTTACACCTTAGCCTTTATTTCTAGCTTGGGAGTAACATTTTAACTTCTAATTAAGATTTATATCTATATTTTATACAATTTTTTTTCTTGTTCATTCTTTCCAATTGTACTAAGCACCATTCTACCTTTTATTCTTTTTAAAATTTGTTAATCTTCATTTACCTTTGATTCGGTGAACTTAAGGACAATTTAGGGTTTTAGGTACATACCTCATTTTCCCCTCCTTACCTTATCTTTGGTGTTGTCTTGCCTCTTATCTCACTTTATCTGGGAAAGGATTATGTACTTGCTTCACACAACTTATCTACTTCTAGTAGCTTATCCATACCTTGCCATGAACTTGATTGACTTCTTACAATAACCGGTTCAATTTGATCTATCCCATAGCTAGCTAAGAAGTCAACACCTTTGTTAGCCTCCCGATAGATGTGTTTGAATCCTTGCACCTCCACTTCCTGGCTTAGTTCCTTGATCCAATATAGCTTGGTTTGCAACTTTCAATCACTCCTTCTTCCATTTAGCAATGCATTAATGCAAATTGTAGAATCACATTCTACTTCTATGCTTTTTAGTCCTTTTCCTTTGCACAGTTGCGGGCCTTGTAGTATCTCTTCTATTTTGGCTGCATTATTAGTGCCTATGGGTAGTTTTATTGATTTTTCTATAAGTAAGTTGCCTTCCTCATTTGCACTATGCAACCTGCTCTTAACCTTCCCGGATTTCCGCGAGAAGCCCCATCAGTATTTAATTTCACCCTTCCCCTTTGAGGGGAGATCCACCTTTCTTTGAGTCTCTTTTCTTTAGTATTTGGGGAAAATTGAAAACCTGGTGGTAATTTTAAGTGTTTTCCACCTTTTTCATTAGTTCGTCATCCTAGCTAGAAAATTTTTCTTTCCTTTGTGACTTGATATGAGTATTCATCCATTCTATTATGTTGTTTTTTGTCATCTGCAATACTTCTTTTATTTCTTTTGTTTTATTCTGGAAGATTCTTCTATTACGTTCTTTCAATAGGTTCTAAATTTGGATTCATAGCACCACCTACTATATATGACCCCAAAAAGCTTCCTACTTCAATGAAGGCTAGCTTATAAATGGTCCCACAGTTTTTTGCTTCTAGGTACTACAAACCCTAGTTTATCTTGAATCCAATCACAACCTTGTGCTACATAAGGGTAGTTGAGTAGCAGGTGATCTACATTCTCTTCATCTCTTTGACATAGTATGCACCAATTAGGTCCTTCAATACCAATTAATTTTAGTCTATCACCTATTAAGATTCTTCCATGCAAAGTCATCCATGTGAAGGCTCCCGCCTTTGGTAATATCTTTTTACTCCAACATAATTTGCTCAGCCAGTTACTTTCCTCTTATTTTACTTGGATTAGGTATCCCATCTTGGTTGTATAGTTACCTAATTTATCTCCACACCAGATTATTTTGTCTAGTTGACTATTTAGATAAATTTTTCTATCCATTAGGATTTTTTTAGGTTCTCTTTAGCCTCTCTTTCCATGCTTAATTCTTCGATATTTATCCACCCGCTTTTCCCATTCCCATCTGTCCTTACATAATCTCTAACACTTCTTCCATACCTGTTGTTGATACATGGTTCACGGGGGGCTAGTTCAGGATATTCAATTAGTGGTTTGCAACCCCCCTATGAATCTTTCTAGAAATATACCTTAGATCCATCATTGATTTGTCATGTTAGATGATCAGTTATTATATGTTTGTAGTTTAACATAAAGTTCCATACATGAGATCCACTTTTGGTGTTTGCTATTGTTAAAATTTCTCTCTGGGTCCCGATTTTCTAGATGTTTGTGTTTCATCACTTTACACCATAATAGTGTTGGTTTCTGGTACATTTTCTAGATAAGTTTAGCCCCTAAAGCTAGGTTATGAGCCTTCATGTTCCTTATGCCTGCCCCACCTTTTGATTGTGCTTTGCAAACATTTTCCCAATGAATCAGTGGGACCTTATGCTCCTCATTCAAACCTTCCTAGAGGAATATTTTTAATATAATTTCTAGTCCTAACACTGCTTTGGTAGTTAATTGCATACATGACATGGGAAATATTGGAATGGCAGATAAAACTTCCTTTATCATTGTTATCCTTCCAGCCAAAGTTAGCCATTTACCTCTCCAACTTCTAAATTTTTTGTTGCATTTGTTTATTATCTTCCTTCAAAGACTTGATATTATCAAACCTTTGAATAGGGATATCCCAAAATACTTACAAGGGATCTTCCCTATTGTATATCTTAGAATCTTAGCTATTCTTTTTTGCAGCACTTTCTTTGTATAGAACAAATAGATCTTTGATTTGTTCTTGTTTATATGTTGGCCTGATACTTCTATGTACTCTTCCATATATTTCTTTATTGCTTCGGCCTCCCTAATTGAGGCTTCCCCATGGGTATGTGCAGGATCATCATGGAAAAAACAAGCCCTTAAGTGGCAAAAAATTCAGAAAAATCAGAGTTAGGCAACTTGACGTAAAATTTTGAATAAGTTATCTATATTATTTCAAAAATATGTAAGAATAGAATCTATAGAACATTGAATGTAGTTTCTAAACTAATAGGTTTATTTATTTATTTTTAAATCTATTTGGTGAAAATTTGAAATTTCAATGCAGTAGTACTTAAATTTTAGGGAAAAAATAAGAAGTAGGTGTCTATCTGACCACCATAACCACATTAAAATGATAATATTTTCTTATAATATTTTAGACATAAGTAGAGGACTCATGTCTGGATGTGATGCATATTTTTTTGTAACTTTTTCCCAAGTAAATATTTAGTTTTTTTTTTTTATTACAACTTCTAAAAAATATAAAAACTCGTATGTCTGACCACCTTAACTTGGTCAAAACTTCATGAAATTCAATTTTTCTTTTTTTAATCCTATAGTATGCGCAAAATAGAATGTGATCCATATTTTGGATTGAAAAAATATGATACCATTTGAAAGCTATAGATGTTTTTGAATAAGCCTATCAATCAGGAATTTAGTCATAATTCAAATAGAAAATGAATAATTATTATTTATTAAACTAAAATTAAAGCATAATTTATATTGCTGGAAAGTTGAGAATCTCCTTTAAAAACCCTTTTCATTTCATCAATTTTGGGTAAAAAAAAAGTTGTCAGCCACATACCCTACAAATACCCATCATGATCCTGCACATACCCCCATGTAGGATTGTATCATCAGTGAATTGCTGATGCATTGTGGTTTATATGCCTCATTCTATTTGAATTCATTTCCACTCTTCTTGGTTTTGATATGTTGTTATATGTGTTTGTTTAGGGCTTCCACCACGATGACAAATATGAAAGGTGAAATTGGGTCCCCTTGTCATATACCTTTTGTACTTTCAAAGAATATGCATGGTGTGCATTGATGAGGACTGAGTATCTTACTAATGATATGCATTGATACACCATCTATAACCAATCCTTACAAAAGCCAAACTTCTCCATTATTCTCATAAGGAATCTCCATTTGACTTTTTCATAAGCCTTGCTTACGTTTAGCTTGATCAACATGCTTGCTATCCTTTCTTTGTTCATTGTGTGGAAAAATTCATTTGTAAGTATTATACTATCCACAATATCTCTTCTAGGTGTGAATCCACTTTGATTTGGTGGTACTATCTTTTCTAGAACACTCTTCAATCTATTAGCTATTGCCTTTGATAGTATTTTATAAATTGTATTACAAAGTGATATGTGTCTGTAGTCCCCAAAGCTAGAGCATGATTCCTTTTTGGGGATTAGGACCACTAATATATTATTCATATCTTTATCGAACTTCTTTTTTCTTATAAAATCTTCACATATTTCCCAAAATTCTTCCTCTAGAAATGCCAACATTTTTGGTAGAAAAATGCAAGGAAACCATTCGGTCGTGGAGATTTAACTAGATGAAGTTTAAATGCTACTTTTTTTATTTCATCCCTTGTGAATGTACATGCCAACATAGCATTTTCTTCTTTAGATATAAGCTTTGGGATATTTGCTAAGATTTTGTTGTCATTTAGGACATCCTTATCCCCTTCCAGAGCCAGTAGCTATTTGAAAAACCTTATTGCTTCCTCTTTTATTTCATTTGCATTCTCTTTTTTAGTCCCATTTGGAAGTGTTACCTCAAAAATTTTCTTGGAGGATTTTTTTATTTTGAATGTGTTGTGAAAGAACCTAGTATTTGCATCCCCTTCTTTAAGCCACATTTCCCTTGACTTTGTTCTCCAATATTTTTCTTCTCTACCTAAAATTTTATTATATTCTTCCATTAGGGTCCTTTCTCTTAGGTAGTCTTCTTGGTACATCCCTATTGCGATTACCTTGATGTCTAATACTTCCAGTTCTTCCTCAATCCTTGATTTTTCTAAGAATATATTTTTTGAATATCACTTTATTCCATTATTGTAGTATATTTTTGATATGTTTTAGTTTTTTCATGAAAATTAAACATCTTGTATCTTTGAACTTTGGGACTGTTTTCCACCATTTCTCTATCAAGTTCACCAATTCCTCTTTCCTCAACCACACTTTTTCCATTTTTAAATATGGCTTTGGGTTAATTTCTACCTCTTTGATTGATAGTCTAACTGGTAAGTGGTATGATCTAGCCACTAGGATTATTATTGCTTCTTTATTTAGATTTTTTGCTAACCAGTCTTGTGAGTATATGAATCTATCAATTTTTTCCTTTATGCAACCCTCTCTATTTCTTTTATTTGACCATGTATATGATACATTTATTGTCTAAGCATCTAGAAGGTTATTTTTGGCTAAAAAGTTCCCAAACCATTCCATTAATACTGATATGGAATTATTTCCTCCATATTTTTCTTCTTTCCTAATTACTGAGTTGTAATCACCTCCCATTATTATTCTTTTCTTCCCTAACTGTGCTATTTTATGACAAAGAATGTTCCATAGGGTTTCTTTATCATGGTTTCTAGTTAGACCATAAATGTTAAAAATGTAGAATTTCAAGTTACTTGTAAGACTCTTGGCCTCACATAGCATTCAGTTTGCCTCCTTCTCCATTATGTGCATTATTATTAAGTTAGTTCTCCAGAGGATCCCTAGTCCACCAACATTCTAAAAGGATTTTGATAGAGGTTCCTCCAACCCACCTATATGGAGTATTCTCTTACTCACATCTTCAATCTTTGTTTCTTGTAATAGGGGGATGTCTATATGTATTTTCTCTATTTGACGCTTTATTAGGGGCATTTAGGCCCCTAATGTTCCAAGTTGTTACAATCATGGCTTGTGCTACTGGGAGTGCTCTTCTCCCTTCTTCTCCTTTAGGAAATTCTTAATGTTTTTTAGACCCTTTTCAGGTATGTGTAGGATCATCATGGGCCAAAAAGTGGCAATATGATGGTAATGTGGCTGACGACTATTTTTTTACCCAAAATTGATGAAACGAAAAGGGGTTTTAAAGGAGGTTCTCAACTTTCCACTGATATAAATTGTGCTTTACTTTGAATTTAATAAGTAATTATTATTCATTTTCTATCAAATTACGACTAAAGTCCTGATTGATAGGTTGATTGAAAAACATCCATAGCTTTCAAACGGTATCACATTTTTTGAATCCAAAACATGCGTCACATTCTATGCTTGGCATACTATAGGATTAAAAAAAGAAAAATTAGATTTCATGAAGTTTTGACCAAGTTAAGGTGGTTAGACATATGAATTTTTATATTTTTTTAAAAAATTGTAATAAAAAATTCATAATTAATTATTTACTTGGAAAAAAATTACAAAAAATTATGCATTGCATTGGGGCAAGAGTCCTCTACTTATATCTAAAATATTATAAAAAAATATTATCATTTTATTGTGGTTAGGGTAGTCAGACATACACCTACTTCTTATTTTTTCCTTGAAATTTAAGTACAACTGCATTGAAATTTCAAAATTAAAACAAATAGACATTTTTTTTTAAACAAACCTAGTAGTTTAGAAAATACATTCAATTTTCTACATATTCTATTCTTGGATATTTTTGAAATAATATAGATAACTTATTCAAAATTTTATATCAAGTTGCCTTACTTTGATTTTTCTAAACTTTTTGCCACTTAAGGACCTGTTTTTTCCATGATGATCCTGCACATACCCTTTCCTCACATGCCATTTCTTCTCTTTTCTACTTATTGGTTTTTATTCCTTTCTTCAAATTTTTTTGCTTTATTGGTTCCAAAAATTGGGCCATAGTTTGGGAAATGTTTCTATTTTCAATAATATCAAGTTTCTTGATGTCTTTGTTCTTTCTTTCTGAGCTGAGATCTTCCTCAACCTCATGTTGATAAGTGTCTGGTTCTTCTCCTAATACTATCATTTGAGTCTCACCATCTTCCATTCTTTCTTTTTCTAACCTTACCACTTTCAAACCTAAGTCTAATTTTCCTTCTTCATTTTTATTCTCTTGATTTTCTTTACTTGGGGAGTTTTTTTCTGCTTCCCCATTCTTTATTGCTTTCTTCTTCCAAAATTTTTTTGTTTTTGTTTGGGCCTTACATTATTTTGTTTTGTGGTTCCTTCTATTGCATTTTATGCAGTATGAGACTTTGGTTTCTATTTGAATTTCTTGAAGGTAGAATCATGATTTTGATTTTAACTTTATTTCCTTAGGAATATGCTTTATTCCTACTATCTTTAATCTTGTGTAGAGGTAAGAATTCTCTTTTAATAATGCAATATCTATTTCTAGCAATGTGCCAAGAGTTCTTCCTATTTTCTCTAGGAATTCTTCTAACCAATATTCTACTGGGACGTTGTACATGTTCTTATCCATTTTTCCTCATTGTAAATTCCTTATTTTCTTGGATTCAAATTTTCTTCCCATTTTTGCATATAGACTAGGCAACCTTCAAAATCCTCCAATCCTTTTTCTAACACCAAGTTTCTATCTTCTTCTGAAAGAAATACTATTATGAAGAAACTGTTTGGCAAGAATTTTATGCCATGTTTCCTTTTGGTACTTCTCTGTGCCCATTCTTGTATTTGCTTCCTTTCCCTCCTGGGACCAATAATTTTGCATAAGATGGCTACCTTTTTTAGCATTTAAGAATTTTCCTTAGTCTCTTCTTCAACATCAATTTCAATTGGCTCTATTTGTTGTTCATACAATTCTTCTTTCCTTTGTTTGGTTCTCGGTCTAGGATTTCTATATTTTTTGTTAATTTCAACCATTTTTCCTACCCTAGCTATGTAATTTCTTCCATCCCTATTATCGATTTTCTTTTCCACCCTTCTGGTGTTTTCCTTGTTAATTGATCTTTGTCTTTGGGGCTTCGGTCCTTCCTTTTTATTCCTTTGTTGTTGCAGAGTTCTTTCATTAATTTGGTATAGGATCTAATTTTTATTCTTCAGATTATCTAAATTTTTGTTGGTGTCCTCTATCTTCCCTTGGTGACATTTCTTCCATGGTTTGGTTTCTAGGCTATTTGGCCAAATTATATAACGGGGAACCCTAAAATTTGTAGTAACTTGTTCCCTTCTTGGTTTTTGTCTTTCTCTTAGATACATGTTGGTAGATATATATTACTAGTTGTTCCTCTTTTATCTCCTTCTTTTATTCACTTTTGAGATCTGATTACTTTTTCTTTTCTTTGAAGAAAATTCACCTTCTGTAGAATTTGTTGTCTATTGATTTTTCCTTAGTCTTTTGATGTTATTGCTAAATTTATTAGCTTTTGATTAATTTAAATATAAATATAATTTTTATTTAAATTGCATCACTAATTTATCCTTTTGTTCCCATATAATTAAATAAATTTTATTTATTTAATTATATATTTCCATTTTCCTCTATAATTAAATAATTATTTAATTATTCATTAGCCTTTTCTCTCCACAATTAAATAAATTATTATTTATTTAATTATTTATCACTTTCTTTTCTCCATAATTAAATAATTATTTTTAATTATTTAATATTTTAACACTTCATCCTTCTTCTATAAATAAATAATTATTTTTAATTACTTAATTATTCATTTTTTTTCCTTTAAATAGAATAATTTTTATCATTATTTAATTTGAATTTCTTCTTAGCCAAGCCCTAAATCTCAACTAATTTCTTGATTTTTTGTCCATCCTTCCCATCCTTATCTCTTTTCTTCTCAATTAATCTCATTCATTGATCATGATACCTCATCATCATTCAATGCTCACCCTTCACTTGAATTGGGATTTCTATAAGAGAAATCCATCATCCTCATTTCAAGGTTAACTACATTCTTTGAGATTTTTCTTCTCATATCATTCATCATTGAACAACCACAATCTTCAATATTTTTCTTTCAATAATTTATCTAGAGGAGCCACAATCTTTGAAGTTTTGCTACCTTGAGATTTTGCATCAACATCAAGCCTATCATACATCTTGCATACTAAAAAATTGAGAGCAAGCAAAGAAAAATAGAGAAGAGCAATCGAGGTGATTCAACTATGGTATAATAATTGAGGTTTTATTGCTTCATTACTATGATTTCTATATTCATGTGTGATTCATTGTTAGATTAGGGTCTTCCTAGCTTGAATTGGGTAGCTTTGTGGTTGTTATTATTGACTCATTCTTATTTCCCTGAGTTCTAACCCCAATCTACACTAGGAATCTAATAACGGATTTTCATTCAAAGAGCCTTGAGACATGATTGAAATGAGAGGAGCTAACTATTGAGGATACAATTGTAGAAATAAAATCTTGTCAAAATTCATGATTTCATCTATATTTTATGATTTTACTAGGTAGGTAGAATTGAATCATCAACACTTCAAACGCTTGTTCACTTTATGATATTTGAGATAAGAAAAATAATAGTAGTGTTAAGGAGAATTGTGGGGCTTGCTATACAAGGTTTAAATTTTATGAGCTTTATAAATAAATTATATAGGAAAAGAGAATAATATGAGAGAAAAGAAGATACAAATATTTGATTAGAATAAGCCACTTTTAGAAGAAAATATCCAAAAGCTTTACAATAAGAGAAAAACTTGCAATTCCATGCTCAACATCCACTTATTACCTCATATTTATAGGCATGATTGGGGGTAGGTGCAAGAAGTTGGGTCCACAAAATTTGTTCAAAAAGTGGAACTATTTTTCTAATTTTCAAAATTTATCATAGTTGGACTAAAAATTTGATGCACTTAAATAGAATATTTAAAAATTTCAGCAATACATAATGTAGTTTTTTAAGTCTAGTTTTCAAATACATAGTTTTAAAATTCACTTTTTTAGGACCATACCATGCACGTGTACAAACACCATAATTTGACCTAAATAAAAGTATTTTTATAATTCCTTTTGGGGAAAGATGTGTGTTATATTAAAGATTGATGACGGATTTTTTTATAATTATTTTCTAAATATTTTAAAATTATTTTTTATTGGCCATAATTGCTATTTTGGAAATCCCTCATGTACGACTACCATAATTTGAGCTAAAATAATCAATTTTAATTGTTTTCATTGTGTAAAGAATTTTTTGTATATTGATGTCATATATTTTTTTACAAAAAAATTAAATCAATAAAAGTTATTAAAAAATACAAAAAACTTGAAATTTCAACTTTATGGACTAGTTTGCTCAAAAATAAATGGAAAAATGGAAAAATAATCCAATAATATAAAATCTACATATTTTTAAAACCAGAAATCACCATCTATGATGGTCTTTAATTTCACAAAACAATTCTATAAAAATAAAAAAAACTCATTAGCCATATTGCCAAAGTTGATTTTTTTCTTGGCATTGCCATGACCGTGTACTTGTAGGTCCAAGGCTAAGGATTAGACCTTACCATGCCTTTCTCGAGCCTAAAACCAAATTAAAAAGTGGGTTGAGATTATAATTTTTTTTAGAATAGATACCCACTTTAAAATGGGTACTTGTTCTATTTTACAAATGAGAAATAAAGGAATAGGTAGCCATTTTAAAGCAGGTTCCCATTCTAAAATAGAATGGTTACCCATTCCTAATATATTTTTTATTTCCATTTTAGGAACAAAAATGTAGTACCACTGTATTTTTGTGATTTTTTCATTCAAATTTGTCTTGTGTATTCTCTTAGTAGGTCATGTTTTATTCAATTTTTTAAAGGAGTTAATCATAAGAACCATTTTGAAGTAGAATCAAGTACATGGTATTTTATCAAGAAGAATAAAAAATATAGTTTTTGCTATATTCACATTTACTTGCACTTAATAATTTATAGAACAAAGGATCTACATCTAGTTGTATTCAAAACTTCAAAGAGGCATCAATCTAAAAAATAGATTAAATATTATTTTATCTTTTATCAAGAGGGTTTGGTGATCATGGGATCAAAAAAATATCAAATAAAAAAATAGGAAGCTTATGACACTTGAAGAAATTGAACAAAATAAAAAGGAGGAAAAATGACAAAGAGATAGCAAAACAATGATTTAAGAAATGAAGAATATTAAAGCATCTAGTTCCATGACTATTAAAGAGAAGAACATTCAAGATATGATGAAGGTTGGAATGAATGTAGATGATGCAAATGTGGAAATGGTGAATATGGAAGAAAATATGACTATAGAAACGAACCCAAGTATGCCTTTAAATCCACCTTTCAATGATATGGAAAATTTTGACTATAGAAAATGTAGACACCTAAATTTGGACACTTAATTTATCCAAATTTATCCTCTTTCATCTAAACATCCCTTTATCCACATTAATTAAGTAATATCACTATTATTTAATTAATCCATATAAAGCTCTTCTAATCCCTAAGGTATCTAGTTAAATAATTAAATACCTTCCCCTTTTCATCAAATGAATTAAATAAATATTACATTTATTTAATTCCTCACATGTCACATCCTCCATCTTTTATTATCTAATCTTAATCCTTCTTCCAATCTCATCATCAGGATGTGCACATGCCTAATCCTTGATTAGGACGTGTCACATCCTCCAACTTTTGCAAGTTGGCCTCTAATATTTCTTAGCCACCTAACCTTCCTCTAACCCCTCATCAACTTGTCTAATCACCCCTTTTAGTCAACTCTTCCCATCCCCCAAGGAATTTTTAATTCCTTTTGTCTTCCCAAAGTCCTTTGAAGAATTTTTAATTCCACTCTCATCTTCCAAGGAATATTAAATTCCTTTTCTCTTCCCCATGTCCTTTATGGCATGTGTCCTTGGTCAACCTTATTAAAGACCTTCCCCTTTTGGACAAGGCACTCCACTTCCCCATGTTAATTTTTAATTCACTTTTAATTCCTCAATGCACTCAAAAGGAATTTTTAATTCCTTCACTTCTTCCCACATGTCCTCTCTTTATTCTTTATTTTTTCCCCTCTCCCCATGAGGATATTTGAGGAATTTTTAATTCCTCACATGTCCTCTCACCCACATGGGGACAAGCACCTCATTTATGATGAAATCTTGTCCAATCTCAAGGTACTTTGTACCCCCTCCATGTCATGTACTATCCTTCCACCTCATGTCCACTTCACCTTTTAGGGCTATATCACATGCCACATGTCAAGATGTGAGGGCTTGTGAGTTCTCAACTCACCTTAGCCCTACATCTTGATCATTGGTGGCTCAATCTTGGCCATCCATCTTTTCTGGGAATTCTCAAAATTCCTATAAATACCCCCTCTTTTCTCTCATTTTGGGGGAGATCATATTGCTAGCCAAACTCTTGCAATTTTATTTCTCAATCTATACTTAGCCATTTTCATGTTTTTATCCATTTCCATCCATCTTCACATCATCATCTAGTTTTCATATATTTCCATTCAATGAGCATACACATCAAAGATCGAGGGCCAACCAAAGGATCGATTCGAGATAAGGTATAATGTTCCATTTGTTGCTTTTATCTTGTGTTGATTCCAACTTAAGCTAATCTTGAGGTGTAGGTTGTTTTGATGTTTATTTGAACTCTTTAGTTTGTTGCTCATTTTCTAACACATATATTCGACCTATCACATTTCTGGCACGCTCGGTGGGACCCACAAATGGGTCTTTTTCTTTCATGTTTGCTATTTTTTGCATTTTTGCAGGTTCAGGTTATAGAGTGGCGGACCTGACCCTCCGGTGGCGGACCTGCCCTCTCTGTTGACAAAATTGACCCTCTGGTGGTGGACCTGACCTTCCAGTGGTGGACCTGACTCTCCGGTGGCGGACTTGACCTTCTGGTGGCAGACCTGGCCCTCCGGTGGTGGACCTGACCCTCCGGTGGCAGACCTGACCTTCCGTTGGTGGACCTGACCCTTCGGTGGTGGACCTGACCTCCCGAAGGTGAAATTTCAAGTTTTCACCAATTATCCTTTGGTAAATTAGGCACATAGTTTAATTAGAGGGGTCAAAAAACCTTGTTTGGTGTGCTTGTGGAAGGCTATTTGACGTATCCAATCCCTTTGCACCATTTGGTGATCCTGGGTGATGAGAAATCATAGCTTTCCATGTCCTTCGAGTCACCCTATTTTCATTTTCTTAGTGGGACCTGCTTGGGGATTTCATCACCCCAAGGGACGATTCCAACCACGTGTACCGGCAGGGTATATAAAGGGGGGAGAGCGAAAAATGTACCTCAATCCAACCACGTTGTAATTGGCGAAGCGTCGGGATGACGTGAAAAGTTGGTCCGAGCCTTTAGTATCTCGCTAAGGTTCTCGACTCACGCTTGTAACCGGTTGGTGCTCACGGTTTGGGCCTCACATACCGGGTGTATATTGAGGACTCCTTAGCAACCATGTTCATCCTAGAGTAGAAGACTTTGTTGGCCATACCCATTTCTACTAATCTTAGGGTTGTGTTGTCTGAATTGTCTTTCTTGTGCAAAACTAGTCATTTTCAGTTTAGCCAAATCCTTTTATCAATGTTTGCTATATTTTGGGTCCTTTGCCTTACTCATCCATCAAAAAATCAAGCTTAAACTTATCCTGTGGCGGACCTGACCACATGCTATGGCAGACCTGACCTCATGTTATGGCAGATTTTCCCTGACAGACAACCGTATATGCCCCGCCATTTCCACACCGTTTATCCGATTGACTCCGTTTAAAGATAATTCTTCTCATTTTTTCGTGCTCTTTCCAATGGCATATAACACTTCATACTTTTGAGCAACTTTTTCTCCGGTGGCGGACCTGACCTCATGCTGTGGCGGATCTGACCACATGATGTGGCAGACCTGACCTCATGCTGTGGCAGATTTGCCCTGACAGGCAACCGTATATGCGCCGCCATTTCCACACCGTTTATCCGATTGACTCCGTTCAAAAAATAGTTCTTCTCAGTTTTTCGTGCTCTTTCCAATGACATATAACACTTCATACTTTTGAGCAACTTATTTTTCGGTGGCGGACCTGACCTCCGGTGGCTGACCTGACCTCCCAGTGGTAGACCTGACCTTCCAGTGGCGGACCTGATCTTCTGCTCTTTCTTCCCGGGGCCGCCATTTCCACACCGTTTATCTGATTGACTCTGTTCAAAAATAGTTCTTCTCATTTTTTCGTGCTCTTTCCGATGACATTTACCACTCCCTACTTTTGAGAAGTTGGCTTGGACACCTTTTTCTTCCCCATCCGCCTCCTCGAGGGGGGCATACCCTACCATTCTCTTCGTTTACTCATTCCGAGTAAACGTTCATCCATTCAACACATACTCTCATCATTTTGAACTCTCGTTCTATCATTCTGATCATCTGTTTACTCGTTCCGAGTAAACATTCATCCATTCAACACATCCTTTCATTATTCTGAACTCTCATTCTATCCTTCCGATCATCCGTTTACTCGTTACGAGTAAACATTCATCCATTTCACACCTCCTTTCATTATTTCGAACTCCCGTTCAGTAGTTCTAATCATCTGTTTACTCGTTCTGAGTAAACATTCATCCATTTCACACCTCCTTTCCTCATTCTCAACTCTTGTTCAGTCGTTCTGATCATTCATTTACTCGTTCTGAGTAAACATTCATCTATTTCACACCCCGTTTCATCATTCTAAACTCTCATTCTATCGTTCTGATCATCCGTTTACTCGTTTTGAGTAATCTTTCATCTGTCCTGATCAACCGTTTGCTCATTTTGAGTATTTGTTCATCCATTTCTATCATCCATTTCTCCAATCAAATCATTGTTTTCCCCATCTAGATCCCCTGAACTTTGTCTCGGGTTATTATCCAAATTGACCTAAGTGTCTAATCTGATCATCATCATCAACATCCGCTTAGGATTGTCATCCGTCCTAAGTTAATCATCATCACTGGCCCAATCAATTCACCTTCAATATCAAGGTGGATTCGGTGCTACAATCATCCATTTATCCTTTAATCCGATCAATCAACATCCTAAGTCACCTAGGATAATCTCTGAATGGCGTTTTTCAATCCCTCTCATCATCCTATCCGACCCATTAGTTGATCTTATCAATCATCAATCAACCTTATCCAATCCAATCCAATCCAATCCAATTCAATCCAACCACATCACCTTCGACCCAATCAATCTACTTCTATCTTGAAGCAGATTCGGTGTCGGTTGTAAGAATCAATCCCATCACATCATCCAATCATCATAATCTAAGCTTTAGTCCAATCCTGATCTGAGCTTGACCTAAATCCTGATTTGAGCTTTAATCCGTTCCCATCAAAAATATTTTATCCATCCTCTTTATCCTTTCACCATCATGAATCCTTATCCTCCATCAATAGTAGTCAAAGCAAACCCTAATTACGTCAACGATGATAATGAAAGTCTTGTTGATCAAGAGGTATACGACATAGATCCCCTTGACACTATCATTGCTAGTAAGCTTTCTCTACCCACATTCCAAAATCCAATCACCCCATCGAGTTATCCCATAATGTCTTCATCTATGCCTAATCACACTCCTTATGCTACCTTTGACAAGGCATGTCCATCATATCCATCATATCCTTCATCTACATCATCCCCTTATCCTAGTTTGTCATCACAATACCCCTATCTTGATTCCCCCATCCACGTCCTCTTATCTCAATCCTTCATCCACATGTACCCACTACCCTAATCTTCCATACCAATCCGCTCAGCCTAATCCTACATTCACACCTTCCTATCCTAGTCAAACACACCCACCAACTTACCCTAATCCAACATCCGCATCTCCCTATATTAATCCAACACCTACATCTTCCCATCCTAATCCACCATCCCAATACCTTTATTACAACACGCCGCCCATATCTTCTACCAACGATCCACCGTCCATGTCATCCTATCCTAATTCCCCATGCCCATATCCTTACCTTAATCCTCCATCCAGCCTTAATCTTCCATCTAATCCTAGTCCACTAATCCATAAACCTTCATCCACTCCCACCTCGCCATCTCAGCCTAGCGTATTCAAGTTTCTCCAAGGACTTATAACAAAGGAAACATCCCCCACTCCACACATTGCAGTTGTGGAACCATGCCATCCCAACCTATCATCCATGGTCGTTAGTGA
>VDFB02000015.1:102130173-102325437 GCA_007258455.2 Sequoia sempervirens | reverse complement strand
GAGAGTTTCAAGGCTAGGGGACAAATTTAAAGAGGGGTTGCTTTGAAAAATAGGGCTAATTAGGCCTAGTTTTGAGGAAACAACAAGGTTTGAAGAAAGATTGTCTGAAACAAGTGATGCCAAGGAGTTGACATGATGTTTGTCATCAAAAACCACACCTGAAACAACCATTAGATTGGAGGTTCATTTGAAAAGTTTGAGGAAAAAGTCAAGAATCTTTCGCCAAAGGCCTAATAGGGCTAGAAGGCTAGTTGAGCAGCAAAAGTGAGTTTTGTTCAAAACAGAAGGTTAGGGCTTGAGAACCTTTTGAGTCAAGTTAGGTTAAGTCCTTTGAGATCATTTCAGTGGTTTGGAACCACAAGGGAAGCAAATAAGTTATGAATGCAAAGTTGAGGCCTTATCTTCAGGTTGGTGTCTAGTTGAAAGGTTATGACTGAACCATTGTTAGTCTGGTAACTTGGAGTTTCTTTCAAGATCCCTGACCATCTGCATCAAAGTGGTATTAGAGCAGTGAGTAGGTCCTTTAGGGATTGGCGAAATAGCAATGGCACCAAAAAACCAATTGGCAAGAGAGTTGGAAGAGTTGAAGGATATCTTGGAGAGGGAGAGAAGAGAAAGAAGGGAACAAGAAGTAGCAAGAGCAAGAGAGGAAAGGAAATGGAGAAGAGAGAGAGATACTATGTAGGCAAGGATCAATAACCTTGAGAGGAGTAGGAGGAGAGAAGAACAAGAAGACCAAGAAAACAATGATGAAGATGAGGAGTATGTGAGGGTAAATCAAGAACAACAAGCAAATGAGATAGAGGACCCTGAGGAAAGGAGGTTACTGAGATTGTTGAAGGCAGTATAGGGTCATGGAGGGAAGAGCCACATAGACCTGCCTATCTATCAAGGGAAGATGGGTAGTGAAGAGGTGTTGGGATGGCTTGATGCCTTAGAGAACTATTTTGAGTTTGAGGAGATGGATGAAGAGAGGAAGATTAAGTTTTCCAAAACCAAGTTGAGAGGCATAGCATTGACATGGTGGACTAGCAGAATGATAGGTTGGCTAGAGGATTGGAAAAAGTCTCTACATGGGCAAGGATGAAGAGTTTGGTCAAAGAGCAATTCCTACCATCTGATTATACCATTCATGTGAAAAGGATGAGGCAGAATTTAAAGCAAAAGGACATGGATGTGATGTCCTATATTGAGCAATTTCACAAGCTTAGTATCAGAGGAGGTTATGAAGAAGAGGATGAGAAAATAGCCAGGTACATCAATTGAGGTACAATCTACAAGATGAGATTGGTTTGCAATTGCCAAGGACATTGGGAGAATGTTTTTAGTTGGCCATTAGAGCAGAAGAAAAGGTGAAAAGGAAGCAAGAGAGATCAAACAATGGTGGAAGAGGAGGTAGTTCAAATAGGGGCAGAGGTAATAGAGAACAAGGACAAGGCAGTAATGATAAGAGCAGCAATGACAAGGGTAAAGAAGCATTTTCTGATCAAAGAGGTGGATACACTCCTAGAGGAGGAGGCAGATTTGGACAAGGTAGAGGACCATTCACAGGTAGATGTTTCAATTGCAATGAACCAGGGCATCCTTCCTTCAAGTGTCCTAAATGGGAACAAGCCGATAGGGGCAGAGAAAGGAGAACTAACTTAGTGCAAGAAGAAGAAGACAAGAAGGAGGAACCAAAAACATTCATGGCAGACCCTGTGACTGATGGTGAGTTTCTTATGATCAAGCAAGGAGAAAGACTTCATCAAGAACCAAAGGTAACTATTTTCAAAACAAATTGTCTCAGTCATGGTAAGATCTGCAGATTGCTCATAGATTCAGGGTCACATAGCAATTTAGTTTCAGTTGATATGGTAACCAAGTTAGGGATTGAAACTTTTGATCATCCTACTCCCTACAAGGCCACTTGGGTAACTCAACGACAGCATGTAGAGATTGGTAAGAGAGATTTTGTTGATTTCTCAATTGGATCATATCATGATAGGGTGCTTTGTGATGTCATTCCAATGACTTGTGGTCATATCATCTTGGGAAGGCCATGGCAGTATGTTAGAAGGACATTGCATGATGGATTTCTTAACACATATTTGGTTCACAAGGAGATGTTAGACATCAGTTGGTTCCTTTACCTTTGGAGCAGTCTAATGATAGTTTTGTGATTTGTTTTGAGAAGAGTTTGTAGGTGAATAAGCAGGGTGAAACAGGGTAAGGAATTGGTAGGCTGAAAATAGACAAGTTGCAGCAGGGTTATGAGGTGGACAGTCCTTCAAATCAGACCTTGTGGGATTTGGACGGTATCAGGGTTGGAGGCATTGAATTCCCTATGATTGAGGGTGATAATGGTGGATTTCTTTCACAAAGGAGACAGTGGAATGAGGGCAGGAGTAGGGCACAAGAACCTACTGTTATCAAGCAGCAAAGAGGACACACTAATCCATATTTTGGTTCTATCAAGAATGCAGATTGGCAGAAGAGGAAGACATTGACTTTGGGGGACTACATACCTGCTCATTGGAAGATGAAAACACATGAGACAAAAGGTCTTTTGGTGGCAACACATGGGACACTTCTTGGGGCAAGAGTTCTTTCTTTCCTGGGGAGAATGGTGCAGGAGCACCTAGGGCCTTCAAGGAGCTCTTCAAGGATTAGGAGTGTGCAGGGGTTAGGAGGACCTTTCAAGCAAGTCAAAACATCAATTATGATCTTTTGGAGCCTATAATGGCATTTGGGATGAATAAATGTAATGAGAATGTTAAAAGTTCTAAGGTTCTTGATAAGAAATCTAGGTTAAAAATGCAATGTAAAGGGAAAATCATGTTCTATGGGTTTGATTAGTTTCTAATGCTTTAGGTTGGTCAAATAAATTTGGATATTGAAGGTCCAATAGTTTTTAGGTGATAGATTTTAATAAATCTCCAGATTGCAATTTTAAATTTTTGAATTTTAGTTTAGGCGGGAAAGGGAGTTTTGAGTGTTTTAGAGTTAATAAAGCATTGTAATCAATCCAATTCAGTTGGATCAGTTGGAGAATGGGTTTATAACCCTAAAATATTCATTTGTACGGGGTTGATCAATCTTGGGAAGGTACTGTATGGACTGTTTCTGGAAATAAGAGAGAAAACACAGATTTCTTGTATTATTTGGTGTCTTTTTGATGAATCACTGATTCCCATTGAAGGTATACATTGTTGGATGCCTTAGTAATTTTCATTTGCATGTTTTAACATCCCCTACATGTTCTGATAAGCATAAAAGATCAATTCTTGCACGTTTTAATTGATTGTCCATAGGAAAAGTTCAGTTTTTGCACTATTTTGAGAGTTTTAATGAAGGAATGATCCATTTCATGGAGTGTTATGACTGAAAATCTATGAAATGGATCACATTTTACATGTACCATAAGAAACTAACAAAGAAATGAGTAGGGAAGAGGAAAACTAACATGTGCACAGTGAAATAGCAAAGAAAAAGGCATGAAGATGGACCCTAGGGTATAGCAGTGAATGATCTTCCTTAACAAGTGATATATTTTTGAGTTTTAATAGTTGTGCAATATTGAATTAATGGTGAAAAGTCAAAAATTAAGTCCTGGAAGTGTTTGGAAGTCCTAGAATCAAAAAGCCCTAGTTTTAAGCCAATTTAGGGAGGGTTTTGTATTTGGGCATGTTAAGAGTAACATGGAAGATTAAAAGTCTGAAAATATTTGGTTTGGGAATGTTTTGGAAGATTGTTGAGAGTTTCAAGGCCAAGGGACAAATTTAAAGAGGGGTTGCTTTGAAAAATAGGGCTAATTAGGCCTAGTTTTGAGGAAACAACAGGGTTTGAAGAAAGATTGTTTGAAACAAGTGATGCCAAGGAGTTGACATGATGTTTGTCATCACAAACCACACCTGAAACAACCATTAGATTTGAGGTTCATTTGCAAAGTTTGAGGAAGAAGTCAAGAATCCATTGCCAAAGGCCTAATAGGGCTAGAAGGCTAGTTGAGGAGCAAAGGTGAGTTTTGTTCAAAACCAAGGGTTAGGGCTTGAAAACCATTTGAGTCAAGTTAGGTTAAGTCCTTTGAGATCATTTCAATGGTTTGGAACCACAAGGGAAGCAAATAAGTTATGAATGCAAAGTTGAGGCCTTATCTTCAGATTGGTGTCTAGTTGAAAGGTTGTGAGTGAACCATTGTTAGTCTAGTAACTTGGAGTTTCTTTCAAGATCCCTGACCCTCTGCATCAACAGCCTACTAAGTTGACTCCACAAAAAATTGAGGAGAAAAGAGAAAAAGGCTTGTGTTTCAATTGTGATAGCAAATATAGTCGAGGACATAAATGTAGTGAAAAGAAACTGTTCTATATTGATGGTCCCAATGAGGAAGAAGAGGAGGAACCCATACTAGAAGATGAAAGGGAGTCAAATGAGGAATCACATGATTCTCAACCAATCATTTCTTGTCATGCACTCTCTGTTTTCAATGCTCCACAAACTCTCAAGGTGGTGGGGTTCCTAAAGAAGCATAAGGTAACAGTGTTGATCGACTCAGGTAGTACTCATAATTTCATTAACAAAAAGGTAGCTACTCGTCGAAATTGTTTCATATATCCAGCTCTAGAGTTTCGGGTTTTGATTGCAGATGGTGGTATAGTTAGTTGTTCAAGGAAGTGTCATAGCATTAAATTATCCATGGGAGATTATCAACTTGATACCCCAATGTATGTGATATCCATGGGTGCAACAGATATTGTTTTGGGAGTACAATGGCTTACTACATTAGGAACGATTGAGATGAACTTCCAAGAACTATTCATGAGATTTGAATCAGAAGGAAGGCTAGTTGAGCTAGGGGGGTTGAAGGAAAAATCTCCACAAATGGTAAGCTCTCATCAAATGAAAAAGTTGCTTAAGAAAGGAGTGGATGGATTTGTGGTCCAACTATGTTCATTAGAAGTCTCTCCATCTAATGCTCCTACTCATCCAGATTTGCAAGCTATAATTGATTGTCACTCAGTTGTTCTTGGAGATATTCCTAAAGGAATTCCTCCTAAGAGGGATCATGATCATGCCATACAGTTATTCCCAGGGAGCCAACCACCAAACATCAGGCCTTACAGGTATCCACACATACAAAAGAGTGAGATAGAAAAAAATGTTGAAGAGATGCTAGAGGCGGGAATCCTTAGGCATAGCCAAAGTGCTTACTCCTCACCTGTGGTGATGGTACGTAAGAAGGATGATACTTGGCACATGTGTCTAGATTATAGAGTGCTCAACATGTAAACCATTTAAGATAATTTTCCAATTCCAGTCATTGATGATTTGCTAGATGAATTAAATGGAGCTATGTATTTTACCAAGTTAGATCTTAGATCTGGTTATCACCAAATTCGGATTAAGGAGGAAGATATTTGTAAGACAACATTTCGGACTCATGAGGGTCATTATGAAATTTTGGTGATGCCATTTGGTCTTACCAATGCACCATCTACATTCCAAAGTTTGATGAATTCCATTTTTAAGAAGTTCTTGAGAAAGTTTGTGTTAGTATTCTTTGATGATATATTGATTTATATCAAGACTTGGGAAGAAAATTTGCAACATGTGGACCAAGCATTACAAATACTTGAAGATCATAAACTCTATGCTAAGCCATCCAAGTGCTTTTGGTCTTACAGAGGTGGAGTATTTGGGACACATAGTTTCACATGAAGGAGTAAAGGTGGACCCTAACAAAATTAAGGGTATCATGGAATGGCCTATTCCAAAAACCATTAAGAAACTGAGAGGATTCTTGGGATTGATAGGGTACTATAGAAAATTTGTGAAGAATTATGGTAGTATAGTAGCACCTCTTACCACTCTATTGAAGAATAATTCTTTTCATTGGAACGAGTTTGCCAATACAACATTTGAGAGATTGAAGGAGGCTATGTGTACAACTCCAGTACTTGCCACTCCTGACTTCACCAAGGAATTCATTGTGGAATGTGATGCTTCTAGAAATGGGATAGGAGCAGTGCTCATGCAAGAAGGTTGACCAATTGCTTTTGAGAGTTGTCAATTAAAAGGTAAGAATCAACTAAAACCTATTTATGAGAAGGAAATGCTAGCAATACTCCATGCAATGAAAAAATGGTGGCCTTATGGGTAGACATTTCAAGGTTAAGACAGATCATGATAGCCTAAAATATTTTTTGGAACAACAATTATCTTCTGAAGAGCAACAAAAATGGGTCACTAAGATGTTAGGATATGACTTTGAGATTGTATATAAGAAAGGGAAAGAAAATATTGTCGCAAATGCACTGTCAAGGAAGGATGCGAAAGATGTAGCCTTATTGTGTGCCCTTTGTACAAGAAAATTGGGTGGAGGAAGCCAAAGCAAAGTGGCAAAATGATGTTGTGACAAGTAACCTCATCGAGCAAATAAAAAGTGATCCTATTAGTTCAGATAAGTTTTGTTGGAAGGGAGATACTCTTTGGTATAAAGAGCGTTTATATCTCTGCAAGAATTCCAACCTTAAAATAAAGATTCTCATAGAGTTGCATGAGTCTCCAGTGGGTGGTCATTCAGGATTTTTGAAGACATATCATCGAGTCAAGCAAGATTTCTTTTGGGAAGGGCTAAAGGGTGATGTTCAAAAATTTGTGGCTGAATTTTTGGTGTGTCAAAGGCATAAAGGGGAGACAATTAAGACACTGGGTCTCTTACAACCCTTATCTATTCCTAGCCAGCATAGGGAAGAGGTATCCATGGACTTCATCATAGGGCTTCCCAAATCTAAAGGTCATAATGTCATCATGGTGGTAGTTGATCATCTCACTAAATATGCACATTTCATTGCATTAGCACATCCTTTTATAGCAAGTGTAGTGGCTAAAGCTTTTTTGGAGAATATCCAAAAGCTACATGGTACACCTAAAGTTATTGTTAGTGATCATGATCCTATCTTCACTAGTAACTTTTGGAAAGATTTGTTGTCATGTTTGGGTACTCAATTGGCTCATAGCTCTTCATACCACCCTCAATCAGATGGGCAAACTGAGGTTGTTAATAAATGTTTTGAAGGATATCTACGTTGTTTCACTTTAGAGAAAAAATCTCAGTGGGTAGATTGGCTACCACTTGTAGAATGGTGGTATAACACTTCTTTTCATAGCTCATAAAAAATGTCTCCATTTTTGGCACTTTATTGATATCATCCTCCTTCCATCACATCATCAATTAAGGTGTCCCCAAGAGTTCAGGCAGTAGAAGACCACTTGCTTCATCAAAAACAAGTACTTTCAGGACTCAAGGAGAATTTAGCCATGGCACAAAATCGAATGAAACAATAGGCTGACCAACATCGAAGTGAAAGAAGTTTTGAAGTTGGGGATTGGGTCTTCTTGAGATTGCAGCCTTATAAGAAAATCTCACTAAAGCAGAAAAGAAAGAATAATAAGTTGTCTCCAAAGTATTATGGTCCATACCAAATCATGCAGAAGATCAGTAGTGTTTCCTACAAGCTTGAGTTGCCACCAACAACAAAGATACATCCAATTTTTCATGTTTCCTGTTTGAAGAAGGTCATTGGGCATAATATTCCCACTCAAACAACACTGACCGAGCTGGATGAAGAAGGAAGAATCATTTTGGAGCCAGAGTGCATTTGTCAAACACACACAAAGAAGCTGAGGAATAGAACTATCACTGAGTATCTCATCCAATGGAAGAATTTACCAGTTGAAGATGCCACATGGGAGGACGAGGAGTTCATTCAAAAGTTTCCAAACTTGATTAGCATTGAGCACAATGCTTCTTTGAAGAAGGGGGGCATGCTATGCCCTTCATATTATTGTACATCGGGTTATGAATAGTCAGCTTGTGGCTATCTTAACTCTTTATTAAGTCATATTATCATTAGTATATTGTTATTTAGTTGTATAAGTCGGCCTAAGACTTATATAGGTGTGTCTAAGTCGGCCTAGGTGATATCCTAGGCATAAATAGGTATATATAGGAGGTTGTGAGTCTTATTTTCATCATGAAGTTGTGAAGTGTGTTCTCATTAGAGATATTTGGAGGTTTTCCCCCTCGAAGTGGCTTGTTATTCCTAGTTATTATCAAGTATTTGCAGCATATTTCATATCATATTCTTCTATTGTGCAAGTTATTTCATAACAACCCTCATGCAAATCACACCTATCATTCTTACCCATTGTCTAAGTCTTACTCATTTTCTCTCCACTTGTTGTTCCATGATCATGAACATGCTCCATACCTGCAAAAAAATTGGTCTTGTTGTCCTCAATACCTAAAGGCTCTTTCTTTCCAAACATCACCACCTTAGGTTCACCCTTATCTGCTCCACTTGTTTTCAAGGGAGTCAACCTAAGACTTCTGTCATCCTTCTTGATGGTATATGTGTTCTCCTAGCCATCATATATAAACCTTCTACCAAATTGCCAAGGTCTCCCTAAGAGCACATGACAACAATCCATTTGCACAATGTCACATAAGAATCTATCCTTATACTCCCCAATTTGGAAATCAACATATTCTTGCTCATTCACCACCAAGTTTTTACTATCATTTACCCAAGAAACTCTATAGGTTGCTACATGAGGTATCTTTTCCAAACCCAACTTATCTACCATCTCAATTGAAGCAAGATCATCAGTTGATCCTGAATCCACTACCATCCTACATACTTTACCTTGTACCTTGCAATTGATTTTGAAGAGTGCTTTCCTTTGTGGGGGTTCTTCAAGGATTGGTGCCTTGAGCAATGTTCTTCTAATCATCAAACTCTCTCCAACTTTTGATGTAAGGTTCACTACAGGTGAAGTCACACTCTCTTCATCCTCGTGGACTAGTTGATTCCTCCTCTCTCTACCATAAGAGCTTGAGCCTTGCTTTTTAGGGTATTTGAAGGCTAGATGTCCAAGCTGGTTACAAGTGTAGCATCTCCTTGAGAACTGGTAGGAGCCTCTTCCTCCATTAAATCTGCCTCTTGAACCTCTCCATCCAACTATGAAATCATATTGCTCCTGATCCTTCTTGTCATCCCCTTGACTCTCATTGTTTGCCTTTGAATTAGGATTGAATCCTCTTCCTCTAGAAGTTTTTCCTCTTCCTCTTACTTCCTTCTCTTGTCTCCTCTTTAGTTTCTCTTATGCTCTCATGGCCATCTGGAAACATTGTTCAATTGACTTAGGTGCCAAAATGTTGATCTCATCCTAGATGTTGTACCTCAAACCTTTCAAATACCTAGCAACCATTTCATCCCCATATTCTTTATTCTTAGTGCTTATACTTAATTTATAAAATTCTTCAGTATATGATTGCACATCCAAATCTTTTTTTCTAAGATTTTGCAATTTCTTAAGCAATTGAACATTATACTCAGCTGGAAGAAATTTACCTTTCATTTTAGATTTCATCCTTTTCCATGAAGTGATTTTTCTCTTTCCTTGTCTCCCCCTTTCCTCCTGCACAAAATTCCACCATACCAAGGCATGTCCCTTCAATCTTGTTTTGGCTCTCTTCATCTGAAGTCCTTCATCAACATCTTCACTATCAAAGTAGCTTTCCATAGCCCCAATCCAATCCAAGAGCTCTTCACTATCAAGTTTTCCCCCATACATAGGAACATCTATTTTTCCATGTCCCTCCTTCTTCACACCCTTCAAAAGCTTCATTTTTCTTGTATCATCAGGGTCCATCTCCTCTTCTTCACCAGAAGCTTCTTCTTCCTCTTCAGTTTCACTTACATCCTCTTCCACTCTATGCTTTGCTTCCCATGCAACAATCCTCTTCTACAAGGCCTCTAATTGTTTAGCCTGTTCATCTATTCTTCTTCGAACAACACTCCCCTTAGGATGCATCCTCTCAATCCCATCTCTTCACTAACCTACAAAACCAATCAACCAATAACACAAGATCTACTACCTTGCTTTGATACCACTATGATGCAAAGCCAAAAGACACAAAACCTTACCAATTGGCCAATTGGAAACTCGGCTCCAAAAGATATCCAAGAAGATTATAATAATTATATAAAGCAATGCAATCAGTCCTCCAAGTTGAACAATCTTTAGAAACACAAATTCCACAATTTCACCCCTCAACTCTAGTAGTACTAGGAACCCGATTTTCAAACTTTAACTCAATAAGTTTCCAAAAATATTACCCCACACATGGATGATTCAGATACCCATTTTTGAGACACATAACATAGCCAACAAGTGCATTAGACTCCTTCAAAATCCTTCTTTCAAAATGGATTTTTTCACTATTTTGAGGCCCCAATTAGCCCTTTTTTTCAAAGGAACCCCTCTACAAACTGACCACCAACCCCAAATAACTTGAAAAAGTCTTAAGAAAGGATTCCAAACTTAGGATTTTCCAAGTTTTAGAACCCCAAGATCTTGTTTTATTCCCCAACTCACAAACCCTCATTGTAGCCTAGCAACCTACAGTTTTGAGACACTCCAATTAAAATTACATACTCCCAACCATTCCAAACCACACCAACTAGTCAAAAATGTTTATTTTAGCCCCCTCAAGCTTCAAAGTTCACTAGGAACCACAAGGAAATGTTGCATTCACCAAACATAGGTTTGCTAACTGAAATTCCATATAAACCACACAAACACTTCCCCTCAAACTTACCACACACTTCAAGAACTAAATCCCTGCACTCATGTCCTTGTGAACACATCAAATACACCAAATGAAGTCCATCCACTAAGTCACAAAGGATTCATAGTAGGTGGATGGAGGATCTCATCTCTAGGAGGCCCTCAAACCCTTATTTTTGAAAACAGAGAAATCTCTAAAACTTGTTGCATTCCACACACAAACAATGGACTCAAACCTCCAAACCAGATGTAAAGGAAAGTAGATGTATGTATAAGTAAGCACCCATAGCCTCAAGTCATGAAAAACTAGTACGGGCCTGTGTCAAGGAAGGAAAGTTTAGGAAAATTAATGAACAACAGTGATCAACGTTTACAAAAAGAGAGTTCTTCTGAAAACTGAACAACCAACCTCTATCTCAAGGAATTACATCATTATATCATTGTATCAACTCCAACCTACCCTTAGAAATGACCAAATTCCTTAACCACCCTTTTATTTGACTTTAAAATGATAATTTTCCAAATGCATGGCCTTAATCACCCCCTTACAACTTGATTTTGTAAATTCCTCTTAACTAACTTACTATGACTCAAAAACCTTCAAATAAATATTAAATGGTAATTGAGACCTTATTCATATGAAAATCAAACTATTCTACTCCCTAGACCTCATTGCCATCTTTTGACATTAATGGACAACTTATTGCATTACATCCTATTTTGGCATATTTTGCAACTTCCTCATTGCATAGTGATTGAAAGACCTTCAAATAATTTTTTGAACCTTCAAGACTCCTTTCCCTTTCATTCCATGGTGATGGTGCCCCTACACCAAGTTGAAAGTTACATTATTACTTCCTCTTATTATTGAAGTTTATACAATTCTTTTATGCACGGTTAAGGTCGTCATCGATACAAAAACTACTTCTCATAAAATTATTAACATTACTTTTGTACCCATTAATGTTAATATTGTTGTCAATTTTCAGCATTACTATTAAGAAATCTATATATTTTTATCATGCAAACAAGAAATAAAATAAAATCAAATAAATATAGCACATATATATATATATATATATAGACACTTATTGTAGATATCTCTTTCTTTTCTACATATAGATTGAAATTAATTTATCGAATAATTCAAAACTATAATAGTAATGATTATCTTTTTAAAAACTAAATAACTTATTTATCATATATATCTTTTTCTATATTAATACTTATCTTTTTCTAAAATAAACATAAACTAAATTATCAAAAAAGAAATCTCCTTTAGATAAATAAGGTAGATACCAAATCTTAACCTCTAAGCATACTTTTTATTTTTATTTTTTCTTCAAAATTAGTATGATCTTTATTTATGGGAGTTGGGATATATTCTCTTCCCATTAGTGAAGGGAAATTGTCTTTTTACTTATAAACGTGAGAATTAGTTGTGTGACCAAACATTAATATGAGGATAAAGTAGACTTTTTTTATTAACTTGTTTTAATGAAATTTGGAATCCATTTTGAAATGGAGGAGTTACTTTTAGCACCTAAACTTGAATGAAAAGAAAGGCTCAAGTCATTCGATAGATATTAGTCTTACTCTAATTTTGGCATTTTTCTCTTTCTTTTCTCAAGCCTTAGTCACTTTGCTGTGGTTTTCTCTTGTATGTCGACGATGGTGGAAAGCTTGATGCCATGTCAGTTGAAGGAGGTGGAGACATGGGAAATTTTGTGAGTTTTTGAAGCTATTGTTAGGAATTCAAAAGCTTGTCCAATCTTTTCTTTGGAGGGAGGTAGTGTGTAGGGAATTTGGAAGATACATTACATTTTCTTTTGTTTTTTTTGTTGTTTTTTTAGGGTTTCTTCCTATTATAGTAGTCTTTGGAAAATATAGAAGGGGGCGAATGGACTTGTCTTCTAGACATACTCTATCGAGGAAGAGGCACAACAAGTGTTGGGTGTTGATAAATTAGACTACCATATTTTTGTGTGTGTGTTTTGTTTAACCTATGTTTATGAAGTGAAAGGAGGTTGTGGCTCCAATGAGCCATTCCCTTCGTATTTGGAGGGGGATTGTTGGGTCCTACTGGCTACAATCTCCTCCACAAATATTTTACTTTTGTTCGTACTAGCAACATGTGTTAATAGTGAGCTTCATATATTAACTCCTTCTACTGAATACACTATTTTGGTTCTCATTTACAAGGAGCTATGTATACATTACAATACTCGTTATATTGTTTTGAAAGAGCTTTTGGAGCATTTAACCACAGATCTCTAATATATTGTGACAAGTTTCTAGATTGAACTGTTCTTGCTCTCGTTAAAACCTAAGCCATTACCACGTATCATTTGTCTTCTGTTTATTTTTATTCTTTCCATTCACCTAGCTATTAGGGTTAGAAAGGTAGATATCTAAAAATTAAATGTAGATTTAATTAATAAACAAAGAAACTAAAAAACACATAGAATAAATTATAACACAAAGAATTTAACGTGGTTCACCCAATCTGGGCTACATCCACCAAACTATAGCCATCTAATGATTTTATTATCCAATGCAAAAAACTATTACAATTTTGTGAATAATCACATTTTTTTCATCATATTGTAACCCCCATCTAAACCCCTTTTTAACAAGCTTAGAAGCTTCTAGATTAAGGTTCTACAAAGTCAGTTTTTTTCTTTTTTCATTGATTAGGTTACATGCCTAGGTGTATAGTATAGCATGATCAGTCACCACATACCAACAATCTCCCACTTGGAGACTGATTAGGCTCCACACCAACATAATCTCCCACTTGGAGACTGATCCTAGATGACACTGTTGCACTTACAACTCCCACTAGAAATAAGTACCTTGGACCCTGTTGCTCTGTTATACTTCATTTCAACCTTGAAGACCAATCAAAGTTGAAGAGGAGATCAACTTATCCCTTATCACTACCTTCGTAAACACATCCACTGGATTGGCATCTATATGTATCTTGTCCAACTTGACCTATCCATCCTCCAACACTGATCGAATGAAATGATATCTCAACTGTATGTGTTTTTTTTTTAAATGCAAGGAAGAATTATTTGTAAGATGTATAACACTTTGGCTGTCTATAGATAAGTAATTTCAAGCTTGTTATTTTCCCAACTCATCCATGAAAAGTTGTAGCCATATCATCTCCTTTTCCACCTCTGTTGCAACAACATACTCTGCCTCTATGGTGGATAAAGCAACCACCTTTTGCAATCGAGAAATCCAACTCATTGTTGTCCCACCAACTGTAAATACATAACCTATGGTACTCCACCTAGTATCTATATCCCTTATCAAATTTGAGTCAACGTAGCCTTTTAAATGAATATTAGGGCCCCCAAAATATAAAAATTTATTGGATGTACCTCTCAAGTACCTGAGAATCCATTTTACCACATTCCAATGCTCAACTTTGCGATGACTCAAATACCTGCTAACAACTCCTATGACATGTGCAATATCTGGTCTTGTGCATACCATGACGTACATTAAACTACCTACAACTGAAGCATATGGTACCTTGGACATTTTTTTCTTCCTTCTCTTGTGTCTTTGGACACATATCCTTAGTCAATTTAACATGACTAGGCAAAGGTGTATTGAGAAATTTTACATTCTCCATATGAAATCTCTACAACAACTTTTCAACATAATCAACCTAAGATTTTTTATTTTTTTTTCCTATCTCTACAAATTTTCATACCAAGGATTTGTTTTGCTGCCCCCAAATCCTTCATAGCAAAATATTATGCTAACTGTTGTTTTAGATCACTTATGTGATCCATGTTAGACCCTGCCACAAGCATGTCATCAACATATAAACATAAAATAATGTAGTTGTTATTATCCAACCTCTTAAAATAAACACAATGGTACACCTGTTGTAGCCTTGCTTAGCCATAAAGCTATCAAATTTCAAGTACCATTGCCGAGGTGCTTGCTTCAAGCCATATAAACTTTTCTTCAATCTGCACACTAGTTTCTCCTTACTTTTGACCTCAAATCCTTGTGGCTATTCCATATATATTTCCTCTTCCAAATCATAATGGAGAAAGGTTGTTTTAACATCAAGCTGTTCTAAATGCAAATCTTCAGTAGCCACAATACTTAAAACAATATGAATAGAAGTCATTTTAACAACTAGAGAAAAAATCTCATCAAAATCAATACCTTTTTTCTGTGCAAATCCCTTTACAACTAATCTGGATTTAAATCTCTTCTTACCTCCATCCTCCTCTTTCAACCTATAAACCCATTTGTTTAGTAAAGCCTTTTTACTTGTAGGCAACTTGCATAATTCCCAAGTCTAATTTTTCAACAAGGAGTCCATTTCTTCTTCCATTCCATGCTCCCACTGAACCTTGGTATCCACTTGCATAGCTTCATCATAATATTCCAATTCACCAACATTAGTTAAGAAAATAGTATACAAAGAGGGAGAGAATCTTTCTATAGGTCTACTTATCCTTGAAGATCGTCTAACATTCATAGAAGTTTTTGGTATTTGTTGTTACTATTGTTATGGAGTATGAGGAACCATTAAAACATCATTGTTTGGAATATCATCCAACACTGCATAATCATTTTCTTTCTTCTCATGTTGCAACAAAAAATCTTTATACAACACAATCTCATTGAATATGAAATCCCTACTCACAATTTTCTAGTTTTCAAAATCCCAAAGCCTATAACGAAATTCATCAATGCCATATCCAACAAATATACATTTTTTGATTTTGCATCAAGCTTAAAGTTCCATTTTTAGAATCTACATGTGCAAATGCTTCACAACTAAAGGTTGTAAGAAAAGAATAACTCAGCTTCTTACCTTTCCATGCTTCCTCTAGAATAGGTACACAACCCAAAGGATTAGAGGGACCTCTATTAATTAAATAAACAACAGTGTTTATAGTCTCTTCCCACATTTTTAAAGGTAGTCCAACATGCAATCTCATAGTTCTTGCACTCTCCATTATTGTTCTATTCATGTGCTCGGCCACTCCATTTTCCTATGGAGTCCTTGGAACCATTTTCTACCTACGAATACCATTAGAGGAACAATAATCTTCAAAATCTTTGCTGCAATACTCACCACCATTATCAGATCTGAGACATTTTAGCTTTTTACCCATCTCATTCTCAACCAAGCTTCTCCATTTTTCTAAAGTTTCAAATACATCAGATTTCTTCCTAAGGAAACAAATCCATACCTTCCTATTTGCATAATCAATGAATGTAACATAATACTGAGAGCCATCGAGAGAAAATACCTAAGCTAGTCCCCATACATCCGTATGCACAAGCTCTAATTTCACATCTTTCTTTTACTTCCCATCCTTGAGAAAAATTACTCTCTTTTGTTTCCCATACACACAACTTTCATAGAAATCCATATTAGCACATTTTAGACCTGGAAAAACATTATTTGAATGAAGTACTTTCATACCTTTTGCACTCATATTCCCAATTCTATTATGCCATAGTGCTGATTTAGAGTCCACAACAATTGTATGATATTCTACCTACTGAACTGCATCAACTATTCCTGAAAATTGACCTTTTTCTATAACAATTAAAGTAGAAGGAATAGTATGACCTACAAAAAGATATAAGGTACCTAATTTCACACCTTTTGCTACCACTAATGTACCCTTTGTGACCTTCCAAATTTTATCACTAAATGTAACAACACAACCTTCATCATCTAGTTGTCCTGTTGAAATTAAATTTCTACTTAACTTTGGAATAGGCCTTACCTCATGTAGTAGCCAATGATTCCTATTCTAAAATTTAATCTTGATTCTTCCCTTTCCAAAAATCTGACAGGGTTCGTTATCTCCTAAATAAACCAGTCTAAAATCCCCTTGGACATAATCAAGAAAATAACTCTTATGGGGGGTAGCATAAAATGAAGCCCCTAAATCTAACAACCAAGAATCATCAATGTTATCAAGGGAAGGAATTAAAGAATCCTCATCAAATTTATTACTTACCACATTTTCCTCTTTACTTCCTTTTTGTCTCCTTTATTTTTCTGAGACCAACAATCTTTCTTTAGATGACCCGACTACCACAATACCAATAATCTCTCTTGTCTCTAGATTGGGACCTTCTATCCTTTGATTTTCTTCATGACTTCCCACAATTTCCAAAATTGTTTCCTCTCTCCTTTGTTCTACCCTTGCTTTTTGCATTAAAAAAACTACCTGATGTGGATGTTCCACCTGAGCTTTTCCTACGAATTTCCTCGCTCAAAATAACACCAACAACATCACCAAATTTCAATGTATTCAAACCAAAAACAAAATTGCTAACAACTATTACAAGCTATTCTAGCTCTCAGGCAAAGAACATAATAAAAAAGCCCTAACTTCATCAAAGTTTACTTTTACAGAAGTTAATTGATTGGTGACTATATTAAACTCATTTAAAAGATCAGTAACTGACCCACCTTCTACCATTTTCATATTAAATAAATGCTTTATAATAAATACCTTATTCAAAGTGGAAGGATTTTCATATAACTTCACCAGGGTTTCCATCAACACTTGAGTTGTCTTTGCTATTGTAATATTGAACACCACTAACTGTGCCAGGCATAAATGAATACTGCTAAGAGCCTTTCTATCCAAAATATCTCAATCCTCATTAGACATTGTTGAGGGGTTCTTGGTTTCCCCTTCCAATGGCCACCATAAATCCTTCTGATAGAGGTAGTCCTCCATCTGCATCTTCCATAGCTAATAGTTCTACCCATTAAACTTCTAAACCTTCTTACCCTCATCTGCCATTACTCCCACTCAACCATGAGACCTTCCTACAGATGATAATCGAAACACAACCCACTCTAATACCACTTGTTAGGGTTAGAAAGGAAGATATCTAACAATTAAATGTAGATTTAATTAATAAACAGAGAAAGTAAAACACACAGAGAATTTAACATGGTTCACCCAATCCGGGCTACATCCACCAAATTGCAGCCATCCAATGATTTTATTATCTAGTACAAAAACCTATTACAATCTTGCAAATCATCACATTTTTTCATCATACTGTAGCCCCCATATGAACCCCTTTTTAACAAGCTTAGAAGCTTCCAAATTAGGGTTTTACAAAGTCAGTTTTTTCTTTTTCGTTGATTTTTCCTTTTTTGGTGATGACGTGAAAAAGTAGGAGGATTAGTCACCACATACCAACACTAGCATCTATAGGTCACATTTACTATAGAAACCCAATCTAACACTATTGGAAGACAAATCAACAAATCATGATCTATGCTACAGGTTTTTTTCTTGAGCTCCTTGTACGGAATCTACATATGTTGGTAGTACTCTCTAAGCTATGGCTCTAATATTAACTAAGTATTCATTCTTCATAACTAAGCCCAACCTATTACATGTCCCATATTCTTCATCCCTAGAAATTTCAACGACATTGTCCTTTCAAGGAAGAAAAGGTATTGACATTTTTAAGGGTGAATGATAATAAGTAGAGAAGAGATCAAGAACATTATTGTATATGTATGCATTGAAGAATTTGCTTGACTATAAATAACTTTACTGAACCCAATCATTGAAATAGTTTATTCATTGATTTTAAGTAATAAGAGAGTAGTACTTCTGTTGCAATAAATAACATTTATGATGTATAATTTCACATTTCTAAATCTATATACAAGTTATGGTGCACTAATATAAGCATCTATGAAGATTAATTTTATTTTTTTCCTAGAATAAGATTTTGGGAGTTAAATTTTACTCCATACTAAGAAATCTGTAAATATCGAAAGGAACAAGTAGAACTTTGAACAAAATTTCACCCATCATAATTGTGTTCTATTTACAACATTTAAAATGGAAATACAGTATGTCCAAGTAGTCATTGTACATTGTTGATTTCAATGACATGGTACTTTTAACAGGAGAATAAGAACATTCATTTCAAAATATATCCTTATTAACTAGGTTGCAGTAGTTCATTTTTCTTTTAATATGCTCTATATAAACTAACATTCTCTTATTCTTTTCTTTTTTGTTTTTCCAAGTCTAAACTATTCTACATGCAAGTTCTAGTTAAATTATCATCGATGAAACTATTTTTGTCTCAAGAAATATTCTGATATTATAATGCTGGTTCATTTGTTCCTTAAATAAATTTTACACAAAACATCAGTCACTATATCAATTACATGATCTCAGATACATTATTCTTAAACATTTCCCATTATAGCCTTATTCATCTTCAAAAGAGGAACAACTGTAGAGATTTGGGAATTAGCCACTTGCTCTACCATGGGCACTTCTTCCCAATGAAATATTTTGCACACAACAGAAATAAACTTCCACATGACCAGTGGGAGCTCTCCTCCTAGCCATAGGGTTGGAAACAACCCGCCATCAAGCTAGGGGAACCCAAGGTGACAGGGCTCAACAAAACCACATAGACCCACTACCCAAGCCATAAGCACATAATACAGTAGAACTAGAAACATAACCAGACACACAAAAATATAGATCAACTTCATTCAAGGAGAATATACATTACAGGTTTTGAACATCACATAACATTCCACAAAGAGCTCATTTTCATGAGCCCAAATTAGGGGGAGTGGGGACAATCTACAAAGAGGGGATTATTAGCAAAATTCTTGTATATCCAATCCTATATCTCCTCAACACCATCACATAACCACCTCCATATTACTTTTTCATAGCCCCATTACATACCACATTGCACCTCCAAACCCATTTCACACCACATTCCACCTCCAAACATACATTAAATCTTAATCCTAAATCAACAAATGGTTTCTTGGGTACTCATACCCTCAACTCAATCCCCTCAATGGAACATATGTCCCACTCTATACCCCTACACATAATGAGACCTTCATATTATGGAGGTCCATTGATCATAACAACAATCTTTCCAAAATAAACAAACACATTTAACACAACGAGTAGATTCTCAGCAACATCCATAATGAGACACAAATCTTCACAACATTTGTATACATTTCTTTTTTGAAAATTATCACATAAAAAGGTAACAAAATACTAACCTACAATCTCTTCAAAATGGCAAGGTGGATGCAGTAGTTATGGTCTTTCCAAGCTTTTGTTTCCAAAATTTTTCTTGTGCTCCTATCCTAATTGATAGCCAAGAGAAAACTGCTATCCCCCAAAACTCCCATCCCTTTTTCTTAAAAAAAAGAAAAAGAAAACCACCTTGGGTCCTTAAACAGTCATGATCAATTATCTAAATGACAAGTTTTTTTTCACTTTTGAACACACTTCACCCCCACTTGATGAGTAAGCTCTTGAACATGCATTAATATTTTAATTTCGTCACTTGGAGAAAGTGTTTCGAAAAAAGTGGCCTAAGGCTTCCAAATTAATCTTTAAGCTTAAAAAGTTACCCACAAGACTTAACCCTATGACCTAAGGTCAAGAAAATACCACCAAACATAACTATGACCCTTTTAATCACACTAAGAATTAGTTTTTAATGTTACCACAACCATTGCTCTATACATGATACTAGGTGATAAAACAATATGCTTATTGACACGATGTAAAATAACACATCACAAACCAACACGTCATATGCCACCTTGGAGTTCCCCAAAACCACTAGTCATGGCTAATCTACTCACTCAAACATTAATCCATCATCATAATAAAAAAAGGCATGTGATTGCAACATGATATCTATGTAGAAGCATTTTAAATCATTAATCCATCATCACATTTATTCACCTTATGGCACGATTAACATATTATTAACAAAATCAATTCCAACAATACAACATAATTGCATTACATCTGATATCCAAAAATCCGTCTAATCACATTATCATATTCCCATAGGGTAATAATGATAAAATCATTAGATTAGTACAATTAACCACATAGCATCACAAAACCCAACTCGATAAAGATCAACATACACGTAGAAGTGTACTATGTCTATGATAACATCAGTGTATCAAAGCTAGAATCCATGATATCAAAATAGTCAAAGTCAAAACTATCTATGCAAATCACGATATAAATCATAGAATTTATGGTACTAAAAGATGGGTCTCACAGGTTTGGTACTGTGGATTTTTTTGTGGGGGAGGTATATTGTATGTACCATATTGATGTTGAGGAATTATGTTTTTTTGAAGATTTTATGGTTGGTATTGGATGTATTTCTAGTGTTGGGGGTTTTTTTTGGAGTTTTGTTGTTGTGCAATGAGTTGTTGTTGTGCGAGTAGTTGTTGAGTTGTTGATAACCAACGTTTCATTGTTATTGTGGGGTAGGACTTTGTTGTTGTGGGGTGATGTATTGATGTTGTTTTTGTTTTCGTGGTGTAGGGATTTTTTGTTGAGGATTTGGAATTTTTTGTGAAACGTATTACTATTAAATAGAATGATGTTTTGTTGAGGATATTGTTGAGGGTGTTGTTGAGCTTATTGTTGAGGATATTGTTGAGGATGTTGAGGTTTTTATTGAGGTATCATAGTTTTTTTTATGTTTTGGATGTGTGTTAGGAGCACTTGGGTGTATGTTTTGTGAAGGTGGTGTTGTAAATGGATTTATCCCATAATTTATTATGTTTAGATTTTGAATGTTAGGACTAGGGTGATTTGTGTATGTTGGTGGAATGTTTGTGTTTGGAAGGCCTAGGTTTATTTGATTCCATAGACCTTGATTGTGAAACAAAAAATTTACATATTGTCATGCAAATTTTGTAGGATATGTTCCAAATGGGTTATCGTAGGTTCACATAGTACATTTGCTAAATGAGGTTAAACTATTTCTTTTATAATGTGATGTACCAAGGATTCATTTTCACATGGACAATTCATTGATGTTATATCTGTAAAGGCTTGTTCTCTAAGTGTATCAACATAAAATTTTGTGGGTAGTTTAACACCTCATTGTGCAAGTTTCAACATGTATTTATTTGGATTAGCTTGTAACATAGCATTAAGTGATTTGAAAGAGACATGAATTGTGTCATTTCTAGTAGATGTTTGACAGTAACTTTTGAGAACCCTTTGTGGGTGACATATTCTATAATTACTTTTTGATCTTAAGATGTTTGGGTTTGTTTTGGAGTACTATATCCTTTGGAATTGGTCATTCCTAGAGTTGTTTCAATAACACTTGTGGTGGTGGGTACACTAGAATCACTAGGAATTGATTCCATATTTTTCTTATGTTGAGATCTCATTGTAGGCATAAAATTTTCAATAATCCTATGAGATGTGGGTTGTGAAGCTAGATAAAAATGGTTTTGTTTGGATGTTTGAGTTTCTTCAAATCAGGTTAGTAGTGACACCTTAAGTGATTTTTGACCAATGTTGGATGATGTTTGGATTAGTGGAAGATATGAAACATGTCTTCAATTTAGACAAGGTTTTTTTACTAGATCTCTTGTTGTTTGAGGATAATCCTTGCTTGTTCTAGAAAAATGAGTGCAAGTTAAGGAAGATGATAATGATGATACAAACTTCAAAATAGACTATAACTCTAAAGAAAGCTATCTCACAAAGATTTGAGGCTAATTTAACTATATACTTGAAAGGAGACTATTTTCCAAGCAAGAAGCTAAAATAGGGAATGAGATCGAGTTCTAAACCAAAAATGGAAAATCTCAATTTATGTAGGTTATTATTTGGATGGATTGTTTTTTCTGGTTTTGATGAGATTGATTTTGATCTGAGGATGACTAAGAGATGATTAAAGAAGTATAAAATGAACTAGTGATATGGAATGACAAATGAAAAGTTATATTTTGTTGTTTTGAACGTTAAGGATGATTACAAGTTTATTCTATACAAGCCTCTGGTTCTTTATTGATTACTAGTTAAAAATAGGAATCTAATATTTTTAAGGGTTTTATTGTTTTTGAACTCATAGTCAAAAGAATCTTTTCTATAAAAGTATCAAATTATAATTAGAAGTGCTACACTGACCCTGAAAGACAAGTTGATATTTTGTAAAAGTGTCAATCTATTGACAAAAGTGTGACCGTGTAATAGTCAAATGTGTCACTATACTATTTTAAGGATTTTGATAGAGGACTATTTTGAGAAAAAAGTGTCTAATTGTGCAGAGGTGTCAATTTTCATATAGAAGCATTAATTTAAAAATTAAACATATCATGATGCAAATAGAACTTGTGCAAGATGACACTCAAAAGTGTAACTTTGACTCAGTGACAATTTTTTCACCTTTTGATCCTAATTACATCTAAGTTTTGAATTTTTAAGAACTTATTTGTGTTTTTCTGATTTGGAATGTGATAAAAATAATAAAGAACAACATAGAGGACTAAATCCAAGGATTTTTGGATAAATTTTGTGTGTCTTCTTCAACAAGATGATGCTAATTGGTGTCAAGGGTATTTTAACAATAAATAAATGTCATAGATACACAATCTAGCTTATAAGTAGAATAGGTGTATTAAGTTGGAATAACCCCACCCGTTAGAGAAAATACCTCCACAGTGAATGGATGACTAGAGTATATGCAAGTCATGCAACACCTTCACACCTCTCACAATAAAAGGGATGAGGTCCTAACAAAGGAATGTCAATCAACTCAACAAGGGGAAATATGTGGTGAGTTACTTTAGACATGATACTATATGTTGCATCATTCCAAGCAAACAACTAAAAAGTCTTAAAGGCTCCTAATAAACAAGGCTTGTAGTTGGTGATCGTGAACAGTGAGCTTGTTTATGGGTACCCGAGTCAAGGGGTGGCTCCCATCTTCTCTTCACCTATACATGTCTCGGTGGACTGAGGGTCCTGAGGCTTGGCTTGAAGGACACTAGACACACCTTGGGGTAAAAATTTTGTTCTCCCCCTTTATATATAACCCACCTAAAACCATGGTTGAGGTTTTTCTTGAGGTGATGAAATCATCAAAGGCCTCCTACTTGAATTAAATGGTAATAGCATTGTTTATGATCACCAAGATCATTCTTAAGAGTAACAAGGGGAGAGCATATGAAGACAGTAATAACTCAGGTGTACAATCAAATATTGCAAGTTAATGGTGTGTTTGATTTCCAAGATCACATGAAGTGGAAGGAAAGAGCATACACAACCACTAACCTACCAAACATGACATAAAATTCATTTTAATGCACCAAAATTAAAATGAGAGTTGTATTGTTCAATTTTAGTACACCAATTGAAATGTGCAAGTTGTTTGTTTAATTTTAAAACACCAATTGAAATGTGCAAGTATATTAGACTAATAAAAAACTACAAAATAAAATGTTAGTATTTGTGTTTAGTCTTCTCCCATTGTATGCCACATGTTGCATAAATTTTAGATCAAAAAAAAAAATCTAGAGATAGATACACATTAGGGTTGGGTAATTGAAAGATCTAAAAAGGAATTGAAAACCCTAACTAGAATAAAAGTGTCAAATTATACTTGACAGACACATCACCTTCTTGGAAAAGTTTCGTTTTGAATAGAAAAAAGCGTTGACCTTTGCACAAAAGAACCAAATTAATCCCATAAACGTAAAATAGAGCTATCAGAATAGAAGCATTGACCTTCTACAAATATGTCAAACTTTTCCAATCAAAAGTGTTGATCTTATGCAATAGCATCAATTTTTGATAGACATACTGCTATAACCAGAAACACAAACAAAGAAAGGTATCATTCAAAATTATTGATTCTAAAAAAGAATCATTGTCTTTATGCATATGTGTCAAGGTTTGAAAAATGTGTCACATTGGCCCTAACAAAATAATTAATTTTCTACAAAAGTGTCTCTATAACCTACAAGCTGATAAAAAACTTCATAAAAATGTTGAATTGAGATGCATGTCCCACCAGGCATGCCAAAATGTTGTAGGGGAAATATGAGTGATTATTAGAAAGTATAATTCAATCCATTAGAGTTAAAAACACTAAAAACTTACAAGATTAAGATCATTATAATCCATACTCAATGAAATTAGTTTGCAAATGCTTGAAAGATTTAAACTAAGTAAATGAAATACGTAATTCAAACAAAAATAAATGAATAAATCATAAAAACCTTCAATCCCATTGTGGATTGATGAAAATTTGTGATGTGGATTGCTCAAATTATGCATAATCCATGATTGTAAAAGATCAAGATTGATGATTGATTCACAAAAGGGATGCTCAAATGCTAAAGATTGCTCAAGAATTCAAGAATACCCAATATGAAAATTGTGAATGAATTTCATGAATGAATGGCTTGTTTTATAAATTTTGAAATTTTTGAACAACAATGGAGATTGAATCTGAGGATCAATGGATGAGAGGAAATTAAGGAGATGAAGGGATGAAATTCCATGAGGGCCCAAAATATCCCTATTTTCATGGAAAATTGGTCGAAGATATTTTGAATTGGAGGGAAGAAGAAATTTTAATTTGAATTGATAATATTCTCTTTTTTACAAAAGGAATAGCCTTTGTGCAAGTTGGAGGGTTGGACGAAAATTAGTGAATTAAATAATTAAGAAATTTTTTTAATTGTGACGATTAGATACATTTACGATTTAATTAAATAATTGGAAATTATTTAATCAAGGAGAATTAGTGAGAAATGATGAATTAATCAAATAATATTAATTATTCAATTAATAGAGAAAAATAGTGAACTTAATTAAATTTTTTTATAATTATTTAATTAAATGAGGAAATAGGGGATAATGAAGAAAATGATGTTAATAGGAAAAATTGAGATGTGTGATATGTTTGGACAATTTTAAGTGTCTAGATATATACACTTGAAACATCATAATTTTAACATTAAATCAAGAACTAAATGGAAATCTTTTTTTGATACATAAATCGTAGTTGAAGCTACATGCTTTATATTGATATTACCAAAAAATTATATTGTTTTAGCTCCCCATGGTGGCAGAGCAAATGCTCGAGGAAGAATATACTATCCCTAGCCTGGGGATGGTGTTACAAAATCTTTACATTGTATCAACCATGCCTAGAAAAATTCACAACCCGCTTCACACCTTAGTCATTTTCCTCATAAAATTGGCCCATTCCAATGAGCTCTACAAACTCATGACACCATTGTAGCCCCATCACCTTGTCCAAACCCAACCTATGGCTGAGGAAAGTGGAGCCCAAAGTAGCCAAGTGCCTGTACCTTTGCAACCCCTCGGCACTTAAGCCGAGAATGAATGGGTGCCACTCGACCTCCACTCCTTGCTAAAACATTTGGATGGTGTCATCTATCTAGGGAATGCCAAATCCTAGGAGAGAAATAGCCACCTTTTCAATATCATCAACTAAGCATCTTTCCTTTGGAAGATTTAAATCCATAAGGGATGCAAGAAAATAGGATGAAATGTCTAAATTCACCCTAGCTCTATTGTGCGAGAAGCAATAGCTCCTTCCTAGCACCATCCTTACTACCTCCAAGAAGAGGATGTCCTAGTTGAGACATATGTTCTTCAACTGCTAGTCTAAGATGTAGCCTAAGAAGGATGCTTCCTTCTTGGAACTCTTCAACTTGATTGACATATCCATGTTTCTAACATAATTCCACTTCCTTGGATTCAAATAAATAGAGATCCAACCATTGATATCCATTAATGATTCGATCGACTACATTAAGCTTCTCCATCCTCTAAGTTAGTCTTAGTTAATTCCCTTCGATCGACCCATGATCTTCGCACAAATTTCAGTACTAGCTCCTGCAGATATTCTCGAGAATCATTATCGTTGAGTACTCTACCTATCTTCATTTTTCCTATTATGTGTACATCCCAAAAAAAGGCAGTACACCACACCCTTATTCTTGTTTCGTGTCAATCTGGCCAAGCCCCTCCAACTGACATCTCCATCATATCACATTTAACTGCTCTGATCGTGAGATCTCATTAGCGATAGAGGTCCATATGCCCGATCTAGCCAACTCTGAGGACTAAATGCCAATCTTGATAACATACAATTGTGATATAAATCTTCAAACATCAAACCTTCCTATTTCATCTAATATTTTACCTTTGTGGGATGCATCCTTACCCACATTAGCCATCATCATCACCAATTTATATTATTAACACCTCTGCAAGAGGTTATATAAATATATGCATGTTGATAATTGATTGTTTATTTCTTTGATCTATCTTTGATCTATCTTTTAATCTTTTGAATTATTTATTTGATCTTTTCATACATCTTTTTGATGCATACTATGCTTATTCATGATTTCAATGATCATTTTATATTATGGTGTGCTTTGATTGGTATATATTAGGGTGGGATCATTTGTTTCTAGGTGTAATTTTTGTTGGATTATCTCTACATGCACCCACCAAGTGCACCAAATACCTTGAGAGCTTTGGGTCATCCTGTTGTTTATTATTTTCTTGTGTTAGTCCATGCACTAATTACATTTTCACCTTGCTCTTCTATACCCTAGTGCATAACATCCATTTCTATATCAAAATAAGGTTTCTCTTCATATGCTAACATAATCAAGTATTCTAAATAAACATTTATCCATGCCTAATCATCCATTTTCTTTATTTCATCTCATGACTTTCTTTTTTTCACTTTTCTTGCATCCATATCTTCATCATGCATAATTTAAGAGCTCACTCATATAGCTTTTTGTAAAACTAACCTCTTGAGGGAGCACCATCATCTCATCATTTCCTTCACATGAATTAGATATCATCAATTTCTTCTAATCCATTTCTTCTTTCATTGTTTCTTTGACATGACTCTAGAGCATGTTATAACTTTCTTCATATCATTAATTTCTTCATAGCTAATTTTATTTTATTTGTAATAATGTTACTTTGAATATTATCTCAATAAGGGGGAAATGTACAAAACTTAAAAATGTCATCTTCACCTAATCATTTATTTCATCCTATCACATCATGTAATTTATTCATCCATCTCCTATGTCCTCTTATCATCCATCTAATCACATTATCACCTAATCACCTAGGTCATGGTTTCATTCAGTCACCATTTAATTATTTAATCATCTTCTAGTACACCCACCTCATCACCTTATCACCTAAGACTCCTAATGCTTAATAGTTTAATTAAATAATTCCTAAGTTATTTAATTATATATGGCTAATATCATCCATACATTTAATAAATTAATTATTTATAATTATTCATATTTATATATTTTATTAATTATTTATCCACACATTATCTATTAATAAATTAATTTCCATCACACATGTACCAATAATTTGTAATAACCCTCCTATTTGCTCGTTGGACTCAGTAGTTTTTATGATTTGATTTGATACGTTGATACTATGATAGTTCTATTATTGTTTGATTTGGTTGGTTAGACATTTGATGATGTTGTTATTCCATTAGTGGATATGATTATTTCATATGAAATTATGCTTGGTGATGTTAGTTGATTTTCAAAATTATGTTATGAGATGATTTGTTAGTTTAGAAATGTTAATTTATCGATTATATTATAATTGTTAGAATAGGTGTGATGAAGGATAGTGTAGCATCACTCGTTCACAAGTTCCCTGCTACGCTGCGATTCCTTCTCACAATGCAATGCTTTGATTTTATATATATATATATGCACATGTACACGACCTTGTTTGTATGTAGGGATTGCAGGTACAAAGTCTCGATTCCACCTACTTCAGGAGGATAGGGCGAGCACCAATAGCCCAACGATTAAATGTTGAAATAGAGGTGACAATGAAGTCATCCCGTCCCATGATGTCAGACCGTCTTGATTGAATGGTATTCTACGTTTTTGTAGTTGTCATTCTTTGTGGTTTGTGTTTGTGTCTTGTCGTATTTTATTGATGTTGGTATTTTATAAGTTGTGATTTATTTAATTAAATGATGGTAATATTGTTTATTAAAATGTTAGATTAAATTGTATTTAAATATTTAAAAGTTTTAATTTAAAAGTCATGTGTTTTATTAAATGATAACTAAAATATTAAATTGTGTTTTATTATTTTAATTAATTATCTAGTTTAGGATAATTATTAGAATAAATTATTTAAATTAATTAGATAATGTGCTTTGCAAGTAAAGTTGTAAAAACAAAAATTAAAAAAAAAAAGTATTGAAGAATAGAAAAATGAATAAATAAAAGAATAGAAAATTTGTGAGAACGAATGAGATTTGAGAGTTGACTGAAAAGCTTGTTTTTAAATAAATAATTTCTTTTATTTATGATTTTTAGAGATTTTGTAATGCAAGAGCATTATCTATTATTTAATTAAAAAAAAATTGTGAGTTTTTCACACACAGAGGATTATTGAGACAAAAGTTGCACAAGTTAGGTATTTTTTGGAATCTTCTGAAGTTTTTGGGCAAGATATTTCAATCTTTTGCTTCCATTATTTTGAGGGGAGTTTTAAAAAGGGATTTTTAATCCTTTGCAAGTATTATTCTGGAGAGAGTCTTTTGAAGAAAAGTTGAGATTTGAATTCGAGCACGGTATTCTGGAGGGGAGATTTCGAAGCTTGAATGAGAAGCTCTGCGTAGAGGCCATCGGATTCAAGTAGGCATCATCAATTTCTCAATTAAGCATAGGACACCAGGTTCCACTTGTTTCCTCCTCCATCTTTTTGTTTCAGAGAAAAATAAAAATAGTTAAATATGACTCGTGTGAGAAAAGAAAACTTTAGATTGAATTTAAAATTAATGAAAGGGATTAAATTATTTTATGAAAGTTTATTGTTGTTTTCAAAAAAATACATCTTCTGGATTGTCTAATTTGTCTATGGGTTAGTAGGAAATAAAATGTTTTAACCCCTCTAAAAACAAATGAAGTTTTGGTTTTATATTTAGGTATATATATATATATATATTTATATATTTATATATATATATATATATAATTATATATATATATATATTTATATATATATATATTTATATATATATATATATTTATATATATATATATTTATATATATATATATATTTATATATATATTTATATCTGTGCGTATTCTATCGGTATCCTCTTCTGTTGTTGATCTTGGAGAATATTATATATATATTCTTTATTTTTATTAAATTGTATTTTTTGCACTTTTATTGTATTGAAAATCGTGCTTATGAAATTGAGTTTATGACCGAATTGGCCGTCGGCGTTTCGTACCCGTGAAGGGATGGAAGTTTGTTTTTTTTCAATTAAAAAAAAAATTTAAATTAAAAAAATTAAAAATTTTATGTTGAATATGGGTTGGGGGGGTCGGCTAGGCCGTACCCTCCCCCTACCCCCTGCGGCTGCAATTTTCATAGTAGTCCTTACAGACTGTTGTGCATAGCAGTTCGTAAGGACTGTTGCATACAACAGTTGTCGAACTGCTGTGCAGTCCGCTACGGCCGACAGAGTATGGTTGAGTTAACTTCCTTGTCACCTATGAGCACGGGGGCTGAATTATGTATAATTCACATGGTTGGGTGGAACGTGCTCCACACTCATTGGGTTAGCCATCAACATCCTATCTTCTCAACATATCTGAAGTTGGAGTTGTACCAGTGTTCCTTTGTAATTCAAATTCTATTGTATTTTGTATCATCCCACATGTTTGGGAAATTTGTTGTAATTCATATATCAAGAGCTTGTAATGTAATATTATAACGATGATGTAATAGTTAGGATCATTTGTAACTTTATTAAAGAGATTCATTATGATTGTAATATGTAATGTAGTAACACTCTCACTCTTGGTTTATGGATGTACTCTTATTCATGGTTTATAATATTAATGGATATTTTGTTATCTTTTACTTTCGTTTAGATGTTTGCGATGTAACGTTGCATGCCCCAGAGAACTAAGTGTGATAGTGTAGTGTAAAGTGCAATGTGATTATGGTTTAATGTTTATTACATGTTTAATTTAATTATTTTAAAAAAAAAATATTTGCAATGTGTGTGTTTTTTGGGGTTTGCACGACGGTCGTTACAGCTTGGTATCAGAGCCAAGGTTTTCAAATGCTAGGGTCTATGGGTAGTTAAGTCTATTAGGCAACCTTGCATTTGACTCTTGAGCTCATTTGTACCTTTATCTTGTTGCACAAAATTATGCCTCGAGGTAGAGGACTTAGGCAAGCAAGAGGCCGTGGTGTCGGTCATAGAGCAAATCGACGAAGCCCCTCAGTTCCTAGTTCCCATGATTCTGAGCATGAGGAACAACAGAGTCTTCCTAGCAATCCATCAGGAGGCTAGAACCTGGCACAACCTGGATTAGATGGTCAGTTGCAGCATATACTTGGAGAGATTCTTGACCATTTGGGACCCAGGCCAGAGGAGGTGTAGCAGGTTGAGAGAGAGAGAGAGAGAAAGGTCACTGAGGCGAAGGGATATAGATGTGGTTCAGGATGTAGTCATAGTAGGCCATATGAGAGATCTGATGAGGCACACCCTCCCACTTTTGATGGTTCTGGAGGAGGTCTAGAGGTTGAGACCTGGTTAATTGACTTAGATCGTTGCTTCACAATGCACCCCTACAGTAGCAATACCAAGGCTCAGTGCACAGTTATGCATTTGTGAGGTTTCACATCTACTTGGTGGCATCTTGAGGAACAAAAGTTACATCTTGATCTTAGTATAGTCACATGGGAGTTGTTTCTAGACAGGTTCAAGTCTCGCTTCCTCTCAGATCATTGGAGGCAACGTAGAGCTAATGAGTTTCACAATCTCAAGCAGTTGTCTATGTCAGTGGAACAATATGAGAGGCGCTTCTATGAGTTGAAGCAGTATGCAGGGATTAGCCATGATGAAGGCATGTTGGTGCAACATTTTTTTTGGGGCTTAAATGCCCGCATCAGTGGTGGCGTGCGAGTCTTCAAGCCAAAGATGATGGAAATGGCAGTTGAGAAGGCTCGGTTAGTAGAGGAAAATTTGGCCATGGCCTTGGGTGGTCATATTGGAGTATAGATTGGTAGTGCACCTACACCTGGTTATGGCACTCATGGAGGTCAGTCACTAGGAGCAGGATCTTCTAGGAACATGTACCCACCCTCTAAAGGGGGTCATAAGCAGCAGTAGCCTTAGCAACAGCAGTCAAGATAGAAGAACACTCAATCTCAGGATGGTGGCAATTCCCAATTTCGTAGGTATCGAAACAGGAATCGACTTCATCAGGAATGTTTTGCACAACCTGCATCTAGTTTCTAGTTAGCACCGAGTCGAGGGAGTTTTCAGCAATCAAATGCTCTATCAGGGGGTAGAGGTTTTGGAAGAGGTACTGGGTGTTACTCATGTGGACAATAGGGGCATATTGCTAGGATGTTTCCTCAGAAGAACACTTCAGGATATAATTAGAGGCTAGCTGCATCGGAGCTGACAGTAGGTGATGTAGGGAGATCTCATCATGTCTTTGCTACAGTGGATAATTGTTAGGCAGTCCATCAGAACACCGTGGTTGAGGCATCAAGTGTGTTGAATAATTCTAGCATTTCTATACTTTTTGATTCCAGTGCATTTGATTCCTTTATATCACCTTTAGTAGTTGAGCAATGTGGACTAGTGGCAAATAGTCAAGGTGTAAAATGGCATGTTGAATTTTCCTCAGGGTTAATGGTTGTGGTAGAGAAGCTTGTGTAGGATTGTAATTTGAGTATAGGTGAATTTTCAACTAAGGTGGACCTTAGAATCCTACCACTCGGCTCTTATGATGTCATCTTGGGCATGGACCAGTTGAGTGCACACCGTGCTATAATTGACTGCCATCATAAAGCGATGCGGTGCATTGATGACTCTAGAAAGGAGGTGGAGATCATGGGTATTCAAAGACCCATCTCATTGTGAATGATCTCTACCATGCAGCTCAAAAGGCACTTCCGACAGGGTTGTCAGCTCTTTGCAGTATCTATGAGTGACTTGGAATCGAAGGATAGTCGAGGGGTGTCATTAGATGATTAACCACTCCTTAAGGAGTTTCCTGATGTGTTTCCAAAGGAGATTCCTGGTATGCCACCAAAGCGAGATGTAGATTTCCGGATTGATCTGGTACCTAGAGCTGAGCCAATATCTCGAGCTCCATATCGGATGACAACGCAGGAACTTCAGGAACTCCGTCTTCAGTTGGAAGAGTTGTTGGCCAAGGGATTTATCTACCCAAGTGTTTATCCTTGGGGAGCACCTGTGATATTCGTGAAGAAGAAGGATGGTTCTCTTCACTTGTGTATTGACTTTAGGAAGTTGAACAAGGTAACAATGAAGAACCGATATCCATTACCCAGAATTGATGATCTCTTCGATCAGATAAAAGGGGCAAAGGTGTTCTCTAAGATTGATCTCAAATTGGGATATCATCATTTGAGGATTGCAGATGCAGATATTCACAAAACAACATTTTGAACTCAATACAAACATTACGAGTTCACTATGATGTTGTTCGGGTTAACGAATGCACCTTTAGTCTTTATGAGCTTAATGAATGGAGTGTTCTGAACATACTTGGATAGGTTCGTCCTGGTGTTTCTTGATGACATTATGATCTATTCTAGGTCTATGGAGGATCATGAGGAACATCTAAAATAGGTGTTGTAGTGCTTAAGGGGTAATCAGTTGTTTGCCAATCTTAAGAAGTGTGAATTTTATAAGATTGAAGTTCAGTATTTGGGCCATGTGATTTCTGGTGAGGGAATTTTAGTTGATCCTACAAAGATTCAGGCCATTGTGGATTGGCCTGCACCCACAAATGTCTTAGAAATTTGCAGCTTCATGGGACTTGTAGGATATTATAGCCGGTTTGTCCAAGGGTTTTCTAGGTTGGCTCATCCTATCACCTCTTTGCAGAGGAAGGGAAATAAGTTCCTTTGGTCCAGACAATGTCAGCTAGCTTTCCAGACTTTGAAGGATAAGCTAACTAGTGCTCCAATCTTAGCAGTTCAGGATCCGTCAGGTGATTTTGTTGTTTGTACAGATGCTTCTTTGGAAGGTTTAGGGGTTGTGTTGATGCAGGAAGGTCGAGTGATTGCTTATGAATCACAAAAACTGAAGGACCATGAACTTAATTACCCCACTCATGATTTGGAGTTGGCTGTAGTTGTACATGCCTTGGTGAGGTGGCGACACTTTCTCCTTGGGCATCGGTTCGAGTTGCATACAAACCACCGTAGTCTGCAATACATCTTCATGCAATCGAATCTGAATGCGAGTCAAAGAAGGTGGATGGATTTTTTTTGTGAATACGACTTTGAGGTGAAATATATTCAAGGAAAGGAGAATGTTGTGGCCGATGCATTGAGTAGACGCAAGCATGAGATGTCTGCTATGGCTCTTGAGGTTGATTTGAAGAGTCAGATTATCATAGCTCTTTCTTTTGATGATTGGTATCAAGTAGTGAAGTTAGAGATTAAGTTGGGCAGAGCATTGGAAGGTAAATTTGTTGGATACTCTTTAGATTCAGATGGTGTTTTTCCCTATGCAGGCCATATGTATGTACCTCTTGTAGAGGGTCTTCGTACCCTTATCTTGACTGAAGGTCATAGAGCTCCTTATTCAGCACATCCAGGAGTCAAGAAAATGTACGCTGATCTTCATTCACTATATTTTTGGGTAGGATTGAAGCGTGACATTGCTGATTTTGTGGCTAGGTGTCTTGAATGTCAGAGAGTTGAGGCCGAGCATCATCATCCGGTAGGCTTGTTGCAGCCACATCTTGTTCTAGAGAGGAAGTGGGACATCATTTCTATGGATTTTATAGTCGGGTTGCCTATATCTTCCAGGCGACACGACGCTATCATGGTCACTGTTGATAGGTTGACCAAGGTAGCCCACTTCTCCCCTATCTAATCTTCTTATACTGCATCTGTGGTGGCTAGGGTGTTCATGGAGGATATTGTTCAATTACATGGGATACTATGCAGGATTATTTCTGACAGAGATCCGGTATTCACTTCTGCATTATGGACATCCCTTCAACGGTCCTTAGGGACTAAGTTGAATTTTAGTTCTTCCTACCATCCCGAGACAGATGGTCAGACTAAGAGAGTTAATCAGGTGCTAGAGGATATGCTTCATATGTATGTCATGGACCAACAATCTCCTTGGGAAGATTATCTGCATTTGGTTGAGTTTTCCTACAAAATTGGCTATCATAGTTCTATTGGCATGGCTCCATTTCAGGCCTTGTATGGTTGTCCTTGTCATACCCCTCTAAGTTGGGATCAATTAGAGGATAGGGTTCTTCTTGGACTTGAGATGCTTCGTGACATGGAGCAGTAGCTAGCTCGCATCCGAGAGCATCTGGTAGTAGCTCAAGACAGACAGAAGAAATATGCTGATGCACATAGAGTTGACTGGCAGTTTGTAGTTGGAGATCGAGTGTTTCTCAGAGTTCATCCTCGGAAGAGCCCTATTCATTATGGAAAGGGTTCTAAGCTTGCACCCCATTTTGTGGGTCCGTTCAAGGTGTTAGAGTGTATTGGTCCTATTGCCTCTCACCTGGAATTGCCACCCAGTCTGTCGCGTATTCACGATGTTTTTCATGTATCAGTTCTTAGAACATACTTTCCTGATGTTACTCATGTACTTGATTGGAATGCTCTACAGGGCGAGGATGGGCAGCTAGCTCTAGAGCCTGTGGCCATGGTGAAACACAGGAGACTCATTCTCAGAGGCAGGGATATTGAGTAGGTGAGGGTCCAGTGGGATCCCAATGATGAGACTTTAGCTACATGGGAGGATGCTTCCCATATTAGAGAATCCTACCCTTACTTGTTTTCTGGCTTCTAGGAGTAAGCCGGATTTAAGGGGGGAGGATGTAATAACCCTCCTATTTGCTAGTTGGACTCAGTAGTTTTTATGCTTTGATTTGATACGTTGATACTATTATGGTACTATTATTATTTGATTTGGTTGGTTAGACGTTTGATGATGTTGTTATTCCATTAGTGGACATGATTATTTCATATGACATTATGGTTGGTGATGTTAGTTGATTTTTAGAATTATGTTATGATGCAGTGATTTAATAAATTATGTTATGAGATGCTTTGTTAGTTTAGAAATGTTAATTTATCAGTTATATTATAATTGTTAGCATAGGTGTGATGAAGGACAGTGTAGCATCACTCGTTCGCGAGTGCCCTGCTATGCTGCGATTCCTTCTCACAATACAATGCTTTGATTATATATATATATATATATATATATATGCACATGTACACGACCTTGTTTGTATGCAGGGATTGCAAGTATAGAGTCTCGATTCCACCTGCTTCGGTAGGATAGGGCGAGCACCAATAGCCCAATGGTTAAATGTTGAAACATAGGTGTCAATGAAGTCATCCCATCCCATGATGTCAGACCGTCTTGATTGAATGGTATTGTACATTTTTGTAGTTGTCGTTCTTTGTGGTTCGATTTTGTGTCTTGTCGTATTTTATTGATGTTGGTATTTTATAAGTTGTGATTTATTTAATTAAATGATGGTACTATTGTTTAGTAAAATGTTAGATTAAATTGTATTTAAATATTTAAAAGTTTTAATTTAAAAGTCATGTGTTTTATTAAATGATAATTAAAATATTAAATTGTGTTTTATTATTTTAATTAATTATCTGGTTGAGGATAATTATTAGAATAAATTATTTAAATTAATTAGATAATGTGTTTTGCAAGTAAAGTTGTAAAAACATAAATTAAAACAAAAAAGTATTGAAGAATAGAAAAATGAATAAATAAAAGAACATAAAAGTTGTGAGAACAAATGAGATTTGAGAGTTGAATGAAAAGCTTTTTTTTAAATAAATAATTTCTTTTATTTATGATTTTTAGAGCTTTTGTAATGCAAGAGCATTATCTATTATTTAATTAAAAAAAATTGTGAGTTTTTCACACACAGAGGATTGTTGAGACAAAAGTTGCACAAGTTAGTTGTTAGGTATTTTTTTGAATCTTCTGAAGTTTTTGGGCAAGATATTTCAATCTTTTGCTTTCATTATTTTGAGGGTAGTTTTAAAAAGGGATTTTTAATCCTTTGCGGGTATTATTCTGGAGAGAGTCTTTTGAAGAAAGGTTGAGATTTGAATTCAAGCATGGTATTCTGGAGGGGAGATTTTGAAGCCAGAACGAGAAGCTCTACATAGAGGCCATCAGATTCAAGTAGGCATCATCAGTTTCTCAATTAAGCGCAGGACACCAGGTTCCACTTGTTTCCTCCATCTTTCTGTTTCAGAGAAAAATAAAAATAGTTATATATGACTCGTGTGAGAAAAGAAAACTTTAGATTTAAAATTAATGAAAGGGATTAAATTAGTTTCTGAAAGTTTATTGTTGTTTTCAAAAAAATGCATCTTCTGGATTGTCCAATTTGTCTATGGGTTAGTAGGAAAGAAAATGTTTTAACCCCTCTGAAAACAAATGAAGTTTTGGTTTTATATTCAGGTATATATATATATATATATATATATATATATATATATATATATATATATATAAATATATATATTTATATCTGTGCGTATTCTATCGGTATCCTCTTCTGTTATTGATCTTGGAGAATATTATATATATATATATATATATATATTCTTTATTTTTATTAAATTATATTCTGTGCACTTTTATTGTATTGAAAATCTTGCTTATGAAATTGATTTTATGGTCGAATTGTCCATCGGCTTTTCGTACCCATGAAGGGATAGAAGTTTTTTTTTTCAATAAAAATAAAATAAATTAAAAAAATTAATTTTTTTATGTTGAATATGGGTTGGGGGGGTTGGCTGGACCGTACCCTCCCCCTACCCCATGCGGCTGTGACTGTGCGCAGCAGTCCATAAGGACTGCTATGTACAATAGCTATCAGACTGTTGTGCAGTCTGCTACAGCCGACAGAGTATGGTCGAGTTAACTTCCTTGTCACCTCTGAGCACAGGGGTTGAGTTATTTATAATTCACATGGTTGGGTGGAACGTGCTCCGCACCCATTGGGTTCCCCATCAACATCCTATCTTCTCATCATATCTACAGTTGGAGTTGTACCAGTGTTCCATTGTAATTCAGATTCTATTGTATTTTGTATCATCCCACATGTTTGGGAAATTTGTTGTAATTCATATATCAAGATCTTGTAATGTAATATTATAACGATGATGTAATAGTTAGGATCATTTGTAACTTTATTAAAGAGATTCATTATGATTGTAATATGTAACGTAGTAACACTCTCACTCTTGGTTTATGAATGTACTCTTATTCATGGTTTATAATATTAATGGATTTGTTGTTATCTTTTACTTTCATTTAGATTTTTGCGATGTAACCTCGTGTGCCCCAGAGAACTAAGTGTGATAGTGTAGTGTAATGTGCAATGTGATTATGGTTTAATGTTTATTGCATGTTTAATTTAATTGTTTAAAAAAAAAATATATTTGCAATGTGTGTGTTCTTGGGGTTTGCACGACAGGTGTTACATAATTTAATTAATTAATTATTAAGTTAATTAATTCTGCCTCATCTAGTTGACTACCTAATCAAATTAGTCCACTTAGACCTACTCCTAGTCCCACTCATCAATCAAATCCACTTCACTCGTCCATGCAATTTATTGACTATTCCATACAATAGTCAACTCCCCTTGATTCTCTCGTGTATTTAGCTAACTACTCCATGTAATCAGTTAACTAATTAATTAGATATTTTAACTCCCCACCACATTGAATTTAAAATTTATAATTATTTTAATTAAAAATTAAAATAATGTGCAACTCACTTAAGCATGCCACATCTCATCAATTCTCCAAATCAAGGATCATTTATCAACTTCTAGATTCAATTCTATAAATCAAACCCATCTCACAAGCATCAATCAAGAATTCTATCACATATCAATATTTGTCAATTAGTCATTCAAGTAAAGTAAATATTATGCTGATGAATTTGGCACCCACATCACAAATGGGAAAAACATTACATTCAACTCCATCTAAGGTTTGCATGTAAAATTTTGAGTGTTGAATTGGTTTCATTTTTATTCTATTTCATTTTTTAATTTTGTATGCATACAGTTTCTCTGATGATTTATTGGTCCATAGAAGATGCACCATCTTGCGTCACTAGTTGTGTGAAGTATGGTCAATCAAACTTATGGTTTCTAAATGGAATTTTATGCTTACAAAATTACATTTAAGAATAGAATAAAACATGCTCATTTTTTATGCTTTTCTTTCCTACCCTTCAATTTTATTTTTTTGTAAAATATATCAGATTTGCAATGAGCAATAATATTATATTGGTATTTAATTCAAAATTCAAAATTTGTATCTTGTTTGAAATTGGTAAAATTCCTTTAGTTATAAGCATTTATTTATGTATGAAGTGAGAGATGAAATCTTCAATTGAACATATAGAGATATGTTTAATCTCTCCCACTAACTAAAGAGTATAGATGCTAATAATATATTGTGTTCCATTCCTTTTGATTCCACTAAAGCATCTTGAACAAAACAATTAATATTCACCTTTAGGGTTACTCAAGCAAACCAAATTTATGATAAGTAACTTTGAGGGAGGAAATTCCTTTTCAAATAGATATGTTGTGTCAAACCACACAAAAGTAAGTTTGTTATAATTTTGTGATTGTTTAGAACCCAAAATATTCCAAGACTAATTGTTGATATTTTTATTATCAACAAGTAGAATATAACTAATATAAGCATTCAATTCTTCAATATAATTTCAAGAGTTAAGTGTCTAGTCCTCTTCGTTTAATTTTCAAATATTTATCAGACATTTATTATTTCTAATTGCTTTCTTAATCAATTTAATTTATTTAAGAAAAAGTAATTTTCTTAAACATTGTGGTATTTACAAATAGTCAAAGAAAATGAAAGCTCAATAAATTAACTCCCTTCCTCTTAAAAAGTGAGACCTAGTTTTAAGGTCAATTATTGCAAGCAATAAAAAGTGAGACCTAGTTTTAAGGTCAATTATTGCAAGCAATAAGCAAATAAAAACAATTCTACATGATCATAAAAATTGAAAACAATAAATCGTGTATTTAGAATAGTTTTTGGGAATACTAGGTGATCAGTTTCAAAGACTGAAAAAAAATTGTCAGAGAAAAAAATAAAATGTTTATATATAATCTTTGGTAAGAAGATAAATATACTATTTAAGGAATCATAGAAAATTATACCAAAAAAATTTCAAAACGTTTACAACAAATCTAACATCTCAAGAACCAAAAGAAATCATGGAACCAATAAAAGATAACATATTGAAAAAAAAACGAATGAAACCAAGAAACCAAAGAAACTACATGAAAACTGATTAAAATCCAATTTTCACCATTTTACAGCTCCATCCTTTGTAAGCAAGTTTATTATTTGGGTGGAAAACCAAAGGATGCAATCCATTATCCATTATCCTGATTCAAAATGGCATAAAACTATCATGAATCCTTGAAATCCTCAAATTATTGGAGTGTGACAAAATATCATGAACTCACACAAAATAAACACACTTTTGATTAAGAAAACCCTCGTGAGAAACTGAAGAACTGAGGAAATCCTTGGGGACTAAGATCCAGATCCAGGGTAGTTATCGTTGGCCTTGGGAGGAGGCGGCACTAGGTTCCTCCTCCCTGCCGCCCCATCTACTTGCATTAACTTCCTTTCCCTAAAACTTACAGCCTCTGCACCAAACAAAACATTAGCTGTAAGAAACCAAAAGAACCCAGTCTAAACCACTATTAGACACTACACAACAAAATAATCCAATCAGTATTATTCATAGTATACCTAAACAAGAAGCAGATGGAGCAGCCATTAAAACAAAAGCAATCATCAGCATTACAACTACTGCCTTCGCCATTACAAATCTTTATCTGTGTGTCTCTTGGTTCCTTCTCTCCCATAGTGATGAAGAAGGGGATTTAAAGGGCGATATAGAAGCCATGGCAGCGCAGTCTATAAAGCAATAACTTGAAATTTTAATGAGAACTGTCCCCACTATGAATTCCTACTCCCAGTATTAAAACTAGGAATATGATACAATTGCATTTGATTTGGTCAAATATTCTCAACTGACTGAAATAGATTGATCTCATCTACTCCATGTGTCTGACAACGAAGTTCTCCACTAAAAAAATTATGTCATCCTCTGTACATTTCATTATTTGTGCAATTAATATAAATTGTGTGCATGTTCCAGCCATCTGGTACAGCGTTTTTGCATCTTATCCTGTGCAGGAACATCTAGGAAAGATGGTTTTGTTTCATTTCTAAGCTTTCTTTTCCTGGATTCGATCCGAGAAATGTGTTAATGGTTTATGGTAATCCAGAATATGGTGCTATAGTTTTTAGTTTTATATTTCATAGACCAGACTTAAGAATATTTCACAATTACAAATTTCTTTGTTTATAAATGATTTCACAATAGTCAATACAGTCATATTCGAAATGATAATGTCAAGGCCAAATTCTTATTCAAGTCAACCCAAAATCACATTCTGAAAGCCAGGCTAGAAATACGTGCACGAGATCTAGATCATTGGAAGTTGTTTATAAAGCCTTAAAATATATCAAAGTCTAACTTACCAGGGATTCAATTGATTTTTCCATTCCGGAGATGACTTTCAATTATTCCTTAGATGGAGTTGGTGATATAGACATTTCATTTACTTTTTATTGTTGTTTTTAATATTTAATATCCCTTCTATTTAAAATATTTGTGATAAAAAATAATACCCTGATACCTTTGACAAGTTCATCTGTGCATACTAGGTCAATCTTACATAATTAAGCATTTAATATTTTTAAATAAACGTTTAGTTTAAATTGTACTGAAAATTTGTTCCATAGATTTATTTTAGGTATTATAATAATTATTTGTTTTGTTTAATTAGATGGATGTAAAGAATATTATGTGTATGCATAAATGTAGAGAATAGTCTATAATTTATACTTTGCTCAGTCTCATTCTATATCATTTTGGGTTGACGTCATAGATACATCATTTTGTACATAATCTATTTATTTTGGTACATATATTGAATTAAGATCTATTTAAGCACTTAGAGATTCCATGTTACTCAGTTTTGAACTTCTCTAAACTAGTTTTTATTAATTTGTTTACTCAAGATCACAATATTGATTTTATTCTCTAGATAGGATTATTAGTGTAATCATCTCCCTCTTTCAAAATTTGATCTCCCACATTTCAATGCTAGTAGTATAAAGATATTGTTATAAATTTGAAATAAATTGATAACCTAAGGAACTTTATAAGATAAATTCTAAGCTACATAAACTAGAGAAACATAAATAATGCAAACCTGTGTCTCTAAGAGATATGCAATGTCAGAATGACAAAAATGCATTAAGAGCTTCCAAGATGGAAAATGCAAGCTAGGTAGTGAGTTTATATAGAAGTAAGGAGAGGATGGAGGTGGCAAACCAATCAATAGGAAGTGACCACCAATACTGGATAAAGTGATGAAAATAGTAAATGCTCCACCCTTTCAGTATGGGGAGAACTTATCTCCTAGTTATTAAATAATAAACTTACTTTATTATCCTACGCAAGCTTAATAAAAGTGTAGAAAGAACCTATGATAAAGGGAAAATAATTAACCCACTAGAAAAAATAAAAACCTACACTAACACCCCCTTAAGCATAGCTTGGGAGGATGAAAAGATGATGGGTCTTGAAAAAAGAGGCCATGTTATGTATCCATGTACATTTAAAATCCCCTCCAATGAAGAAGAACCCCCCCACACAAATAGAGAGAGAACACCCCCATAATAGAGAGAGAGAGAGAGAGAAGAGAAGAACTATGTAGCCCCCAAAGAGGACACCAATTGCACCCCAAGAAAAACTCACAAATAAAGGAACTTGCACTTAGTGAAGGGTTTGTTGAAGATGTTTGTAATCAATTGGATGTCAGAGAGTACCCAAGATCAATGATCTACTCATGAATCAACTCTTGAACATATTGCATATGAATCTCAATGTGTTTGGTCTATTGATGATGGACCGTGAGAGATTTATATCAAACTCTAGTTGTCACAAAAGATGAATATGGATTTCTAGAAGGGAATGCCAAACTCAGTGAGAATTTTCTAAAGCCAATTGACCTTAGTAGTAGCATTGAGTGCTCCTTGATACTTAGCCCTTATGGATGCAAGAGAAATAACATACTACTTCTTTCTTGACCAAAAAACTAGACCAAAGCCAAGGGAGAAGAAATACCTTGAAGTAGAATTACAATCCTGAGAATCACTTGCCCAATCTAAATTTGTATGTCCTACCAAGTCAAAATCCATGCTCATAGCATAGTGAATCCCATAATTGTGAGTACTCTTAATGTACTGAAGAATCTATTTAGTTTCTTCCAATGCATCTCATTAGGATCCTGTATGAATTGAGAGACCATGCCTACAATATATAAAATTTTGAGTCTCATGTGAGTCAAATGTATGAGACTACCAACAATTTATTAGAACAAAGTGCCATCCACCAAAGGTAAATAACACTTAGCCTCATGTTTGACCACTGACATAAATATAGTCTATGTAGGCTTATAGTTAGCCATGTGAAACTTGTGGATCATATAAAAATCATACTTAGGTTGTGTAATAGAGATACTTGAAGAAGATTGAGTGATCTCAATCCCCAATAAATACTATAATAATCCCAAGTTTGACATCAAAAATTGATCATGAAGGGTAGTTTTCACTACCCAAATGGTGGATGAGTGACTTTTTTTGATCAACAAGTCATCGACATAGAGAAACAAAAATGTTTGAATATCATCCTACTATAAAATGTAGAAATTAGGATCAAAATGACAACGAGTGAACCCAAATTTTAGAAGGAAGGAGCCTATCTTGGCATAATAAGATCAAGGGGCCTATTTGAGACCATCGAGAGACTTCCAAAGACATAAAACAAGTGAAGAATCCTATACAAACCCTTGTGGCTACTCCATGTATATCTCTTCTAGAAGGTCGCCATGAAGAAAAGAACTCTTCACATCCATTTGATGAACTTCCCATTTGTGAGTTGAAACAATAGCAAGGACAAGTAAGATATATTTCATTTTGGTGACTGGTGCAAAAATCTTAGAGTAGTCAATTCTAGGAACCTAGGAGAAAAACCAAGTGAGCCTTATGCTTATCAACCGAACAATTTAAAATATTTTTTTTATAGATTCACTTGCATCAAATAATTTTCATCCCCTTAAGAAGAGGAACAATATCCCAAGTGTGGATGGAGAAGTGTTAAGAGAAGAACTAGAAGGCATCTCCTCAAAGTGAACAGGTATGTGTAGGATAATGATGGGCCAAAAAGTGGCGATATGATAGGTATGTGTAGGGTATGTGGCTGACGACTTTTTTTTACCCAAAATTGATGAAACAAAAATGGTTTTTAAAGGAGATTCTCAACTTTCCACCAATTTAAATTATGTTATACTTTGGATTTAATAAATAATTATTATTCATTTTCTATTTGAATTAACTAAAGTCCTAATTGATAGGTTGATTGAAAAACATCTATAGCTTTCAAATGGTATCACATTTTTGAATCTAAACATGTGTCACATTCTATGCTTTGCATACTATAGGATTAAAAAAAAAATTGAATTTCATGAAGTTTTGACCAAGTTAAGGTGGTCGACATACGAGTTTTTATATTTTTAAAAAGTTGTAATAAAAAATTCATAATTAATTATTTACTTGGAAAAAATTACAAAAAATATGCATCACATTGAGACATGAGTCCTCTACTGATATCTAAAATCTTATAAAAAAATATTATCATTATATTGTGGTTAGGGTGGTCAAACAGACACCCACTTCTTATTTTTTCCCTAAAATTTAAGTACTACTGCATTGAAATTTGAAATTTTCACTAAATAGATTTTTATTTTTTAAAATAAACCTACTAGTTTAGAAACTACATTCAATTTTCTATAGATTCTATTCTTACATATTTTTGAAATAATATAGATAACTTATTCAAATTTTTACGTCAAGTTTCCTAACTTTGATTTTTCTGATTTTTTTGCCACTAAAGGGCCTATTTTTTCCATGATGATCCTGCACATACCCGAACACTATTCTCAATGAACACCTTGTGAGTGGTAGGATAAAGAAGCTTGTAGCCTTTGATATGATCTAAGTATCTAACAAATATATAAGTATTCTCTACAAATCCATAGCCTTGCATTCCTCTATTGGAATGTGGGCCCATGCACAAGAACCAAACACTCACAAGTGCTTAATTGAGGGTTTCCAACCATGCCAATCTTGAAAAATAGTTACCCCCTTTGCAACTTTGTGAGGAACATTGTTCTAGATATAACATACACTGTTAATAGATTTTTTCTAAAAAGGTGGTGCCAAATACTTGGAGTGAACCATACAATTGGCCATCTCTTTTAAGGACCAATTTTTGTATTCTCCAACTCTATTTTTCTAGGGATTATAGAGAACTATTTGCTACAAATCAAGGCCTTTTGAAGAACATATTGCTCAAACTTGTAGTTCACATATTCCCCCCATTATTTGTATGCATAACTTTGATGGATTTCCCAATTCCTTTTTTTTTTAAATAAATTATTTGAATTCCAAGAATGAATCAAAGAATCTACAATTTTGTTTGAAAAGTACATAAAAGTGCACCTAGAAAAATCATCAATGAAGGCCAAAACATATCGGGCTCTACTAAATGATGGCTATGGATATGGACCAGCTAAATCACTATGTACCAACTCCAAAAGTGGTGAGGCTCTCCAAGATTTCCCTTTGTCAATTTTCTCTTCTAGATATTTTGCAAGAATGTAGATCCCTAAAAAATACCATCAAGAAATGAAATAGTAGGAAATCCTATAACCATATCTTGTTGAGTGAGCTACTACAAGTAGTGATGGTTCAAGTGGCCAAACCACTGATGCCAAAAATTATTCACTTCATCAAAATGAATCAAAGAATCTAGAATTTTGTTTAAAAAGTACATGAAAATGTACCTAGAAAAATCATCAATGAAGATAAAATCATATCAGGATCTACTAAATGATGGCTATTGAAATGGACCAGCCAAATCACTATGTACCAACTCCAAAAGTTGTGAGGATCTCTAAAATTTTCCTTTGTCAATTTTCTCTTTTGGATATTTTCCAAGAATACATCCCTAAAAAATACCATCAGAAAATGAAACAATAGGCAATCCTATAACCATGTCTTGTTGACTGAGGTGCTACAAGTAGCGATAGATTAAGTGGTCAAACCACTGATGCCACAAATTACTCACTTCATTGGAATGAGTGAGTAAATTAGACAACTAGTGGATCAGTAACAAAGTGAGAGAAAAAATAAAGCTAAGCTCCCAAGGGAAACTATGGAATCATTATGTAACTCATGAATTACCACAAAATCCAAAGAAAGCTTAACCAACTTTCTTGAACATATGTAAGTGATTTGATATATTGATAGGATCATATTAGTTAAAATGATGGAACACAAAGAACATCCTCAAATGTGCCATCTCCCACATTAGTAGACCCTCTCCCAAAGCCTCAACAAGATTTTTGTCACCCATCAACATGGAAGGAATAGTACATGACTCGAAAGATGTAATTTTATCCTCAAAAGAAGCCATTTTGTGAGAGGCACTAAAATTAATAATCCAAGTGGATGTTGGAGAAGCAACTATGAAAAGGTCTTTTCCCTTTCCTTTCCCCTTGCTATTATCTTTAGCCTTGTGAGGCCCCTCATCTAAAATTTGTTTTACTGATTCAAGAACACTAAGATTGTTCTTTTCAAGAACATGTTTGTTAAGTGATCAACTTCTTCTTCCAAAAAGTAATACTCATCATGATCAAGTATCTTAAAATAACCACATTTTACCTTCTCTTTCTTAGAATTTTCACCTTTTGAAGAAGAGGTCTCATTAGCTGCTTTGGGGTAGTTGATTTCTGATCCTTATTCTCTATTTTATTTTTTAGTTTCTTATCCTCATTTTTACTACTTTGTCTTTGTTGTTCTTTTGTGCCTTGGTTGGTAGGTAGGGAATGTGACTTAGAGGATTTTAGATTTCCCATCTAGATTAGCTTACCTTTCTTTCGTGTGAGAGAAGTAACAAAATAATCCAAAGATGACATGGTGACTTTAGACTCAAATGCATCTTTAGTAGCATATAAGGTAGAAAAAATACTAAATAGTTAGAACTTAGCTTAGAGAGAATACTAAGAATCAATTTTTCATCTTTATTTTCAATTCCAAATTGTTTTAACTTTAGCCTTATTGATTTCAATTTTGCGAAAAAAATCTTGAATTGTGTTGAAGTTGCCTAGACTTGGACTCATGAGTTCACTTTCCAACATATGATCACTCATAGAATCTTGAATTCCAAATATATTATCTAGCTTAGTCCATATTTTATTTGGTATATTCAAATATTCATTATGAAAGAGAAAACCAAGAGGGTATGTGCAGGATCATTATGGGCCAAAAAGTGGCAATATGATGGGTATGTGGCTGACGACTATTTTTTTACCCAAGATTGATGAAATGAAAAGGGTTTTTTAAGGAGATTCTCAGCTTTCCACCGATATAAATTATCCTTTATTTTGAATTTAATAAGTAATTATTATTCATTTTCTAATCAAATTACGACTAAAGTCCTAATTGATAGGTTGATTGAAAAATATCTATAGTTTTCAAATGGTATCACATTTTTGAATCCAAAACATGTGTCACATTCTATGCTTCGCATACTATAGGATTAAAAAATAAAAATTGAATTTCATGAATTTTTGGCCAAGTTAAGGTGGTCAAACATACGAGTTTTATATTTTTTAAAAAGTTGTAATAAAAATTCATAATTAATTATTTACTTGGAAAAGAATTACAAAAAGATATGCATCACATCTGGAAATGAGTCCTCTACTTATATTTAAAATTTTGTAAAAAATAGTTATCATTTTATTGTGATTAGGGTGGTCAAACAAACACCTACTTCTTATTTTCTCCCTAAAATTTAAGTACTACTGCATTGAAATTTCAAATTTTCACCAAATGGATTTAAAAAAAAAAACATAAATAAACCTAGTAGTTTAGAAACTACATTCAATTTTCTATAGATTCTATTCTTACATATTTTTGAAACAATATAGATAATTTATTCAAATTTTTACATCAAGTTGCCTAACTTTAATTTTCAATTTTTTTTGTCACTTAAGGGCCTATTTTTTCCATGATGATCCTACACATACCTTAATTATTCTCACTATTGGAATATCCAGCTTTGTTTAAAATAACTAATATCAATATCATCAAAATTTAGGTTTGAAGACATATTTGGATTTGTTTCTATAGTCACATTTTCCATATCATTGAAAGGTGGATTTGAAGACATACCTAGATTTGTTTCTGTGATAGGTCGAATATATGTGTTAGAAAATGAGCAACAAACTAAAGAGTGCAAATAAACACCAAAGCAACCTACACCTCAAGATTAGCCTAAGTTGGAATCAACATAAGATAAAAACAACAAATGGAACATTATACCTTGTCTCGAATTGATCCTTTGGTTGGCCCTTCGATCTTTGATGTGTATGCTCCTTGGATGGCAAAATATGCAAACTAAATGATGATGTGAAGATGGATGGAAATGGATAAAAACATGAAAATGGCTAAGTATAGATTGAGAAATAAAATTGCAAGAGTTTGGCTAGCAAAATGATCTCCCCCAAAATGAGAGAAAAGAGGGGGTATTTATAGGGATTTTGAGAATTCCTAGAAGAGATGGATGGCCAAGATTGAGCCACCAATGATCAAGATGTAGGGATAAGGTGAGTTGAGAACTCACAAACCCTCACATCTTGACATGTGGCATGTGATATAGCCCTAAAAGGTGAAGTGGACATGAGGTGGAAGGATAGTACATGACATGGAGGGGGGTACAAAGTACCTTGAGATTGGAAAAGATTTCATCATAAATGAGGTCTTTGTCCCCATGTGGGTGAGAGGACATGTGAGGAATTAAAAATTCCTCAAATATCCTCATGGGGAGAGGGGAAAGAATAAAGAATAAAGAGAGGACATGTGGGAAGAAGTGAAGGAATTAAAAATTCCTTTTGAGTGCATTGGGGAATTAAAAGTGAATTAAAAATTCACATGGGGAAGTGGAGTGCCTTGTCCAAAAGGGGAAGGTCTTTAATAAGGTTGACCAAGGACACATATCATAAAGGACATGGGGAAGAGAAAAGGAATTTAATATTCCTTGAAAGATGAGAGTGGAATTAAAAATTCCTCAAAGGACTTTGGGAAGACAAAAATAATTAAAAATTCCTTGGGGGATGGGAAGAGTTGACTAAAGGGGGTGATTAGACAAGTTGATGAGGGGTTAGAGGAAGGTTAGGTGGCTAAGAAAGATTAGAGGCCAACTTGCAAAAGTTGGAGGATGTGACACCTCCTAATCAAGGATTAGGTATGCACATCCTGATGATGAGATGGAAGAAGGATTAAGATTAGATAATAAAAGATGGAGGATGTGACATGTGAGGAATTAAATAAATGTGATATTTATTTAATTCATTTGATGAAAAGGGGAAGGTATTTAATTATTTAACTAGATACCTTAGGGATTAGAAGAGCTTTAGAGGGATTAATTAAATAATAGTGATATTACTTAATTAATGTGGATAAAGGGATGTTTAGATGAAAGAGGATAAATTTGGATAAATTAAGTGTCCAAATTTAGGTGTCTACATTTTCCCCTCTTTGAGATGGTGTTACAAAGTAGCATCATTTCAAAGAATATTAAAACATAGAACCTAGAAGAAGATGGTTAGATTGGGAAAGATACCCCAGTCATTCAAAGCAGTGACTAGGAAGAGAAAAATAAAATGATGAAAATTAGGGATGAAGGATGCCCCCTCGAGAGGACATGCGGGTTCAGGAGAACACGAGTGTGCTCTTGAAATGGATGAGATGATTCAAGGGGAGTTGAAGAAGATGATGCAAAGACAACAAGAGATTGGGAGGGGAGAGTGATGAAGGATGAATGGATGGGGGGAAATTAAGGATGAGAGATGAAATGCAATCTAAATGCAATTTACCATCGTCGGAGCACTGATTTTTGCTATAGCATAAGACACAAGATGCCAAGGTATAAATGACCAAGGCAGATTAGTGTCTAATGCATAAAACAAACATAACAAACAAGAAGGCTATCCCAACACCCCAAAGTCATGGTGACCTTGGTTGGGCCAGGTATTGGGATTACCAAAAGCACACAAGGATGCCCCAGCGTAATACAAGACCTCAGGGATCTTGGTGGGTATTACATGGGACAACCAAAAAGACAAAGAAAAGATCAAGATACACCCCTATGTTGACTAGTCAAAGCACATCATGATATGATGGATCAAAGCGACCATGACAAGTGATGATAGGGAGCTCAAATGATAAACAAAAACCAAAAGCCTAAAAAGATCGCAATCAATTTCAAACGTCCTTTGCCATAGGATCACGAGGATGGATGGGATTGATGAGGTCTGTTAGGAAGGATGCATCCTGTTGAGACCGATGATGGTTACTAGACTAAAAGATTGATATGGCGCAGGGTATTCGGAACCGATTGGATCTGATGATACAAGTGGATCTTGTTGGTTAAGAACCAGCTAGATAAGGGCATAGCTTGAAGACACGACACAAGAGACATGACACAAGGTAAGAGACTTCAATGGATGGTAAAGATGGGACAGACAATAGGTACAAGAGTTGAAGACTGATGATAGATGATAAAGGATCATATGGACAAAGCAGAAAGACTGATGATGGAACCCTGGGGGTGGATCAAATGATCGACCTTGCCTACATGAAATCGCAGGGGCAATGTAGTTCGACGGAAGATCAATGATAGACAATGGATGAAGGATGATGAGATAACCCCAGATAAGGGGATAAAATGATATGACTGACACGATGGGACATGATAGACCTAGTGGATTGAATTGGAGGATGGTGGTGATCACAAAGCTCAAGGATGGGATAATTATTCAAATCATCAAAAGATGAATTGGGAGGATGATATGATGGGGAGATGAATGATGAGAAAGGATAGGAGATGGAAAAGATGTGCAAAAAGAAGCAGAAGTGATGACGATAAGATAGATGACATTGGATTGTGTGGGGAAAAGCCTATAGCTAGATACCAATGACAAGGGATTATGGGATGAGGGTAGAGGATGGGGGGGGAGGAAGATGATTGTTGGGATGGACGATGAGGAAAAGGTGGCTAGATGGATTGATGACAAGGGATTCTATGATGGAAGGATAAGAAGATAGGGATGGGGAGATGGAGGGACATAAGAACCCAAGATGGATGGAGTGGATGAAGGATGGGGAAAAGGTTACCAAATGAATGGATGAAAAGGGATGTCAGGATGGAAGGAATGATGTCTCCAAGGACTATATCACAAAGGAAGATAAATGCCCCCACTCTAGATATGTCATGTATAATGAGGCATGAGAGATGGGAAAATGAAGGAGATAACTGGAGGAGGATAGGATGGGTGATTTAGGGATATGATAGAGCATGTGTGCAGGGAATGTATACCAAGAGGTTTCCAAAGCATGCATAGATAGGTGCCCCTATTTTTTTTTATTTTTTTTTATCAAGATCACAAGAAGGATGGAGGGATAGGATAAATGAGATATGCCAAGCAAGATGTGTAAGATAGGCAGGATGGAGGGGATGAATGAAGAGGATGTATAGCAAGAAGACGGGTGCATAGTTGGAAGCATAGTGGATGGAGGGAATGCATAGCAAGAAACTACCCCCAAGTGCAGATGGGGATTTACGCATGACGCCTGTTTGCCAGATTTTCATCATGGTACTTATCCAAGGCGCTTGGTTTCCAAGTTTTCACCATTGGATGAATTATTTCTCTTTACTATTTTTTTTTTTGACTTTTTGACTTTTTTGACTTTTTTGGATTTTGAACTTTTTGGATTTTTTGACTTTTTGGCTAGCATGCGAAAGGAGATGGATAAGGATAGGGAGGTGAATAAGTGGATTTAGAAGACATGCGATAAGGATATGGATGAAGGACTCAAGCATCAAGTTCTATACGAGGTATTAAGAGCTCATGTTCAAACTGACTGTTGGATATTGGTACAACCTTATTAGGAGAAATGGATTATGCAAAAGGATGAATTAGAGGGATTTGATGGGGGAGATATGTGGGGTAATGGATAGGATGTTGGAATGGGTATGGATAGAATGATGGGGTGGATGTGTGATGGGGTGGTGATTTCAGGACCAACATTGGCACATATGGTGATGGATGTGAAAAGATAAGAGGATTGATGGATGGAGAATGTGGGGATAATGGAGGAGATGGAATAGTGAATTTCGGGACATAAGGACCCAAAATAGACTTAGGAGATGAAAGGTGGGTATGATTAGCTTTTGGATTAGCAACTTTGGATGTTCTTACAGATTTTTCATTTGATGGCATTGCATCTTTTTTCTTTGGGATCCACATGGTTTTGGTTTTTGCTTTAGTGGGCCTTTGTGGCTGATGGGTTTGATTTGGATTGTGGATTTGATTTTCTTTTCTTCAACATGTCGTATAGAGGGGACATGGGGAGCTTTAGATTCATGTGGATGTTTGGATTTATGCATTTTTATGTTAGCATCCAAAGTGCTTTTATTAGCAATGGGATGGGTGTGAGGGGATGGATGATGTGGGGCAATGGAGGTAGGATGATGAAGAGTATGTGTAGATGGAGGATGTTTAGGTATGTGCCTTTGTTGATCTTGATTATGGGATATGCGAGAGGGATTTTTATGATGGATGACATGGATAGGTGTTGGATTTATGAACGGATGAGATGGAGGAGGTGATCTTGGGATATACAGACCCAAGATGGATAGAGTAGATGAAGGATAGGAGATGGTGGATGGAGGGATGTAAGGATCCAAAATGGATGGAGCAGATGAAGGAGGAATATGGACGGTTGTTTTGAGGTGATACGATAGAGGAGGAGGGATGGAAGAATATGATCTGGTGGAGTGATGGGAAGAGCAGACATTTCTTTTGGAAAAGGCTTGTTGAGGACGTCTAGACGTTGTACCAACATCTTTAGATTGTGAGTCTTGGGAAATAGATCCAAGATCTTGCATGCAGATTTGTTCTTTGACTTGGATGGGATCTAAAATACCTTGCTCGTGAAGGCCTAGACCTTTTCCTTGATAGTTCATGTTCTTGAGCATTCGATCCATGATAGGATTTTTGTTATTCAGAAAACATGATGCGAGTCCATTATTAGGTGGGGGATGATGGGTGGTATATACACTGTTTTTTTCTTCTGCAAGGAGGCCACCATGGAAGAATGCGAGAGTACCAAGGGGATATGCAAGCGGTGTGGGGATAGCATTTTTAGGCAATGATGGGGGATCCTGAGAAGGAGATGATGGGATATCAGCATTTGGATGGGTTGTATCTGGTGAGGGAGTAGGGGATATGATAGGACCTGATTTTGTGGTAGTAGGCTTATGCAATGGAGACGGAGATGGAGCGGTAGAATCTTGAATGTCAAGAGGATCATGGGATGGAATGGATGGGGGACTATGATCTTGCGGTAGACTAGATGGGATGGTAGGATCTTGATCTAGAGGAGGGTATATGTCAGCATGCTTTGGATCAGGCTCTTGGCATGACTCATCGTGTCGAGGAGGCATGATAATGGAGTCTTGGTGGGACTCTTCAAGTGGGCAAGATGGAGGGATGGAGGATTTGATGTAGTCATCGGAATGGATTTTAGTGATATTAAGAGTGGGAGAAGTGGATTGGAATTGGGTGTCATCGATAGGTTCGACGGCTCTCGGAGTAGGGGATGGGGACTCAGTGGATTCAGAGGATGTGATGGTATCGTCAATGATAGATGTTGGATGGAGAAGGGTCTCGTCACTAACGACCATGGATGATGGGTTGGGATGGCATGGTTCCACGATTGCGATGTGTGGAGTGGGGGATGTATCCTTTGTTATAAGTCCTTGGAGAAACTTGAATATGCTAGGCTGAGACGGCAAGGTGGGAGTGGATGAAGGTTTATGGATTAGAAGATTAAGACTGGATGGAGGATTAAGGTAAGGATATGGGCATGGGGAATTAGGATAGGATGACATGGACGGTGGATCGTTGGTAGAAGATATGGGCGGCATGTTGTAATAAAGGTATTGGGATGGTGGATTAGGATGGGAAGATGTAGGTGTTGGATTAATATAGGGAGATGCAGATGTTGGATTAGGGTAAGTTGATGGGTGTGTTTGACTAGGATAGGAAGGTGTGAATGTTGGATTAGAATGAGCAGATTGGTATGGGAGATTGGGGTAGTGGGCATATGTGGATGAAGAATTGAGATAAAAGGATGTGGATGGGGGATCAAGATAGAGGTATTGTGATAGAAAACTAGGATAAAGGGATGATGTAGATGAAGGATATGATGGATATGATGGAAATCCCTTGTCAAAGGTAGCATAAGGAGTGTGATTGGGCATAGATGAAGACATGATGGGATAACTTGATGGGGTGATTGGATTTTGGAATGTGTGGGTAGAAAGCACTATATTGATGAGTGTCAAAGGGGATCTATGTCGTATACCTCTTGATCAACAAGACTTTCATTATCATCGTTAGCGTAATTAGGGTTTACTTTGACTACTAATGATGGAGGATAAGAGTTCATGATGGTGAAAGGTCTAAAGAGGATGGATAAAATATTTTGATGGGAGCCGGATTAAAACTCAAATCGAGTTTAAGTCAAGCTCGGATCGGGGATTGGACTAAACTTAGATTATGATGATTGGATGATGTGATGGAGTTGATTCTTACTTGGGCTTGAATGCGCTAGAAGATAGAAGTAGATTGATTGGGTCGAAGGTGATGTGGTTGGATTAGATTGGATTGGATTGGATAAGGTTGATTGATGATTGAGAAGATCAACTGATGGGTCGGATAGGATGATGAGAGGGATTGAAAAACCCCATTCGAAGATTATCCTAGGTGACTTAGGATGTTGATTGATCGGATCAAAGGATAAATGGATGATTGTAGCACCAAATCCACATTGAGATTGAAGGTGAATTGATTGGGCCAGTGATGATGCTTAACTTAGGACGGATGACAATCCTAAGCAGATGTTGATGATGATGATCAGATTAGACACTTGCGTCCAATTTGGATAATAACCCGGGAGACAAAGTTCGGGGGATCTAGATGGGAAAACAATGATTTGATTGGAGAAATGGATGATAGAAATGGATGAACAAATACTCAAAATGATAGGCAAAGCGGTTGGTCCGGGGCGGATGAAAGTGCTCAAAGCGGAAGCGGATGGTGAGGCGATAGAATGGGGAGTTCGGGAAAATAATGCAACAAGGAATGACGAATGAATGTTTACTGGAAACGAGTAAATAAGAATAGTGAAACAATGAATAAAGTTAGAATAAAGGAAAGGAAGGTGAAAATGGATGAATGTTTCAGAGCGAGTAAGCGGATGGTCGAGGCTCTTGAGCGGGAGTTGAAATAATGAAAGTGTAAAATGGATGAATATTTTCATGAAATGCATGAGGATGATCGGAAAAGGATAGAATAAGGAAGTTGAGAATAATGAAAGGATGTGTTGAATGGATGAATATTTCGGAGCAGGTAAGCGAGATAATTGAAATATTAAACGAGAGTTCAAAGTAATAGTAGGGAAGTATGTTGAATGGATGAAACGTTTTCGGAATGAAATGCGCGAAATGAGGTATGCCGGATAAGGGGAAAAAAAAGGTGTCCAAACCAGCTTCTCAAAAGTAGGGAGTGGTAAATGTCATGGAAAAACGAAAAATGAGAAGAACTATTTTTTTGAGCAGTCAATCGGATAAATGGTGTGGAAATGGCAGCCTCAGGAAGAAAGAGCAGAAGGTCATGTCTGCCACAGCATGAGGTCAAGTCCGCCACCAGGGTCAAGTCCGCCACCGGAAGGTCAGGTCCACCACCGTAGAAAAAGTTGCTCAAAAGTATGAAGTGTTATATGTCATTGGAAAACCGCGAAAAACTGAGAAGAACTGGCCCGTTTTAGGCAGTCAATGGACGGTGTAGAATGGCGAAGCGCGTATCTGAAGTTACTGTCGGGGCAAATACCTTACGGCAGCGAAATTCCGGGAATTACGCCACGGCATCATGTGGTCCAGATCCGCCAAACATGGGGTCGGATCCATACTTAGGAGAAAAAGTTGCTCAAAAGTATGAAGTGTTATATGCCATTGGAAAGAGAACAAAAAAATGAGAACTATTTTTGAATGGAGTCAATCGGATAAACGGTGTGGAAATGGCCCGGGGCATATCTGGTTGTCTGCATCCGGGGAAAATGCAACCCATAACATGAGGTCAGTGCATACATAGCGTAGTAGTCCGAGTCATACAGGATAAGTTTAAGCGATTTTGATGGATGGAGTAAAGACAAGGACCCAAAATATAACAAACATTGATAAAAGGTTGGCTAAAGGCGAAAATGACTAGTTTGCACAAGAAAGACAGAATTGGGACAACACAGCCTAAGATTAGTAGAAATGGGTATGGCCAACAAAGTCTTCTATTCTAGGATGCACATGGTTTCTAAGGAGTCCTCAATATACACCCGATACGTGAGGCCCAAACCGTGAACACCAACCCGTTACAAGCGTGAGTCGGGAACCTTAGCGAGATACTAAAGGCTCGGACCAACTCTTCACGTCATCCTGACGCTTCGCCAATTACAGCGTGGTTGGATTGAGGTACAACTTTCGCTCTCCCCCCTTTATATACCACGCTGGTACATGTGGTTGGAATCGTCCCTTGGGGTGATGAAATCCCCAAGCAGGTCCCACTAAGAAAATGAAAATGGGGTGACTCAAAGGACTTGGAAAGCTACGATTTCTCGTCACCCAGGATCGCCAAATAGCACAAGGGGATTGGATACGTCAAATAGCCTTCCACAAGCACACCAAACAAGGTTTGACCCTCTAATTAAACTATGTACTTCTAATTTACCCAAGGATAATTGAATTTGAAAACTTGAAATTTCACCTTAGGAGTGGGTCCACCCACCCGAAGGGAGTCGGAGTCCCTGCTTGGGAGAGGTGAAGTGCGCCCAGGAGGTGGGTCTAGGAGGGCAGATGCGCCACCCGAGGAAGGTCAAGTCCGCCACCGGAGAGTCAGGTCCACCACTGGAAGGTCAGGTCCACCACCAGAGGGTCAATTTTGTCAACAGAGAGGGCAGGTCCGCCACCGGAGGGTCAGGTCCGCCACTCTATAACCTGAACCTGCAAAAATGCAAAAAATAGCAAACATGAAAGAAAAAGACCCATTTGTGGGTCCCACCGAGCGTGCCAGAAATGTGATAGGTCGAATATATGTGTTAGAAAATGAGCAACAAACTAAAGAGTTCAAATAAACATCAAAACAACCTACACCTCAAGATTAGCTTAAGTTGGAATCAACACAAGATAAAAGCAACAAATGGAACATTATACCTTATCTCGAATCGATCCTTTGGTTGGCCCTCGATCTTTGATGTGTATGCTCATTGAATGGAAATATATGAAAACTAGATGATGATGTGAAGATGGATGGAAATGGATAAAAACATGAAAATGGCTAAGTATAGATTGAGAAATAAAATTGCAAGAGTTTGGCTAGCAATATGATCTCCCCCAAAATGAGAGAAAAGAGGGGGTATTTATAGGAATTTTGAGAATTCCCAGAAAAGATGGATGGCCAAGATTGAGCCACCAATGATCAAGATGTAGGGCTAAGGTGAGTTGAGAACTCACAAGCCCTCACATCTTGACATGTGGCATGTGATATAGCCCTAAAAGGTGAAGTGGACATGAGGTGGAAGGATAGTACATGACATGGAGGGGGTACAAAGTACCTTGAGATTGGACAAGATTTCATCATAAATGAGGTGCTTGTCCCCATGTGGGTGAGAGGACATGTGAGGAATTAAAAATTCCTCAAATATCCTCATGGGGAGAGGGGAAAAAATAAAGAATAAAGAGAGGACATGTGGGAAGAAGTGAAGGAATTAAAAATTCCTTTTGAGTGCTGATGAGAATTAAAGAGTGAATTAAAATTAACATGGGAAGTGGAGTGCCTTGTCCAAAAGGGGAAGGTCTTTAATAAGGTTGACCAAGGACACATGCCATAAAGGACATGGGGAAGAGAAAAGGAATTTAATATTCCTTGGAAGATGAGAGTGGAATTAAAAATTCTTCAAAGGACTTTGGGAAGACAAAAGGAATTAAAAATTCCTTGGGGGATGGGAAGAGTTGACTAAAAGGGGTGATTAGACAAGTTGATGAGGGGTTAGAGGAAGGTTAGGTGGCTAAGAAATATTAGAGGCCAACTTGCAAAAGTTGGAGGATGTGACACGTCCTAATCAAGGATTAGGCATGTGCACATCCTGATGATGAGATTGGAAGAAGGATTAAGATTAGATAATAAAAGATGGAGGATGTGACATGTGAGGAATTAAATAAATGTAATATTTATTTAATTCATTTGATGAAAAGGGGAAGGTATTTAATTATTTAACTAGATACCTTAGGGATTAGAAGAGCTTTATATGGATTAATTAAATAATAGTGATATTACTTAATTAATGTGGATAAAGGGATGTTTAGATGAAAGAGGATAAATTTGGATAAATTAAGTGTCCAAATTTAGGTGTCTACATTTTCTATAGTCAAAATTTTCCATATCATTGAAAGGTGGATTTAAAGGCATACTTGGGTTCGTTTCTATAGTCATATTTTCTTCCATATTCACCATTTCCACATTTGCATCATCTACATTCATTCCAACCTTCATCATATCTTGAATGTTCTTCTCTTTAATAGTCATGGAACTAGATGCTTTAATATTCTTCATTTCTTAAATCATTGTTTTGCTATCTCTTTGTCATTTTTCCTCCTTTTTATTTTGTTCAATTTCTTCAAGTGTCATAAGCTTCCTATTTTTTTATTTGATATTTTTTTGATCCCATGATCACCAAACCCTCTTGATAAAAGATAAAATAATATTTAATCTATTTTTTAGATTGATGCCTCTTTGAAGTTTTGAATACAACTAGATGTAGATCCTTTGTTCTATAAATTATTAAGTGCAAGTAAATGTGAATATAGCAAAAACTATATTTTTTATTCTTCTTGATAAAATACCATGTACTTGATTCTACTTCAAAATGGTTCTTATGATTAACTCCTTTAAAAAATTGAATAAAACATGACCTACTAAGAGAATACACAAGACAAATTTGAATGAAAAAATCACAAAAATACAGTGGTACTACATTTTTGTTCCTAAAATGGAAATAAAAAATATATTAGGAATGGGTAACCATTCTATTTTAGAATGGGAACCTGCTTTAAAATGGCTACCTATTCCTTTATTTCTCATTTGTAAAATAGAACAAGTACCCATTTTAAAGTGGGTATCTATTCTAAAAAAAATTATAATCTCAACCCACTTTTTAATTTGGTTTTAGGCTCGAGAAAGGCATGGTAAGGTCTAATCCTTAGCCTTGGACCTACAAGTACACGGTCATGGCAATGCCAAGAAAAAAATCAACTTTGGCAATATGGCTAATGAGTTTTTTTTATTTTTATAGAATTGTTTTGTGAAATTAAAGACCATCATAGATGGTGATTTCTGGTTTTAAAAATATGTAGATTTTATATTATTGGATTATTTTTCCATTTTTCCATTTATTTTTGAGCAAACTAGTCCATAAAGTTGAAATTTCAAGTTTTTTGTATTTTTTAATAACTTTTATTGATTTAATTTTTTTGTAAAAAAATATATGACATCAATATACAAAAAATTCTTTACACAATGAAAACAATTAAAATTGATTATTTTAGCTCAAATTATGGTAGTCGTACATGAGGGATTTCCAAAATAGCAATTATGGCCAATAAAAAATAATTTTAAAATATTTAGAAAATAATTATAAAAAAATCCGTCATCAATCTTTAATATAACACACATCTTTCCCCAAAAGGAATTATAAAAATACTTTTATTTAGGTCAAATTATGGTGTTTGTACACGTGCATGGTATGGTCCTAAAAAAGTGAATTTTAAAACTATGTATTTGAAAACTAGACTTAAAAAACTACATTATGTATTGCTGAAATTTTTAAATATTCTATTTAAGTGCATCAAATTTTTAGTCCAACTATGATAAATTTTGAAAATTAGAAAAATAGTTCCACTTTTTGAACAAATTTTGTGGACCCAACTTCTTGCACCTACCCCCAATCATGCCTATAAATATGAGGTAATAAGTGGATGTTGAGCATGGAATTGCAAGTTTTTCTCTTATTGTAAAGCTTTTGGATATTTTCTTCTAAAAGTGGCTTATTCTAATCAAATATTTGTATCTTCTTTTCTCTCATATTATTCTCTTTTCCTATATAATTTATTTATAAAGCTCATAAAATTTAAACCTTGTATAGCAAGCCCCACAATTCTCCTTAACACTACTATTATTTTTCTTATCTCAAATATCATAAAGTGAACAAGCGTTTGAAGTGTTGATGATTCAATTCTACCTACCTAGTAAAATCATAAAATATAGATGAAATCATGAATTTTGACAAGATTTTATTTCTACAATTGTATCCTCAATAGTTAGCTCCTCTCATTTCAATCATGTCTCAAGGCTCTTTGAATGAAAATCCGTTATTAGATTCCTAGTGTAGATTGGGGTTAGAACTCAGGGAAATAAGAATGAGTCAATAATAACAACCACAAAGCTACCCAATTCAAGCTAGGAAGACCCTAATCTAACAATGAATCACACATGAATATAGAAATCATAGTAATGAAGCAATAAAACCTCAATTATTATACCATAGTTGAATCACCTCGATTGCTCTTCTCTATTTTTCTTTGCTTGCTCTCAATTTTTTAGTATGCAAGATGTATGATAGGCTTGATGTTGATGCAAAATCTCAAGGTAGCAAAACTTCAAAGATTGTGGCTCCTCTAGATAAATTATTGAAAGAAAAATATTGAAGATTGTGGTTGTTCAATGATGAATGATATGAGAAGAAAAATCTCAAAGAATGTAGTTAACCTTGAAATGAGGATGATGGATTTCTCTTATAGAAATCCCAATTCAAGTGAAGGGTGAGCATTGAATGATGATGAGGTATCATGATCAATGAATGAGATTAATTGAGAAGAAAAGAGATAAGGATGGGAAGGATGGACAAAAAATCAAGAAATTAGTTGAGATTTAGGGCTTGGCTAAGAAGAAATTCAAATTAAATAATGATAAAAATTATTCTATTTAAAGGAAAAAAAATGAATAATTAAGTAATTAAAAATAATTATTTATTTATAGAAGAAGGATGAAGTGTTAAAATATTAAATAATTAAAAATAATTATTTAATTATGGAGAAAAGAAAGTGATAAATAATTAAATAAATAATAATTTATTTAATTGTGGAGAGAAAAGGCTAATGAATAATTAAATAATTATTTAATTATAGAGGAAAATGGAAATATATAATTAAATAAATAAAATTTATTTAATTATATGGGAACAAAAGGATAAATTAGTGATGCAATTTAAATAAAAATTATATTTATATTTAAATTAATCAAAAGCTAATAAATTTAGCAATAACATCAAAAGACTAAGGAAAAATCAATAGACAACAAATTCTACAGAAGGTGAATTTTCTTCAAAGAAAAGAAAAAGTAATCAGATCTCAAAAGTGAATAAAAGAAGGAGATAAAAGAGGAACAACTAGTAATATATATCTACCAACATGTATCTAAGAGAAAGACAAAAACCAAGAAGGGAACAAGTTACTACAAATTTTAGGGTTCCCCGTTATATAATTTGGCCAAATAGCCTAGAAACCAAACCATGGAAGAAATGTCACCAAGGGAAGATAGAGGACACCAACAAAAATTTAGATAATCTGAAGAATAAAAATTAGATCCTATACCAAATTAATGAAAGAACTCTGCAACAACAAAGGAATAAAAAGGAAGGACCGAAGCCCCAAAGACAAAGATCAATTAACAAGGAAAACACCAGAAGGGTGGAAAAGAAAATCGATAATAGGGATGGAAGAAATTACATAGCTAGGGTAGGAAAAATGGTTGAAATTAACAAAAAATATAGAAATCCTAGACCGAGAACCAAACAAAGGAAAGAAGAATTGTATGAACAACAAATAGAGCCAATTGAAATTGATGTTGAAGAAGAGACTAAGGAAAATTCTTAAATGCTAAAAAAGGTAGCCATCTTATGCAAAATTATTGGTCCCAGGAGGGAAAGGAAGCAAATACAAGAATGGGCACAGAGAAGTACCAAAAGGAAACATGGCATAAAATTCTTGCCAAACAGTTTCTTCATAATAGTATTTCTTTCAGAAGAAGATAGAAACTTGGTGTTAGAAAAAGGATTGGAGGATTTTGAAGGTTGCCTAGTCTATATGCAAAAATGGGAAGAAAATTTGAATCCAAGAAAATAAGGAATTTACAATGAGGAAAAATGGATAAGAACATGTACAACGTCCCAGTAGAATATTGGTTAGAAGAATTCCTAGAGAAAATAGGAAGAACTCTTGGCACATTGCTAGAAATAGATATTGCATTATTAAAAGAGAATTCTTACCTCTACACAAGATTAAAGATAGTAGGAATAAAGCATATTCCTAAGGAAATAAAGTTAAAATCAAAATCATGATTCTACCTTCAAGAAATTCAAATAGAAACCAAAGTCTCATACTGCATAAAATGCAATAGAAGGAACCACAAAACAAAATAATGTAAGGCCCAAACAAAAACAAAAAAATTTTGGAAGAAGAAAGCAATAAAGAATGGGGAAGCAGAAAAAAACTCCCCAAGTAAAGAAAATCAAGAGAATAAAAATGAAGAAGGAAAATTAGACTTAGGTTTGAAAGTGGTAAGGTTAGAAAAAGAAAGAATGGAAGATGGTGAGACTCAAATGATAGTATTAGGAGAAGAACCAGACACTTATCAACATGAGGTTGAGGAAGATCTCAGCTCAGAAAGAAAGAACAAAGACATCAAGAAACTTGATATTATTGAAAATAGAAACATTTCCCAAACTATGGCCCAATTTTTGGAACCAATAAAGCAAAAAAATTTGAAGAAAGGAATAAAAACCAATAAGTAGAAAAGAGAAGAAATGGCATGTGAGGAAAGGGTATGTGCAGGATCATCATGGAAAAAACAGGTCCTTAAGTGGCAAAAAGTTTAGAAAAATCAAAGTAAGGCAACTTGATATAAAATTTTGAATAAGTTATCTATATTATTTCAAAAATATCCAAGAATAGAATATGTAGAAAATTGAATGTATTTTCTAAACTACTAGGTTTGTTTAAAAAAAAATGTCTATTTGTTTTAATTTTGAAATTTCAATGCAGTTGTACTTAAATTTCAAGGAAAAAATAAGAAGTAGGTGTATGTCTGACTACCCTAACCACAATAAAATGATAATATTTTTTTATAATATTTTAGATATAAGTAGAGGACTCTTGCCCCAATGCAATGCATAATTTTTTGTAATTTTTTTCCAAGTAAATAATTAATTATGAATTTTTTATTACAATTTTTTAAAAAAATATAAAAATTCATATGTCTAACCACCTTAACTTGGTCAAAACTTCATGAAATCTAATTTTTCTTTTTTTAATCCTATAGTATGCCAAGCATAGAATGTGACGCATGTTTTGGATTCAAAAAATGTGATACCGTTTGAAAGCTATGGATGTTTTTCAATCAACCTATCAATCAGGACTTTAGTCGTAATTTGATAGAAAATGAATAATAATTACTTATTAAATTCAAAGTAAAGCACAATTTATATCAGTGGAAAGTTGAGAACCTCCTTTAAAACCCCTTTTCGTTTCATCAATTTTGGGTAAAAAAATAGTCGTCAGCCACATTACCATCATATTGCCACTTTTTGGCCCATGATGATCCTACACATACCTGAAAAGGGTCTAAAAAACATTAAGAATTTCCTAAAGGAGAAGAAGGGAGAAGAGCACTCCCAGTAGCACAAGCCATGATTGTAACAACTTGGAACATTAGGGGCCTAAATGCCCCTAATAAAGCGTCAAATAGAGAAAATACATATAGACATCCCCCTATTACAAGAAACAAAGATTGAAGATGTGAGTAAGAGAATACTCCATATAGGTGGGTTGGAGGAACCTCTATCAAAATCCTTTTAGAATGTTGGTGGACTAGGGATCCTCTGGAGAACTAACTTAATAATAATGCACATAATGGAGAAGGAGGCAAACTGAATGCTATGTGAGGCCAAGAGTCTTACAAGTAACTTGAAATTCTACATTTTTAACATTTATGGTCTAACTAGAAACCATGATAAAGAAACCCTATGGAACATTCTTTGTCATAAAATAGCACAGTTAGGGAAGAAAAGAATAATAATGGGAGGTGATTACAACTCAGTAATTAGGAAAGAAGAAAAATATGGAGGAAATAATTCCATATCAGTATTAATGGAATGGTTTGGGAACTTTTTAGCCAAAAATAACCTTCTAGATGCTTAGACAATAAATGTATCATATACATGGTCAAATAAAAGAAATAGAGAGGGTTGCATAAAGGAAAAAATTGATAGATTCATATACTCACAAGACTGGTTAGCAAAAAATCTAAATAAAGAAGCAATAATAATCCTAGTGGCTAGATCATACCACTTACCAGTTAGACTATCAATCAAAGAGGTAGAAATTAACCCAAAGCCATATTTAAAAATGGAAAAAGTGTGGTTGAGGAAAGAGGAATTGGTGAACTTGATAGAGAAATGGTGGAAAACAGTCCCAAAGTTCAAAGATACAAGATGTTTAATTTTCATGAAAAAACTAAAACATATCAAAAATATACTACAATAATGGAATAAAGTGATATTCAAAAAATATATTCTTAGAAAAATCAAGGATTGAGGAAGAACTGGAAGTATTAGACATCAAGGTAATCGCAATAGGGATGTACCAAGAAGACTACCTAAGAGAAAGGACCCTAATGGAAGAATATAATAAAATTTTAGGTAGAGAAGAAAAATATTGGAGAACAAAGTCAAGGGAAATGTGGCTTAAAGAAGGGGATGCAAATACTAGGTTCTTTCACAACACATTCAAAATAAAAAAATCCTCCAAGAAAATTTTTGAGGTAACACTTCCAAATGGGACTAAAAAAGAGAATGCAAATGAAATAAAAGAGGAAGCAATAAGGTTTTTCAAATAGCTACTGGCTCTGGAAGGGGATAAGGATGTCCTAAATGACAACAAAATCTTAGCAAATATCCCAAAGCTTATATCTAAAGAAGAAAATGCTATGTTGGCATGTACATTCACAAGGGATGAAATAAAAAAAGTAGCATTTAAACTTCATCTAGTTAAATCTCCACGACCGAATGGTTTCCTTGCATTTTTCTACCAAAAATGTTGGCATTTCTAGAGGAAGAATTTTGGGAAATATGTGAAGATTTTATAAGAAAAAAGAAGTTCGATAAAGATATGAATAATATATTAGTGGTCCTAATCCCCAAAAAGGAATCATGCTCTAGCTTTGGGGACTACAGACACATATCACTTTGTAATACAATTTATAAAATACTATCAAAGGCAATAGCTAATAGATTGAAGAGTGTTCTAGAAAAGATAGTACCACCAAATCAAAGTGGATTCACACCTAGAAGAGATATTGTGGATAGTATAATACTTACAAATGAATTTTTCCACACAATGAACAAAGAAAGGATAGCAAGCATGTTGATCAAGCTAAACGTAAGCAAGGCTTATGAAAAAGTCAAATGGAGATTCCTTATGAGAATAATGGAGAAGTTTGGCTTTTGTAAGGATTGGTTATAGATGGTGTATCAATGCATATCATTAGTAAGATACTCAGTCCTCATCAATGCACACCATGCATATTCTTTGAAAGTACAAAAGGTATATGACAAGGGGACCCAATTTCACCTTTCATATTTGTCATCGTGGTGGAAGCCCTAAACAAACACATATAACAACATATCAAAACCAAGAAGAGTGGAAATGAATTCAAATAGAATGAGGCATATAAACCACAATGCATCAGCAATTCACTGATGATACAATCCTACATGGGGGTATGTGCAGGATCATGATGGGTATTTGTAGGGTATGTGGCTGACAACTTTTTTTTTACCCAAAATTGATGAAATGAAAAGGGTTTTTAAAGGAGATTCTCAACTTTCCAGCAATATAAATTATGCTTTAATTTTAGTTTAATAAATAATAATTATTCATTTTCTATTTGAATTATGACTAAATTCCTGATTGATAGGCTTATTCAAAAACATCTATAGCTTTCAAATGGTATCATATTTTTTCAATCCAAAATATGGATCACATTCTATTTTGCGCATACTATAGGATTAAAAAAAGAAAAATTGAATTTCATGAAGTTTTGACCAAGTTAAGGTGGTCAGACATACGAGTTTTTATATTTTTTAGAAGTTGTAATAAAAAAAAAAAACTAAATATTTACTTGGGAAAAAGCTACAAAAAATATGCATCACATCCAGACATGAGTCCTCTACTTATGTCTAAAATATTATAAGAAAATATTATCATTTTAATGTGGTTATGGTGGTCAGATAGACACCTACTTCTTATTTTTTCCCTAAAATTTAAGTACTACTGCATTGAAATTTCAAATTTTCACCAAATAGATTTAAAAATAAATAAATAAACCTATTAGTTTAGAAACTACATTCAATGTTCTATAGATTCTATTCTTACATATTTTTGAAATAATATAGATAACTTATTCAAAATTTTACGTCAAGTTGCCTAACTCTGATTTTTCTGAATTTTTTGCCACTTAAGGGCTTGTTTTTTCCATGATGATCCTGCACATACCCATGGGGAAGCCTCAATTAGGGAGGCCGAAGCAATAAAGAAATATATGGAAGAGTACATAGAAGTATCAGGCCAACATATAAACAAGAACAAATCAAAGATCTATTTGTTCTATACAAAGAAAGTGCTGCAAAAAAGAATAGCTAAGATTCTAAGATATACAATAGGGAAGATCCCTTGTAAGTATTTTGGGATATCCCTATTCAAAGGTTTGATAATATCAAGTCTTTGAAGGAAGATAATAAACAAATGCAACAAAAAATTTAGAAGTTGGAGAGGTAAATGGCTAACTTTGGCTGGAAGGATAACAATGATAAAGGAAGTTTTATCTGCCATTCCAATATTTCCCATGTCATGTATGCAATTAACTACCAAAGCAGTGTTAGGACTAGAAATTATATTAAAAATATTCCTCTAGGAAGGTTTGAATGAGGAGCATAAGGTCCCACTGATTCATTGGGAAAATGTTTGCAAAGCACAATCAAAAGGTGGGGCAGGCATAAGGAACATGAAGGCTCATAACCTAGCTTTAGGGGCTAAACTTATCTAGAAAATGTACCAGAAACCAACACTATTATGGTGTAAAGTGATGAAACACAAACATCTAGAAAATCGGGACCCAGAGAGAAATTTTAACAATAGCAAACACCAAAAGTGGATCTCATGTATGGAACTTTATGTTAAACTACAAACATATAATAACTGATCATCTAACATGACAAATCAATGATGGATCTAAGGTATATTTCTAGAAAGATTCATAGGGGGGTTGCAAACCACTAATTGAATATCCTGAACTAGCCCCCCGTGAACCATGTATCAACAACAGGTATGGAAGAAGTGTTAGAGATTATGTAAGGACAGATGGGAATGGGAAAAGCGGGTGGATAAATATCGAAGAATTAAGCATGGAAAGAGAGGCTAAAGAGAACCTAAAAAAATCCTAATGGATAGAAAAATTTATCTAAATAGTCAACTAGACAAAATAATCTGGTGTGGAGATAAATTAGGTAACTATACAACCAAGATGGGATACCTAATCCAAGTAAAATAAGAGGAAAGTAACTGGCTGAGCAAATTATGTTGGAGTAAAAAGATATTACCAAAGGCGGGAGCCTTCACATGGATGACTTTGCATGGAAGAATCTTAATAGGTGATAGACTAAAATTAATTGGTATTGAAGGACCTAATTGGTGCATACTATGTCAAAGAGATGAAGAGAATGTAGATCACCTGCTACTCAACTACCCTTATGTAGCACAAGGTTGTGATTGGATTCAAGATAAACTAGGGTTTGTAGTACCTAGAAGCAAAAAACTGTGGGACCATTTATAAGCTAGCCTTCATTGAAGTAGGAAGCTTTTTGGGGTCATATATAGTAGGTGGTGCTATGAATCCAAATTTAGAACCTATTGAAAGAACGTAATAGAAGAATCTTCCAGAATAAAACAAAAGAAATAAAAGAAGTATTGCAGATGACAAAAAACAACATAATAGAATGGATGAATACTCATATCAAGTCACAAAGGAAAGAAAAATTTTCTAGCTAGGATGACGAACTAATGAAAAAGGTGGAAAACACTTAAAATTACCACCAGGTTTTCAATTTTCCCCAAATACTAAAGAAAAGAGACTCAAAGAAAGGTGGATCTCCCCTCAAAGGGGAAGGGTGAAATTAAATACTGATGGGGCTTCTCGCGGAAATCCGGGAAGGTTAAGAGCAGGTTGCATAGTGCAAATGAGGAAGGCAACTTACTTATAGAAAAATCAATAAAACTACCCATAGGCACTAATAATGCAGCCAAAATAGAAGAGATACTACAAGGCCCGCAACTGTGCAAAGGAAAAGGACTAAAAAGCATAGAAGTAGAATGTGATTCTACAATTTGCATTAATGCATTGCTAAATGGAAGAAGGAGTGATTGAAAGTTGCAAACCAAGCTATATTGGATCAAGGAACTAAGCCAGGAAGTGGAGGTGCAAGGATTCAAACACATCTATCGGGAGGCTAACAAAGGTGTTGACTTCTTAGCTAGCTATGGGATAGATCAAATTGAACCGGTTATTGTAAGAAGTCAATCAAGTTCATGGCAAGGTATGGATAAGCTACTAGAAGTAGATAAGTTGTGTGAAGCAAGTACATAATCCTTTCCCAGATAAAGTGAGATAAGAGGCAAGACAACACCAAAGATAAGGTAAGGAGGGGAAAATGAGGTATGTACCTAAAACCCTAAATTGTCCTTAAGTTCACCGAATCAAAGGTAAATGAAGATTAACAAATTTTAAAAAGAATAAAAGGTAGAATGGTGCTTAGTACAATTGGAAAGAATGAACAAGAAAAAAAATTGTATAAAATATAGATATAAATCTTAATTAGAAGTTAAAATGTTACTCCCAAGCTAGAAATAAAGGCTAAGGTGTAAAAACCTTTTTGATCTCAAAACACAAGGAAACAATAGCTTAGGAGTCGGTCTAATTTTGGGAGGGTTGTAGCATAGAAAGGAATGCAGTTCCCTTAAGGGTGAATGAATTGAACAAAGATATTAACATTTTAATGACTTAATTCTAATGCTAAGATACTAACATTTTTTGGTGTGAATAATTCTTGTACCTAGTCAGTTCTTTTACTAGGGACTTAGGGGACTTAATTTAAATGTTAACTTTACCTAGGATAAAAGATTATTTTCTAGACAAGTCATAGTTGTCTTATCTAGACTTCACATCATACCAGGTAGTTATGAGTTAGATGTCTCATGTGATAGGATTAAGACACTTTTCATGATCTTGTCTTATCCTATCTCTCATCCTTTCCTTTATAAGCAAGGCATCTTTAGCATATTTTACACACATTGTAGTAATATTGCATATTGTATCATATTGCAATTCTTGTTTGGTGGAATAACATCTTCCATTGTTGTGTCTCTCTATTTCTTGTGGAGGTTATTTGGTGTTGGAGATTGAATATTTTGGTTGCTCACTTCAACATAGTATCATAGCTTTGAATCTTGCAAGCCCCTTCCCTTTTTCATTAGAGAGTTTCTACCATCAAGTTTTCTATTGTGATTTGAGTTTCTTATATAATCTTGCAAATTCTCTATATGCTCTTCTCTTGCGTTTCAATACGATCTTGAGAATCAGAAAGGGTTTGCAAAGATTTTTTAATCCTATATTGCATGTATGCAATTTGGTGAGATCTGGTGATTGCAACACTTTTTGCTATAGTGGCAATATTTTTGGTTGTCCCATTGCATCTAGGAGACTCAAGAAAGTTATATTTGGCTTTTGTTTCACTCAATTTGGTCACCATTTGCATTTTTGGAAAACAAGGGTTTGGAGCTCAGATTTGGCTTCTATTTCACTCAATTTGGTCACCATTTGTATTTTTGGAAAACAAGGGTTTGGAGCTTAGATTTGGTGTACATCTTTTTACAGGAGCATTTTGGAAAAAAATAACCTTGCCATTATGTCTGGGTGGCCGTTTGTAAGAATTTTGATATATAATTTTCCTATATTTGGAAAATTTTGAATTTGGGGAAAATATTTTTTTACTCAGGAGGCTGTACAACCCCCCAGGTTGAAGGTACGCGTTGTCATCAGATTTTTTTCTTTCTAAAATTCAGTTTTGGCTTTATTCAGCAGTCATTTTGATTTGTTTTTTCAAAAAAAGTTAAAAAATATATATGTAAGAACTTTTAATCGCTATCATCATTTATTACAATGGTCGGCTTTTTTAAGATAGTTGCAGACTTAAAAAAATTCTATGGACTGTTCACACAGTTTGTGGGTTTTTTTAGCCACTAAGCGACTTCCTTCTTTGACCACCACCAAGTGGTTAATATAACTACTAACCACCCAAATTCAAACTACCAACAGTTAGTAGGTCTTCCTAGCTACAGTCTAACCAAACTGGCAGAAAAATTTAACCACCGCATGTGAAAAGAGGGAGCCATACCACTAGTAGTTTAGTAACCGCTTGGGTTTTTCTTGTCGATAGACCACTAGGTCAATTTGGTGACTAGCGGATAGCCCCTGAGGGCTATTTTCTTGCTCTTGTTTAGCATTAATTTTAACCTTGGTTAATCTTCAAAGTCCTTCAAGTAGACCTTTTTTTCAATTTTTCATAACTTTGAGCCACGATGTCGGGTTTTTGAAAATGAGATATCGTCAGAACGAAGGTTTGACAAGTTTCACAATGGTGTAGGTGATTTTTCTATATTTTGACATTTTTTTCTAGTTTTTTCAGCTCAAAGGTACATGTGCATTTATTGGTTGTAATTGACATAACTTTTGCATACAACTTGTCAAAATTTGGAAAACTTTTCTTTGAAATTGCTCATAAAATTGCAAGGAATTTGTTTGTAACCTTCTTTTTTAGTTTTGGAAAGCTCTTTTTTCTAAAAATTGTAAAAATCACCATGTGTTATAAACGATTGATTTGAGCTTGTCACTTGTAAAAATTGCAGAACTTCTTCATTGTAATTTGTTGGGGGTTTGCAAATTGAGTTTTAATACATTTTGGGGGGAGTGAAAGGCACAATTTAAGGGCCACATTGTCTTCTTTATTTTGGTGTTCATGGAAGATCTAAGGAAAATTGAACCACTCATTCCACACAATTATCATACATGGAAGGTAAAAATGACTCAATTGTTACAACCTAAAGGTTTGTGGCCAATGTTAGATGTAGAACAACCTAATTTCACAAGGGATTATGAAAAATTTATCCATAGATGTAAACGGATGAAGAAAAAGGGCTCATTGGCTTACATGTATTTGATAACTTGTTGTTTCATATTGCAGAGTGTAAAATGCCTAATAATTTTTGGGATAAACTTGAAGAATTATATGGTAAAACTAATTAGTTTAGAGTTTTGCAACTTCAAGCAGATCTACAATTGTTCTCTCCATATGCATTTCCTTCAATTCAGGATTTCCTTGCACAATGCAAGTTGATTTTGTCACAATTGAAAGGGTGTGGGCATGAAAAATCTTGTGATGAATGTATCTTCTTGATTCTGTCTAAGTTAAGAGGGCCTTATCAAGTGTTTTCTTCTACTTTCTATTCAACAATGGATGCCATGGGGAAAGATTACAAAATTCCCTCTTTTGAGTTGTTTTGTGAGCGTCTTACTAGGGAGGAGGCCAAGATGACTTAGTTGGATGCACTACCTAGTTATAAGAATCATGCTCTAATGGTCCAATCATCCAAGGGTAAAGGAAAGAATAAGAAGAAGCCAAGAAAAAATAATCTTTAGGTAGTGAGAATCCCTCCAAACCAAAGTAGACAAACAATTAGAAGTCCACTCCATCTCCTTCTTCTTCTACCTTTGAAGATTCTTCTTCCAAGTCCAAGAAAAAGACAGGAGATCCTTTTTCATTTTGTGCCAAAACTAGGCATATGATGCGGCTCATTGTTTCAAGAGAGACTAGAATTCTCTGACGAAGCTATGAAGAATCACAACATTTTAGTGTCTAATCCTTCTTCAATGGGAAAAGGGAAAGCTCTTTCAACATGGGCCATGGATTTGTTCATCTTCAAATAGTTAGACTCTAGATTGAGATGCTTCACATCACATGACCAACTCACGTGATCTTCTTGATTCCATTGTTCATACTTCTACTTCTCATATTGTAGTTGGGAACTCTTCATAGATTCTAGTTTTGGGGATAGGATCCATTTAGATGATAGATGGGTGCATTGAGGATGTTCTTCTTGTTCCTGATATTTCATCGAATCTACTTTCCATATATCAGATTGGTTATTTTGGAGATAGGAAGTCAGTTGAGTTTACTCCACAAAATGTGACTATTAGACAGTTGCAGGATCCTAAGAAGGTGGTTGCTAGAGAGATAGTTTATCATGAGAACTGTTTGTATTAGTTTGATGGATTTGAGTCTTCATCAAGTTCATGTTATGTTGATCATGTTGATTCAGTGAGCAAGCTTTGGCATGAAAGATTTGGAGACTTGAACTACAAATAACTTCAGCAGATGCAAGCACATAACTTAGTGGTTGGTCTTCCAAAGATTTCTTGCACGAATAATGTTTTTCAAGGTCATGTTATTGGAAATAAATGTCAAGATCCTTTTCCTAAGGATCAAGCTACATGTGCAACCACACCTCTTGAGTTGGTCCATAGTGATCTCATGTCATTCCTAGCTCCTTCCTTTTTAGGGGCTAAGTATGTGCTCACATTCATTGATGATTTTTCTTGCCACACATGGGTCTACTTTCTGAAGCTCAAGATTGAAGTTCTCACCATCTTCAAGACCTTCAAAACATTTGTGGAGAAGTAGTCAGATTTTTCTCTTCAAAAAATACACATAGATAATATGGGGGAGTATGTCAATCATGCATTTCAATTATTTTGTAGTGAGCATAGTATTCTTCATCAACACATAGTTCCTTACACTCTTCAATAGAAAGGTATGGCAAAGAGAAAGAACATGAATCTCAGGGAGATGGTCAATTGTATGATTTAGTCTAGGTCCATGGCTCTAGCATTCTAGGCTGAAGCTATCAATTGTGCCAACTATATTTAAAACTACATGCCCCACAAGGCAGTGAAGAATATGACCCCTGAGGAGGCTTGGTCTCATCGCAAGCCTAATGTATCCTTCTTCAGAGTATTTGGTAGTGAGGCTTTGGAATTCATTCTGGATGGTCGGCATAAATCAATGGAGAAGAAGAGTTAGTGGTACATCTTTGTTGGCTATTGTGAGGATGTGAAGGCATTTAGATTGTTTGATCCAGACACATGAGAGGTTCATTTTTTTCATGATGTTTAGTTTGTTGAGTCATTCACATAGTCAGATCCTCCTTTGAATTCTTCTTCATCACAACCTACTCAATCTTCTTCAATTGATGATGCTTTGCTACTTGAGGAAGATTTGATGATGGTCTTGATCCACCTCCTCCTAATCAACCCACTAGGCCATGATGGGCTCAAGTTACTCTTGAGGAGGTTGGTCCTCTTGTTGGTGATCCTACAGACACTTGCTACACTCATTCTTAGACTTCAGGAATCAATCTATTGAGTCATGTTATTTCAGATGATCCTTAGAATTTTTCAAATGCTTGAGGTATTCCAGAGTGAGATAGTGCTATGGATGATGATTATTCTTCTTTGATGAAGAATCATACTTGGGATCTTGTGACTCTTCCTAAGGGAAGAAATTTGGTTTGGTGCAAGTTGGTGTATCATAGCAAGTATGCAATATATGGTTCCATTGAAAAATTACAAGGCTCATCTTATTGCAAAGGGGTTCTCTCAGGTTGAAGGAATTGACTATTCTGAGCCTTTTCTCTTGTTTCGAAGATGGATTCTATTCACCTTGTTCTTGCTATAGCTGCATCATAGGGATGGTTAGTGTATCAGATGGATGTGAAGAGTGATTTCTCGTATGGGGTTATTTATGAGAAGACCTATATGGAGTAGCCACTAGGTTTTTTGGAGGACTCTTCACTTGTTTGCAGGCTTTGATGTGTATGGTCTCAAACAGGCCCCTCGAGATTGGTATGAGAAGATGGATAGTTTCTTGCTTACTTCCAACTATATTCACTACCATTCCAATCCCACAATTTATAATCAAAGACATGGAGAGGATCTACTCATACTTGCACTCTACATGGATGATTTGATTCTCACAGGGAGTTCTACTTCCATGATTTAGAGTACATAATGAGCATTGATGGAGCGATTTGATATGATTGACCTTGGTATTTTTCATTAATTCCTTGGTCTTTAGGTTCATGATAATTTTTAAGGGATATTCACTTTCTAGTATAAGTATGCTCTTGATTTGCTTCAAAGATTTGGCATGGCTGATCGCAAGCCTGACCCCACTCATTTCCAGTTAGTTGTTGTACTATCTACCAGTTGCACTACTCCTACAATTGATCCTTGTATCGATAGTTGGTTGACAGTCTTTTCTAATTGACCCATAGTCATCCTAATATTTCCTTTACTGTTGGACTTGTCTCTTACTTCTCACAAGAGCCTCATGAGAGTCATTAGAAGGCTACCAAATGTATCTTGAGATAAATTCAAGGCACTACTCATTTCGACATTCATTACACATCAGGCGCATCTCAGATTGTGGGATTCACTAACTCAGATTGGGCTGGTGGTGTCAATGATTGGAAGTCTACTTTTGGCTTTGTCTTTTGTCTTGGTTCTATTCTGATTTCATGGTCATGCAAGAAGTAGAATACTATTGCATTATCATCAATAGAGGTTGAGTATCGAGGTGCAGTTTTTTCTAGACATGAGGTTTTGTGGATTTTTTAGTTAATGGCCGAGTTTGGATTCCCTTCCTTTCATCCTACTACTCTTTGGTGTGACAACTAGAGTTTAATCCACATCTCTCACAACCTAATGGATCTTCATTGTACTAAGCATAATTAGATCTACAATGTACTTCATCAGGAAGCTCATCCAGGATGGTGATCTTTGCTTGGAGTGTTTACATACAGATCAACAAGTTGCAAACATCTTCACTAAACCTTTGGCATCACCTCGTTATCTTCAGTTGTGATCAATGCTTGGGGTGAAGGAATTTTTCCTTGGGAGGTCTTAAGGAGACCTTCCTTCTTTAGTTTTCTTTGTAGCTTTTTCTCTCTTTTGGAGAGGATTTTTCTCCCATAGGGTTTTTCTTATTTTCTTCATTTGCGAGAAATTTTTTGTTTGTACATGGGTACCTCATCATGCCTTGTTGTTGAGACCCATATTTTGCATATTTACATTGGTTTTTTCCTCCATAAGTTGCACTTAAGGGGGGGTGTTGGTGTGAATAAGTCTTGTACCTAGTTAATTCTTTTACTAGGGACTTAGGGGAGTTAATTCACATGTTAAGTTTGCTTAGGATAAAATATTCTTATCTAAACAAGTCTTAGTTGTCTTCTCTAGAATTCACATCATCCTAGGTAGTTATGAGTTAGTTGGACCTCATGTGATAGGACTAAGACACTTGTCATGATCTTATCTTATCCTATCTCTCATCCTTGCCTTTATAAGCAAGGAATCTCTAGCATATTTTACACACATTGTAGCAATATTGTATATTGTATCATATTGCAATTCTTTTTGGTGGAATAACATCTTCCATTGTTTCTTCTTTCTATTTCTTGTGGAGGTTATTTGGTGTTGCAGATGGAAGATATTGGTTGCTCACTTCAACAACATTAACCACTAAAAATCTAATCAAACCATCAAAATTCTTATCAACTAGAGGATCCCTTAAGACAATGAATCTAAATAAAACAATGAGAAACTAATTGAGCAACAAGCTAAATACCTAACACAATACTATTGTTTAAAATACAAAAGAGCCATCATCATATGAAGGGGTAATAGATAAAAAACATTACTACTTTGAAATAGTGAAAATTGAACATAAGTAAACTAGAGGAAAAATTAAACAAATTGAACCACATCACATTTGCATAGATATTCATCCCATAAGTTTTCAAAATCGTGAGCCAAGAAATTAAATCAAACTAGAATTGTGGATTTTTAAATTAGAAGGTGATGTGAACATAAAACAATATTTAGCATAGAAATGTAGAATAAACCACTTGAAGGGTTGTAGTATTGAAAAGAAAGCAGGGTCTTTAAGAGTGAATGAGTGGAATAGAGGTATTCATCCATGATTGAAACAAATATAATGCTAAAATGCTAATAAAGGTGAAGACCACTTGAAATACAGATCTGACCCCTCATCCCATTTGAAACATTAGCCTGAGAGGCAGTCTAATTCTAGAAGGGTAGTAGTATAGATGTTATGCGGGGTTTTTAAGGGTGAATGAGCTATATATAGGTATTCACCCTCAATTGAAACAATTATAATGCTAAAATACTAACATTAACCATGACAATTCTAATTAATCTAGTAGAATGGTCAATAACCTGAGAAACCCTTAAGATAATGAATTTCTATAGCAACAGCGAGCATCTTACTTAAAAAAAAAATACCAAGTACAATACTATTGATTAAATTACAAAAGAATCATCATATTATGGTGAGGTAATAGATATAAAGCATGATTATCTCTCTGACATAGTAAAAATAGAGGAAAAATGAAATAGAAGGAACCAATTCACATTAGTATAGATATTCATCCCATGAAACTATAAAATCAAGAGCTAGGAAGTAACATCAAACTAGAATTGTGGGTATGTAAACCTAAAATTACTGTTAACATCTAGGAATATTTAGTATACGAATGTAGATTAAACCACAAAATATTTCCCATTTTAATCCAAATAGAAAACTAAATAAGAGAATCTATATCTTTTCAATATTTATACATAGGCCGAATATTATATAATAATGAACTGGACTAAAGTTTTAGACATATGGTTAGATAGATCATCCTTCAAAAGTTCCCATATTATAATTGTTTGTGAGCTAGACACTACAATAATTTTGACTGCAAGGTCTTTTTAACCATAACCAAACTATGTAAAGAAAAAATACATTTACTAAAATGGTTTATAACCCTACATTACTTCAAACATATTCATTTGGTGACAAAAAGGAAGATGTAATTACAAAAATGGTCTCAAGATTAGGAAAACTAGCTTATCTCCATAAGTTGAGATTCAATAGCCTATGAGCCAAAAAATTTCTCAAACTCAATAAACTTTGACACCCACTATGAATTTGGCTCAGGTACAAACCAATAGCATCACTTGAGGAAGTCGTAGCAAGACTTGGAGAGGAAGCGATGAAACTAGTAAGAAAAATCCAACTTGTCTATAATGAAAGGAAGAAACTCAACAACCCCATGTCGATGAAGAGGAATACCTTCTCCCAAGTGAGCTCTCATTAAAATGGCCTTTAGCCCAATTAATAGAGAAGAATTCAAACTTTCTTGGAATTTTTGTAAACCATTTCTTTTGACACAAGGAGATCTAGCAAGAACCTAGAACAAACAAGAACTGATGTGAATTTTTAAATGATATTTTTTGTAGGACAAAAGGATTTTTTTCCCTAAAATCAGCTTGATAACTTTCAACACCAGGAGATCCCTCATAGCAAGTAACCTTCACAAACATCAATTAGTAATTAGACCCAGAAAAGGAACTTGAATCCAATGGTTAGGTAAATAGAAGTGTAACCCATTGTGTGATTTGTGGCCAACATTTGCAAAAAACCTTCATAAGAGATAAGGAAAACCTAGAATGAGGAACAATGAGTGTCATGGAAAATCATTTGATTAGGAAAAATCCTGTAAATCAAACCCATCAAGAACTCTGGCAGCTCTCACAAGTTCAGGGCATGCCCATGGTCGTGGATAACACAACAACTAGAAGAAAAGATGACTCTAGAGACAAACCCCAAAATGACCTTTTAACACAAGTAACATGGTTAGAAATTTTTTATAGAAGCATAATGGTAAATGACAAGCCCCTTAACGGATGTACCATTCTTAGAAAAAATGCCACATAACAACATCACCATAATCAACCACTGATGGCATATCAAGATTATAAGTGCCAAAAATCCCCTCTTCAAACATAAGTGTCATTTTAGGTAGTCAATTCAAAAGGAATTGATGGATGAACTTAGTAAATAAGGAAAAATTGGAAAGCTAAAGTTGAATTTAGTGTTGAGAAAATTGATTGACACATAAGCAAGTCATATGAAGAGCTCAAACCATATCAAAATCAAAAGGGTAATGGGGATTAGGAAATAATAAGTTAACAAGACTATTAAGCTATCTTAGAATAATAATTAAACTAAAATATTGGGTCCTACCCCCCATCAAACGGGTAGAGCTTTCCAATAAATAAAAAATCAAAAGAGGAATAAGGATCAAAATGAATTAATTAAATAATTAAGAATTATTTAATTAATAGAAGAAAATGACATTAGGAAATAATAAATTATTTAAATTATTTAATTATTCATGGAAGAAGCAAAATTAGTGATAAAATGTTGCTTGCAGGCTCGAGACATTTTTTGAGGGTATACATTTTTCCCCTCTTTGACATAATGTGATTTCAAGCATTTTGTCAAAGAATAATCATGGAAAATCAGCTCAAAACTTTCCCTAGTGTGCCCTGGGGATGCAGGATAGAATGATGCCACAAATTTTCAAAAAATTCTAATTTTTTTGTGAAGTTTACAAATAAGATAATTGGATAAGCACAAATGCATTGGTGATGAGAAACTGGGCTCAAAAGTCGATCTAGGGATGAATATATGGGATGTTAGTATGGAAGAAGTTGGCGAGGATGGAAAATAAATAGATGAATTGGGTCTGCTATCTTGAGATCTTACTAATAAATGGTCAACCTTTTATGTTATTGCATAATTATCATCAGAGAACTTATTATGGCAATGGATATAGAACACCAAGATATGACATAGACCAAGGTGTAATATGTTATCCCTTGCAAAAAAATAGACATGCAATAGACAAGGAGTACCATGACCTAGACTAGTAACCATAGAACCTTGTCAAAATATGTGAGGAAGTAACCACAAAGCATGTTAGTCTTTCTACAAGAAAGCATTAGATGACCTTTTACTTGTATAGGATGTTTTGATTAATGTCATATAGAAATTCGATCACACAAGGAACCGGGTTTCCCCAATCATATTACCAAGACAAACCATAAAAAAATCAAAGAGAAAATAGGTCATGATCCATCATCACTCCTCTCATAACTTGTGGACTTCCTCAAGGTGCATAGTAAGATGACCAAAGATAAATCAATAAAAAGATAAGACAAGATAGACCAACTAAGTCAAAAACCATTTAGATCTTTTGCCACATTGTATGATTAGATTCTGGATAATGATAATGCCTAGTTTTAGGAAAGGAAGCATGTCGTATAAGCCTAGGGAGCTTGACGATGTAATGTTCTATATAAGACAATGGATAGGTTTGCATTTGGTTTCAGGAATGGTACACCTTGTATAAGATGTGTATTCTGGTTTTGAGGATGCAACCACCTATATAAGATAGGTTGATAGGATTGATGGATGATGTTTGATTTCAAAAATGCAACATGTCGTATAAGCCCAAGGAGCTCTATAGTGTAGAAAAATGTAACCCTTTACATTTTCTCACTTGTTTGGGCCCTCCTAATTAAATTGGTGCCTTAATTTATTGTTGCTAAATGTACCCCTTTAAATTTACACACCTATTTGGGCCCTCTTAATTAAATTGAGCTTAAGTATTCCTTAATTAACCCTTTAAAATGAACTAATTAATTACATTTTCTGAAGGGGAAACCCAACAATAATTAATGCCTAAGCATAACACTTTACATTGAGAAATGTGTGTTCTAGGTATAGGGATTTGGGACCCATTCGCCCATGGGCGAATCGGTCATCTCTAGACCTTTGGACCTAAATTTAAATTATTTTTTGGTGGTATTTTAAAATTTTCAAATCTATAATTCAATGTCAGCTTGTGATAGTTGAATTTCAGAAAATTAAGGATACATACCTATAAATACAAGGTTATTTCAGTAAACCAACATCTAAGAAGCTAGAATTTTCACGTAATAAAAAGTAAAGCAAAGTTGACGATCAAGAGCATTCAAGAGAAAATATATCAGATATTTATTGCAGCAATCAAGATCCATCCATCATGTCAAAGTCTTCTTGCATCATGCATGTTTTTGGAGTTAACATTGTGATGTAGGTTTCAAGATCAATTCAAGCATTCAAAGCATTATTTCAACTATCAAGATCCACATCCAATTCAACCATTTCATGCAAATTGTAGATCTCTTAAGACCTCCATTATCAAGGTTTCATTCAAGGTTTTGTTGAATGGTAACATAGCTTTTTTCATTCTTCATCCCCTCTTTCATGCATTATTTAAATTCATGGTTTGATTACCAAAATGGGGTTTGACAAAGGAAAACCCCCATTCACCCAAAAAAAAAACATTTTTCTCTCTTTTTTGTGTGATTGTAGATTTAGGTTGAAGAAGACTTGAATACCTTTTGAAGTGCAAGATTTACAAAGCTGTCAAAGTTGCAAAAGTTGTCAAAGTTGAAAAATCACAAAATCTAACCTATAGATCATATTTCCAACTCTTCAATACTAAAACCTAGACAAATCAAAATCTATAGATCTATATGGGTATGTGCAGGATCATCATGGAAAAAACAAGCCCTTAAGTGGCAAAAAATTCAAAAAAAAAAGAGTTAGGAAAACTGACATAGAAAATTAAATAAGTTATCTATATTATTTCAAAAATATGTAAGAATAGAATCTGTAGCAAATGAATGTAGTTTCTAAACTACTAGGTTTTTTAAAATCTATTTGGTGAAAATTTGAAATTTCAATATAGTAGCACTTAAATTTTAGGGAAAAAAAGTAGGTGTCTATTTGACCACCCTAACCAATAAAATGATAATATTTTTTTATAATATTTTAGATATAAGTAGAGGACTCATGTCCCAGTGTGATGTATATTTTTTTGTAATTTTTTTCCAAGTAAATAATTAATTATGAATTTTTTATTACAATTTTAAAAAAACATAAAAAACTCGCATGTCTTACCACCTTAACTTGGTCAAAACTTCATGAATTTTTATTTTTATTTTTAATCCTATCTAGTATGCAAAACATAGAATGTGACATGTTTTAGATTCAAAAAATGTGATACCATTTGAAAGCTATATATATTTTTCAATCAACCTACCAATTAGGACTTTAGTCGTAATTCAAATAGAAAATGAATAATAATTATTTATTAAATTCAAAGTAAAACATAATTTATATTGGTGGAAAGCTGAGAATATCCTTTAAAAACCCTTTTTGTTTCATCAAATTTGGGTTGAAAAAAAGTCATCAACCACATATCCTACACATACCCATCATATCGCCACTGTTTGGCCCATCATGATCCTGCACATACCCATACCAAAGGATCCCAAAAGATTTTTGATACCCCTGTACTTGGACCCATTCACGAGTGATCCCACAATACTAGTTTACAATTTTTGGCCAAACTAGACACCGAACTGATTTTTTCTAACTAAATCTTCACTTTCGGGCACCTATAGTGGCTAAACTATGAGGAATTTGAAGATGATGCAAAGTAGTGATTTGTGACATTTTTTCTGTAGATTCTAAATATATTTTTTTCAAAATTTTTGGAATTAGATTTCACTTCTTTTTCCATCTCCTTCAGAAACTAGTTTTTATCACTAAACATCAATTTTAAGGAGTGATGCCCATCGTATACAACATATTTTTTTTGAATTTAAATTTGTAACTACGATATCTAACCCTTTCATTTGGTTTTATAGTGTTTTATTGAATATTTTTTCCTTAATCAAGTTTCGAAGTCAAACCAATTACAATTTAGACATAGGCGAATTGTATACAATATAACTTTTTTTATATGTATCATTTTTTTTTACTAGATCAAGGACATCAATACCTAGCCTACACATATTTTTCAGAATTTTATTTTGATAATCTACTATTTTTCCACATGTGCAGAACAAAGAGCATGATTTTCGGTGAAAAACCTATGTTTAATCAAACTAAAAAAAAATACATAATAAAACCAAACCATATTAAAATTATACTCGATGGATATCTCACTCTAAGGACTACCATCATCCAGTTGGGTTTGTAAAGTATCCTCCATTTTCATCCTCAATTTGAGCTTCAAAGGGAAAAATTGTATAGATTTTTGGTGCCTAAGGGGGAGAAGGGGGAAAAGGGGGTTCTTGCGAACCGGGGTTCACTAGAACCAGTGGGTTTGCTCAAACCCCCTTCTAGCGAATCCCACTTTAATGCAATTAAAAAATAAAACCCATTAAAGGGGGGTTTGCTAGAAGGGGGGTTCTAGCGAATCCCCTAAAGTGTTTTCCATCCGAAAATGCATTTTTCCTTCCTCAATGGAATTTTAAACTAGTTTTGTGGGTTTACCCTTGCCCATGGGCAAATGAGTCTCAAATCAGCTTCCAAAAAGTTGTTGGAGATTGAAGGTTGCATCAAATGGTTGTCATTAGTGTCACTAGGTTTTCATTGGTGTCAACACAATACTTTATGTATGAATCATTTACTAGAAGTTATTTCACATTAAAGATAACCATTATATGTGGTCTAGTGTGTTGACTTTTAAGTCCAGTTCCTACCATGTGGCAAACTATGATTTGGATATTTGAAGATCTTGGCTAACTTAGCGTATGCAATACTTTATGGATGTTTTGGCTGACCTAATTGATTAGTAAGATACATATATATACATATGTGCCTCTCTGAAAAAGATAAGGATGTGAGGTTATGCAAGAAGGATATAGAGATAGAAAAGTGTGTGGATGCAATAAATCCTAGAATGAGCGAATTAGACAAAGACAATAAGTGTGTGATAAGAGAAAAAGTATTGAGTGATTACTAAAATGCAGTACTACCTTTGCAGAGCTTCATCTGGAACTAAATTCAACACAAGAAAGGTGTAATTCATCAGTTCACTTTTGGGAGTAAGCCATAACTTTTGTATTTTGGCAGTGAGCCATCTTCTTTGTATCTATGTGGCAGTGAGCCCTCCAGGTTGTAGCCCTGTGGACAATGAGTCTAGACAGTGAATCCTTATTTCAAGTAGTGAGCCTTATCTCAATAAGTGAGCCATTTTGTAATCGGTTTTGATATTCTCTATAGTGTGAGTTAATCCTCATTGTGGTTTTTCACTCATTGGGTTTTCCACGTAAATATGGTGTTACTACATGTTTATGTGATGACTTTTAGTTTTTGCATTTATTGATAAATCATTTAAGCAGTATTTGGATCTAGTTCTAGTAAATGGTTAAGGAATTTAATTTGGTGACAACTGATTCTCCCCCCATCTTAGTTGTCCTGTTCAATAATTGGTATTAGATCAAGGTCCTTTGGAATAAGTTTAACTAAATGATGAAGGGTTTTGACTTAGATGAAGAATTGAGAGTAGAGACCTATGAGTATAAGAATGAAGATCTAAAATAAAATGTCAAGCAAGTAGGTGAATTTATTCAAAAACTAAGAAATCAGATCCAAAAATTTAAGTTGAGGCATAAAGAAGTTTACCAGGAATTAAAAGAAGCAAAGGAGATTGCTGAAAATCTAAGGATGAAACTTGAAGAAAGCAAAATAGTGGAAGAGAATATGAAATTGGAAATTGGACAAAGCATAGAAATTATCAATCAAAAGACTGCAAAATGTGACAAGATTGAACAAGAAATAGTGACTCTTAAATTTAATCTGGAAAAGGCAAAAAAATTTGAAGGGTATGTGTAGGATCATGATGGGCCAAAAAGTGGTGATATGATGGGTATGTGTAGGGTATGTGGTTGACATTTTTTTAACCAAAAAATGACGAAATGAAAAGGGTTTTAAAAGGAGATTCTCAGCTTTTCACCAATACAAATTATGCTTTACTTTGAATTTAATAAGTAATTATTATTCATTTTCTATTTGAATTACAACTAAAGTCCTGATTGATAGGCTTATTGAAAATCATCTATAGCTTTTAAATGGTATCACATTTTTTGAATCTGAAACATGCATCACATTCTATGCTTTGCATACTATAGGATTTTAAAAATAAAGAATTTCATGAAGTTTTGACCAAGTTAAGGGACATACAGTTTTTATATTTTTAAAAAGTTGTAATAAAAATTCATAATTAATCATTTACTTGGAAAAAATTACAAAAAAATATGCATCACATTGGGACATGAGTCCTCTAATTATATTTAAAATCTTATAAAAAGATATTATCATTTTATTGTGGTTAGGTTGGTCAGACAGACACCTACTTTTTTTTTCCCTGAAATTTGAGTATTATTACATTGAAATTTCAAATTTTCACCAAATAGATTTTAAAAAAAAATAAACCTAGTAGTTTGGAAACTACATTCAATTTTCTATAGATTCTATTCTTACATATTTTTGCAATAATATAGATAACTTATTCAAATTTTTACATCAAGTTGCCTAATTCTGATTTTATTGAATTTTTTGCCACTTAAGGGCCTATTCTTTCCATGATGATCCTACACATACCCTAAACAAAAACTTAAGATAAGTTCAGGAATGCTTGATGAATTTATTTCATCTCAGAAGCCTACAAAGGATAAAAGTGGTCTAGGACTCAAAGAAGGATAAAGTTGGAAAACTAATCCAAGTTTCAACAAAATGAATAGTCAAAGGAAATTTCAAGGCAAGAATAGAAGGATCAATACCAAAAAGATACCCAACCAATAACCCAATGATCAAAGGTACCCATATTTTAATGGATTTTGCTACTCATGCAATAAATTCTGACATAGAGTGACATAATGTAGAAGTATGATGAACTAGATTAGATTAAGTAAGAATGTTGGATTCTTTGCTAGACTATGCTATATTTGCAACAAGTTTGGACATAAATCTACAAAATGTAGAAGTCAGATAACGATGAATAGATTCAATACCAGTAGAATATTTCATTCTTTTCAAGGCTACTATTACATGTGCAATATTCTTGGAAACAAGGCTAATCAGTGTAGGAAAAAGATGAATACAAACTCTCTTGATCAAAGATTTGTTGTGTGTCACTCTTGCAACAAACTAGGAAATTTCTCAAAATTCTGTAAGAGAAAAGTTGGGAAGAAACATAATCTGAAACAGAAGAACAAGTTTATAAACAAGATAAATCTAGAAGAAGTGAGGAAAGACATGGAAAATATTTGGAGAAAGAAAGAAGAACCAAAGAACAAGGACAAATCAGATAATCTTGTATCTACATCTGGTGCAAATACCCCTTCTATGAATTGAATCTAGTAGTGGCTTCAGGGGGAGTAGTCACAGAAAAATATATCAAACCTCCGGTATAAGAGGTGTCATGTGATGATACAAGGTTATGTGATGTGAATTTTCATTCAGAAGGTAATGAAGAAAATTCTGGCAGAAAACAAGCATTACAAAAGATTTATGGAACCTCTTTTGCTTACAATACATTTCACAAAATGGCTAACAGCTTAGGCGGAAGGAGGAACTGACATAATAAAGTACAAATGATGTTGTCACAAGAAATAAATTATCCTTTATGAAAAAATCCTAAAAGCGGTAAGTTAAAGAAGGAAGATTGAGTAGTCATTTTCATTTTGAAGTGAATGAGTTGAGAAATAAAGAGTTAAGGTTATTAGCAAGTAAAAGTACGAAGAATAAAGCTGAAGCAATGGAGTCAAAGGTAATGGTGGTATTTAATTCGTGCAACAATGAATTGCAGAAATTGAGTAAGTTATAGATTGATGAATTTGATCATAAAAAGATTCGAAATCTCGAGACTTCTCTTTTAGTTGAGAAAATGCAATTGGTCAATAATTTAGGGCACAAGGGATTATACATTTGAAGCAAATTTCCATACTTTTTGAATGTGGACATTTTTCAAGTTATTTTAAGCATATTTTAAGATGAGCAGATGATCTTTGACAAACCCTATGAAATCACAAAAGAATCAATTGCAACAATAACAGTATTATGTAATAATGAACGCATTCCAGTCAAGAAATCCAGAAAGAACAAAGAGGTTGAAGCCCTAACTAGATTAATAGGAGATCAAAGGGCACTTATAATTCACACCATAATCGATCCATTGATAAGGTATGTGGCATATGACATCTCATATAAGATTTATTTCATGAATAGGGAAGGCTCTACCTCAGCAATTTTTGTTTATGTAGCACATCAAATGGTTGAGAAAAAGGAAAATTTTGACTTGTGTAAGTTGCTAAGAAATAAATTAATGGAAAATATAACTGTGACAAAGAATGAAAATTATCCATTTTGCTTTGGACCTCTAATTATATTACTGATGATTTATTTTCTAAATTCATTACCATTGAAAGAAAATGTTGTGTGGAAGTCAACTATACCAGTTGGGAAGCAAGTTTATCGATATCTAAAATGTCTACCAGAAAAGGAAAAGATTTGTAAAGAGTATTTTGAAATCAAAATAAATGCATGGAATTCTAATGTGGTTTCTAGTCTGATTATGATGTTTGAGGAAGGATTCTCCTCCGGAAAGAGGAAAGCAAGAAGAATCAGTACATGTCCCCCTCTGGAAATGAAGAAGTTGAAGACATAGGAGAAGGAAGAAGAAAAGGAAGCAAAAATTGCAGAAGCATTTGATCTGGTATCAATAGATGACGATGAAGAAGATGTTACTAAATAAAAGGTGTCAAAGATTCTTGAGCAACTTGATGGAATGAAGAAGATTGGAGATATATGGTTGTCTCGACCATCATATGAATAGGATGAGATACACACGCTCTGGCTATATACATAATTCATAATGATATTGATCTAAGTGAATTGACAAGTATTTTACCGGAAGTATTGATTGAGTAGATTGAAGAAAAATTAAGGAAATAGTCACCTGGTGAAATAGCAGAAAAAGACAAAATTCAATTGGCTTTGGAAGAAAGATGTTGAAATGCACATAAGAGGTTGATCTTGAGAGCATAAATGAACTAAAGACCTGCATCAAGAGTGTAAACAATGTGTATAGGCATTGTCTCTAGTGGCCTACTGCTATTGGGAACTGCAAAACAAAAATTGACACTATTGAGCATGAATTGAACTCTATTGGAAAAACATATGATGTTCTTAATCACAAGGATGGAACACAAAAGAAAAGGATAAATTTCTTACAATCTGATCCTGCAGTCATTATGGTATAGAGGGATGGTATTGTGAAGACCTTTTGGAAAGTCAAAGAGATAATTGAGTTAAGATTGGAACAAATTTCCAGTCTCTTGGTGGATGCTATGAATAATGCACAGAATATTGCTATTCTGGATACTCTTCTAGAAACAATTGATTCAATAGAAAAGAACAATAGTATTTTTCTATACATCAGGCTATTAATGGATTCCTAAAAGAATTTTTTTCTGGAAATAAAAGAAAAATACAAGGAAATATTTTAGGGAAAGGAGGATTGAGGTAAAGAAACATTTTTGATAACCTTTTTGTAAAATTTTTGAAGTAAAGGGGAGATAGAACTTTTTTTGTCATTGATGTCAAAGGTGGAGAGAGTGAGCATGTGAAAAAGGGAGAAATGATGCATGTGAAAAATGAAAATCATTTCATCTCATCAAAATATTTATTAAGGTTGTTGTTGGCTTTTCACATCTTGTGTTGCCATCAATGACAAAGGGGGAGATTGTTGGAGATTGAAGGTTGCATCAAATGGTTGTAATTAATGTCAACAGGTTGTCATTGATGTTAACACAGTACTATATGTACGACTCATTTACTGAAAGTTGTTTCACATTAAAGATGACTATTATATGTGGTCTGATGTGTTTATTTTTAGGTCCAGTTCCTACTGTGTGACAAACTATGATTCAAATATTTGAAGGTCTTGGCTAAATTAGCTTATGCAATACTTTATGGATGTTTTGGATGACCTAATTGATTATTAAGATACACACACATATATATATATATACATTTGCATCTCTCCGAAAAAGATAAGAATGAGAGCTTATGAAAGAAGGATATAGAGATAAAAAAGTGTGTGGATGTAGCAGATCAAAATAAGTGAATGAGGTGAAGATAATAAGTGTATGATACGAGAAGAAGAATTGAGTGATTATTGATATGCAATACTACCTTTATAGAGCTTCATCTAGAACTGAATTTAGCACAAGAAAGGTGTAATTCATTAGTTCACTTTTGGCGGTAAGCTATAACTTTTATATTCTAGCAGTGAGCCATCTTCTTTGTATCTTTGTGGCAGTGAGCCCTCTAGGTTGTAGCCCTATGGATAGTGAGTCCTTATTTCAAGCAGTGAGCCTTTTTGTAATCAGTTTTGATATTCTCTATAGTGTGAGTTAATCCTCACCGTGGGTTTTCCCTCATTGGGTTTTCCATGTAAATATAGTGTTACTATGTTTATGTGATGACTTTTATTTTTTGCATTTATTGATAAATCATTTAAGTAGTATTTGGATCTAGTTTTGGTAAATGGTTAAGGAATTTAATTTGGTGAGAACTGATTCACCCACCCTATCAGTTTTCCTATTCAACAAAATCACTTTTAGTGGCTGGTACACATGTTTCTCCCCTTCTCAGATCTACATTATGTTTTCTAGTTCTACAAATATTAAGTTTAATCTTCAAGTTTCAAGTGTTAGATTACGTTTTGGAGTTGATTTTTTATTTTTAGTTTTTCTCCCCAAAGTGTTGTTTTACCTTGACCCCCTTCCTTCATTCATAAGGAAATATGAAGATTCTCACTTTGACTTGATTCATCTAAGGGTTGTTAGTCAATTCTTTGTGGGGATCTCATTTCCTAATGAAATAAAGAAAAATAGGTCCCTCATCACATCATATTTTGAGCCCATATTTAATAATAAAACATATTTTATTCATTTCATTTTGGTGAACCCGACTTTTGAGCATCATAACTTGCTGATTTGGAGTCCTTTTTTAACCCTAGATCTAGGTTTTTCATTCATTTGCGTTGTATTGCATTGATTTGCATCTCATTTAGGTTTTTGGGTTTCCATTTTTGCATTCTTTAAAATCTAGAAAATTCAAGAATATGAGTCATTTTGCATAGTGTTTACATAATATTTCATAATCAATTATTTATAGCTTAAAATTGAATCAAAATTGTATCTCAAATTAGCTATTTTTTCTTGTCATTTAGCACAATTTTGCACTTGCATTTAGACCTCATTTCACAAAAATCTGAAACTGCAACTTATTGTCTAAAACTAGAACTTGAAAATAGTAGAAATCATCTTTGAAACTTTCAAATTAATATCTAAAAACCCTGAAGTGAGACCCATTCGGCCATTGGAAAATGTCTCCCTAATCATGGCTTTTCCTAAATTTCTGAGCATTAAAATAATTGATTCTTGCATCTGTTTTTCTGCATTTAGTTTGTTGTTTTAGTTTCTAGAATTTTCGTTATCTAAAATTGTTCATATTAAGCATAATTTGTCATATTTAGTGCATTGTTTGAATTCCAAATTCCATCTAAAAAATATCATTTTTAGGTTTTTGCATAGCATAATCGAAAAGTTATCTTGTTGTAAATCTGAAAATTTCTTTTACATACTTGAATTGCATTTTACCTCTTATTCATTTTGGGTGCACCTTGGGTTTGTGAAAATTGTATGAGCTTCACAAATTGGTGTCCTATTGCCAATAATATCATGAGACATAGTTCGAGACTCATGTCATCCCGCGATATATCATTCGTCGGGGATCTTGGGTTCTCTAACTATTTCACTCATAGTGTTGACACTAGTCAACCCACTATGGATCATACCCTTAACACTTCATTTCCCATGACTTCCATACCCACACCTAATGTGACTGATATTGATGCAATGATTTCTAATGTCCCTCATGATAATCTTAGAAGAATGGATGAAAAACTTGATAAATTGCAAGATTTTGTAAGTTATGAATGTAATGCTACTAATGTGGTTCCAATGATAGATAACATATGAAACCTTATTACCAATGAAAATGGAATAGAAATTTTTTGTAGCCTTGATCACATCATTAATCATCACATAAGAAATAAAGAGAAGCGTATTATAAATCATTCAGTCAACTTCATTGAAGTTCAACCTTGTAAGGGCCTAACTAAAATGCCACTTGGCATTGCTTTCTCACAACATGACATAATTAAACATGCACCTGATGGTCCTCTTTACATAGATGGAAGAATCAATGACAAGCCTACTAATGGGATATTAATTGATCCCATTTGTTTAGAGAATGTGATCATTGAAGAATTATTATTTGTGCATGAGCTTTATCAAGATACTTATAAAAACCAAAAGCCTGGATCAAAATGCATAATGGTTTTGCTTGCGCCATGATAGGTTCGATAACTCTTCCTTTAAAATTTGTATGGAAACAATTAAGTGTCTCATTTTCCATCATCCCATTGTTAGACCAATTTTGTGTGAAGTTAGGCTATCAATGGCTTCGTTCCATGAATGTCATCCTGTCGGTTGTGCATAAATGCTTAAAGTTTACATTTGGTAATGAGATCTTTGTTGTGCATCATAGTGGATTTAGTCTTGTTTCTTCCCATGGGAATTTCTCATTGGATTTATTTTGGCCCAAACCTATGGAACCTATTAGGCCATGTGAGGACTTTGTTTTCAAATCCGATCAAAATTTTAAGACAAAGCACATAGAAGAATTATCCCTTACCAATATGCCTCAACCCATGATTGAGCCTCCTAACCTTGAGGAAACCATGATTGAGCCAAAATCCCTTCCAAGTAACCAAGGCCAAAACATAGAAAATCCTTCACCCATTTCCTACAAGAGACCATTAGATAACCAAATATGTCCTATTATGCCTCTTAAAATCAAACAAGTTTATAAAGCTAAAAAGAAAGTGGTTGAAAAACCTCCCATGGTTCCTTTCATTCCTCCCTTAAGGGAAGAAAAGAAACCTATGGTTGATAAACCTGCTCCTACACATTCCCAAATTGAAAATTGAATGAAAAGAAACCAAAATGCTAGAGTGTAGGCATAGATATCATGCTATTGCTCATTTATTACAAGAAAAGGAAGAAAAGAACAACACAGTAAATCAAAATCCAAACTTACCTCAAACAATGCATGATGATTCTCCACCTTCAATGAAACAAGAAAATCCTAAATCTTGAACACAATAAGAACAAGCATCTTCTACATGGATATTATCATTAGATATTCTGTTGTGATAAAATTGGATGATGATAATGAGATTGCAAAAATTGATGAGGAAGTGCATAAAAATTTAAATTTATTGTTTTCCTCTTCCATGAGCTTAAATGATAACAATTGTGATGAACCTCCTAAAAGAGTGATTCACCACATGTTGAACTTAGTGATTGTCTTAGTTTGGAACTTGATGTTGTCCCTTTGGCTATTTTTTTTCCTTCCACATATGATGAAGAATATTAGGATGCATACGACCCACTATAGATTGAATCTCATGTGCCTTACTAGTATTGTCTTTGTTTTCTTTTTCATGTTCTTTATGTGATTTTGTGTGTGTAATATGATCTCCTGTACTATTTTGTTTGATGTATCTGCATGTTCATTCCTCTATTTGTACCTTCATTCTTCTATATGTCATAAACCTTTTATCTTTTATTTTGTATTATGTTTTCCTTTTGGGGATGATGTAAGGCATCGAGACATTTAGGTCTCTTCCATTTTGACCCAAAAGCTATTCTTTTTTTTTTGCTCTCTATCTGTCATTCTTCCTATTCCATGAGTTATTTAGGGAATGATGATGTTTCTGAGCTCTATAATATAATTTTAGTAAATACATGTACGCTAACCCCGAATCCACAAATCCCTTATGTGTTATTTTGGAATTTCGTTTTGGGGGAAACTCCTTCCTTTTTCATGGGGTAGCTTCATTTGGAAACATATGACTTGGCATATGAATTTCCAAATAATCTCTCATGTATTCAAGTTATTGTTAGCATTTATCATTTGCTACTTTAAAGTAAATTCTCACAGCATGGTGTTATCAATTTATTTAAAGTTGAGGCATACATTGGAATTATCATTTTTGGAGATCTTGGACTATTTCTTATGTTTCATTGCATGGTCTTCTTACTTCTTGTGATGTTTCTTCTTCTTGGTGGTGTTAGTGGGTTTTATTTCCTCCAAGAGTGTGACCTTTATTGGCATAAGAATTTCCTCTTAGTGATGATGCTATGCATTGCATTCCCTAAGTTGTGAATCTATTATCCTAGAATTGTCCTCTCTTGGAGACATTAGGCATGATGTTCCCTAAGAGAAGAGCTTACATGAACTAAAAAAGACCCCTTTGAACATGTATTATCCTATTTTCATTTTATTCATAATTTTTTAACATAACATAGTTTGCTAACCTTGTGAAGCTCAAAGTTACAACCCTTTCTCATGGCCACCAAGCATAACACACTTTGCTTGCTTGCGATGCCTTGTTTGTTCATAAGTTTTTAGCATAACACAACTTGTTAAGCCTTATGAAGCTCAAATTTTGTATTGTGTTGTTCCTTATTAAAGTTATTGGAGGTATAAATTTTGTATGGTATGGGAGCCTAATAATATTCTCTCATTTTCCATCCTTAGGGGCTCACCTAGTGGAAAATAGATTTCACTAGCTCGTGTGAGCATGCATTGTTGTTTACATAGTCGAAAACAAGTTCCACTTGTAAATTTTTTTGAAAAATAATTGAGGCGTGATCCACATCATGTTGGATAGTCGAGGCTTGATCCATCTCTTTTCCTTTTCCTTTTACTCTTCCTTCGAGTCTTTGGAATTATATGATTGAGTATATTGTCACTGCCGCATACATATATGTTTAACATAGGCATGTGTCTCCTTGTTCCTTTGTTGGTTTTCCCATGAGATCTTAGATCTTGGGGGCTTGATCACGCTCCTTCATCTTTGTTGTCTTGATTATCCAATGAATTTATAATTATACCTCTCTTGATTGTCTCCTTTAGTGTGTGTTTGATGCAAGTTCATCCTCTCACTAAAGTGGGGGCTAAATGTAGTGTAGAAAAATGTAACCCTTTACATTTTCTCACTTGCTTGGTCCCTCCCAATTAAATTGGACTTAATAGTTCCTTAATTTAGTGTTGTTAAATATACCCATTTACATTTACACACCTATTTGGGCTCTCTTAATTAAACTAAGCTTAATTATGCCTCAATTAGCTCTTTAATTCATTTACAATCCTAATTAATTACATTTTCCGAAGGGGAAACCCAACAATAATTTATGCCTAAACATAACACTTTACATTGAGAAATGTGTGTTCCAGGTATAGGGACTTGGGACCCATTTACTCATAGGTGAATGGTGAATGGGTCCTCCCTAGACCTTTGGACCTAAATTTAAATTATGTTTTTGGTGGTATTTTAAAAATTTCAAATCTATAATTCAATGTCGGCTTGTGATATTTGAATTTCAAGAAATTAAGGATACATACGGTCTATAAATACAAGGTTATTTCACTAGATCGACATCTAAGAAGCTAGAATTTTCAAGTAAGAAAAAGTATAGAAAACTTGATGATCAAGAGCATTCAAGAGCAGATATGTTAGAGATTTATTGCAGGAATCAAGATCCATCCATCATGTCAAAGTCTTCTTGCATCATGCAAGTTTTTGGAGCTAACATTGTGATGTGGGTTTCAAGATCAATTCATGCATTCAAAGAATTACTTCAAGTGTCAAGATCCACATCCAATTCAACCATTCCATGAAAGTTGTAGATCTCCTATGATCTACATTATCAAGGTTTCATTCAAGGGTTTGTTGAGTGGTAACATAGCATTGTCCATTCTTTATTCCCTCTTTCATGCACTATTTAAAGTTAATGTTTGATTACCAACATGAGGTTTGACCAAGGAAAACCCCCATTTACCCAAAAACAAACATGTGTCTCTCTTATGTGTGTGATTGCATATTTAGGTTGAAGAAGACTTGAAGACCTTTTGAAGTGCAAGATTTACAAAGTTGTCAAAGTTGTCAAATCATAGAATCTAACCTACAAATCAGATTTCCAACTCTCTGACACTGAAACCTAGACAAATCAAAAGCTATAGATCTAAACCAGATGCTCCTGAAAGATTGTTGAAACCCCTGTACTTGGACCCATTCACCCATGGGCGAAGGAGTCTCAAATCATCTTCCAAAAATCACTTTTGTTGAATGGTACACATGTTTCTACCCTTCTTAGATATGTATTTTGTTTTCTATTTCTACAAATATTGAGTTTAATGTTCAAGTTTCAAGTGTTAGATTACATTTTGGAGTTGATTTGTTATTTTTAGTTTTTCTCCCCAAAGTGTTGTTTCACCTTGACCCCCATCCTTCAGTCATAAGGAAACCTAAAGATTCTCACTTTGACTTGATTCACCTAAGGGTTTTTAGTCAATTCTTTGTACTCAAATCTCATTTCCTAATGAAATGAAAGAAAATAGGTCACTCATCACATCATATTTTGATCCCATATTTAATAATAAAACCTATTTTTCTTCGTTTCAAGCTTGATGAAACTACATACTGTATAAGACTATTTGATAGCTAATAAGATTTGTTGATTATTTTTTGTTTCATGTTTGATGTTTGAATATGATGTTTTGGTAGGTAATTGTGTTTAGAAAATTAATCTACTGATAGTTGAAGATTGATTGCATAGTTTTCTTATTGTTTCATGATTTTGATAAGCTTAGTTCTCTTGTTTAATAAATTCTTATGTCTACTCAAAATGTCAACCTTAGCAATGGACTACTTATTATGATATGGCTGATTGTGATAGATGAAGACCTTGTTATGAAAAATCCTAAGGGACTGACCTAATGCCTCAATGGCTTATTTATAATGGACTTGCATACGTAAAGCACAAAGATAATGTAGTTCAACTCACCTTGACCATGAATAGTTTATTATGAAGATGTAGATATGAATGGACTTGATAATTTATTTTAACAAAACCTAAAGGACTGACTTAATCCTCAAGGGCTCATTGATGATGGCCTTGCCCACGTGAAGTCACATAGGAAATATAGTTCAACCACTTGGACTGACATAGTGATGAAAACTCGGGAGGCTCAAGCACACACACAATGACAACCTGCCTTCTAGAGGAATCTAACAAGATTAAAATGATCAATTTGAACAATCCAAACAACTCTCAAAGTATGATAACTAATAGAAGCATGATTTCTCACTTTCACCCCTTGAATCCTAGTAGTAGTGCAAACATAGTTTTTGACCTTTAACTCAAATAATCTCCAAAGAAACTTGAAAAAATACATGATGGATTCAAACACCCGTTTCAGAGTTGCAACATATATTTCAAGATCATATATAAGCCTTTTGAACCAATTTCCCAAAATCACCCCTTCTACGCTGACCTAATTAGGCTAATTAGGCCTAAATTACAAAGCAATAGGTCTTTAAAATTATCACAGTCCCTTGAAACCTTGGGGCATAATTTCCTATGCCTTCAAACCTCCAAAACCACAATCAACAACCAGGTTTGGCACTTTCAACACAACAAACCACAAAACCCTCAATTTCATGGTAAAATAGGAGGGTTTATTAAAATCACACTTGCACAACTTTCCAAGCCATGCCACCAACTCAAACATATGTATTATGACCCCAATATGCTCAAAAGTTAAATAAAACTCCACACTCTCACTGGTTTTCACAAACCCTAGGTTGGTGGCTCCATTTTCATGTGCTTTTCTTCACAAAACTCAATAGAACAACAACTCTAACTTCCACATTATTCCTCCATAGCCCTATTCATGCAACCTACTCATTATCCAGACTCCTAAGGGATCATTACATCAGTTACAATAGGTACAGTCAGTGTAAGGGCCCTTTAAGACATATTTTTTATCACAAAACCCTCAAACAGGGTATCCCGACTGTTGCAAGAAAACATAGGTTTACTTCCACAAAACTCAAACAAATTCTATCAAACTCAATGCAAAAAAAAGTTAACACATGCCTTTAAAACATAGGAATTATTTTATACCAAGATTTGGTTGTACGCGACTATACATATCTGCAAATATGAAATAAACACAGAAAAAAATGAAGAAAAACTCAAAATTTTCTTATTGCCAATCCCTTAAACTTTGAGCCAACATTACAATCAGTGTCTTTATGCCATTTAAAGGATTCTTAATCTCCAAAAACTTACTAACTACATTCCAACTACTTTTTAAACCTCTCATGGTCGTTGGCGGTCACAATTTCATCATTTACACACTTTAATAACAACTTCATTACATGTTTTGCAATGTTTGCTCTTTTTGACCCTTTTAAGCACCTAAACTATTGCAATGGGTCTAATGAGACCTTATTCACCTAAGAACAATGACTCCATCAAGAAAAAAACAAACTACCCCCTTAACACCACCTAAACAACCTTGAAAATCCTTTCCATATGATTGACAATTCTTACAAAATGAATGCAAAGCCTTCCAAAGTTGATTGATTACAAAAAATGGTCACATAGGACCTTATTAGAACTCAAAACTCAACAAACAACATCCTAACATATTTCCTATCAAATACTTCATGGAAAAAAAAGCGAAGGTGGGTGCTCTTGCACCATACATACCACCAGAAAAAGACTGATGTCTCATGAGTGAAAGTCTATCTACACTCCACAAAGCCAATGTTATCTTGTACCTCCTTTTGTCTGGCTTGGAAAATGAAATTATGCGGTCCATTCTTCCTTCTTATCTTTTTATGTATGGAATCTTGCTCCCTTCTCTAAAATTAGATCAAAGGGTGGTCTATCATCTTCCCTTAGACCAAAACAAGTAAACCTCCTCACCTTCATGCCTTTAAACCATCCTCTACCCCTACCTACCTTATTTTTTACTATCATGTCTGATGGAGATTCCTTTATGCTCTATTTTCTCTTCATGACTGATGTAGGACCTACTCCAACCTTCTTTAGCCTTGTCCAAGTAGTATATTGTCCTCCAAAGCTTTGTCCTTACTTATTCACTTGATTCCCTTTACTCTTATCCTTGAAATTAGGCATTAGACCTACTGCCCTTGTTGATACAGTCCCATACATCATTGTGTCATCAAATTCTACAGTCCTTCCTAGACTTGACTATCTTTCCTTTCCATAAACTGTTATAGGAAATTCCACTATCCCAATTAGAATTCCTTTCATTTTCTTAACCTCTCCTTGTGTCATCAACAACTTACCATTGACCTTGCTTAAACCAGCCTTCTCCATGGGCTTCACATCAGTTTTCTTCTCTAATTGAGCATCAACATTCACACCATTAGTTTCCACTATCTTAGCACCATTTTTAGGATTCTTCCTTGCTATCTCAACACCATAACCCTGCTCCAAAAATTACCACCTTTGACTTACCTTTATCCTTCTCTTTTCCATGCAAAGGAGTTAGTTTAAAACTTTGATCATCATTCCAAAAGGTATAGGTGTTTGGCCAACCATCATACATGGACCTTGTATCAAATTTCCATGGCCTTCCCAGGAGTAGATGACAACAATCCATTGGCAATATATCACATAAAACTCTATCCTTGTACTCCCCAATCTAGAAATCCACATAGGTTTACTCATTTACCACTAAGGTTTGACTATCATTCACCCAAGAAACTTTGTAGGGTGCTACATGAGGTATATTTTCTAGACTCAACTTATCTACCATCTCCCTAGACACCATGTTATCTTGAGAACCATAATCAATTACAACTTGGCACACTTTACCTTTGCAGTTGCATGAGGTTCTAAATATGCTCCTTCTTTGGCTCATGTCTTCCTTTTTAGGTGCTTGCAATAATGTTCTTCTCACCATGAGTGCTTCTCCTACCTCTAGATCTACAGGTCTACTTGAAATTTCACATTCTCTTCTTGGATCAGTTGAGTTCTTCTTTCACTCCTTCTATCACCACTTGAGGTTGAACCTTGGTTTTGAGGACACTTGAAAGATGGGTGTACAAATTCATTGAAATCCCTCTTTGGCCTGAAGTTTGTTCTTCCACCTCTCCATCCACCTCTTGATTCAGGTGCGTGTTCCTTACTTTTATCAACAAATTCATGATCTTCCTTGGACTGTCTTGGGCCTCTACCTCTATTCACATTATCTCTGCCCCTTGTCTTTCTTGTCTTCTTTTAATTTTTCCTTCTGCCCTCATTGTCATTTGGAAGCATTCTTCTACTGTCTTAGGTGGATTCAAGCTGATCTCATCTCTTATGTTCAACCTTAAACCACTCAAATATCTTTCTACTCTTTCTACTTCATCTTCATTATGACCTGCTATTATGCACAATCTATGGAACTCTTCAGTGTAAGACATCACATCCATTTCTCTTTGTTTTAATTCTTACAATTTCATTAAATTTTGAATAGCATAATATGTTGGCAAAAATTGAGCCTTAACTTTTGCTACCATCCTATCCCAAGAACATATTTTGGATTTACCTTTCTTGACTCTATCCTCTTGGAAAAAATTACACCATGTGAGAGCTGGTCCTTTCAACTTTGGCTTTGCATACTTAACCTTCTTATTGTCATCAATTTCTTCAAATTTAAAAAAGTTATCTAAGGCATCAATCCATTCCAAAATCTCTTCACTATCCATCTTACCTCTATACATTAGCACATCAACTTTTACCTTTGGAGTATTGTCACCACTTACTACCTTTATCATCCTGAGCATTCTCCTTTCATCAGGGTCTAAATCATCTTCATCATCTTGGACTGGAGGGTTTCCTTCTTCCCCTTCATCCTCTTTATCACTCTGGTCTTCATTCACCATTCCTCTCCTCTGGTTCTTCTCCAGAGTTGCTATCCTTGCTATGGTGGCCTCTTGAGACTCTTTGTAGAGCCTTTCCTTCTATGCCAATTGCTCCTTCAATTCTTTTATTTCCTTTTCCATTGCACTGGCCTTTGGAGGCATCTTTCACAACCTTCTCTTCACCTAAGTACCTGCAAAACCAATTCAAAAACACCAACACAAGATCTACTACTGTGCTCTGATACCACTCTGATGCAGACCCGGGAGGCTCAAGAACACTCACAATGAAAGCCTACCTTCTAGTTGCATCTAACAAGATTAAAATGATCAATTTGAATAATCAAAAAAACCCTCAAAGTCTGATAACCAACAAAAGCATGATTTCTCACTTTCACCCCTTGAATCCGAGTAGTAGTGCAAACTCAGTTTTGACCTTTAACTCAAATAATTTGTAAGAAACCTGAAAAATACATGATGGATTCAGAAACCCATTTCAAATTTGCAACACATATTTCAAGATTAGATACAAGTCTTTTGGACCAATTTCCCAAAACCACCCCTTCTACGCTAACCTAATTAGGTTGATTAGGCCTAAATTACAAAGCAAAAAGTCTTTATACTTATCACAAGCCCTTGAAACCTTGGGGAAACATTTCCTATTCCTTCAAACCTTCAAAACCACAATCAACAACCAGGTTTGACACTTTCAACACAACATACCACAAAACCCTCAATTTCTTGCTAAAATAGGAGGGTTTATTAAAAATCACACTTGCATAAATTTCCAGGCCATTCCACTGACTCAAACGTATATATTATGACCTTGATATGCTCAAAAGTTAAACAAAACTCCACACTCTCATTGGTTTTCACAAACCCTAGGTTGGTGGCTCCATTTTCATGTGCTTTTCTTCACAAAATTCAACAGAACAACTCTAACTTCCTTATTCTTCCTCTACAACCCTATTCATGCAACCTACTCATTATCCAGACTCCCTAGGGCCCATTACATTAGTTACAGCAGGTACAGTCAGTTTAAGGGCCCTTTAAGACATGTTTTTTATCACAAAACCCTCAAACAAGTTATCCTAGTTGTTGCAAGAAAACAGAGGTTTACTTCCAAAAAACTCAAAAAAAATCCTTGAAACTCAATGCAAAACAAAGTTAACACATGCCTTTAAAACATAGGAATGATTTCATACCAATATTTGGTTGTACGTGACTGTACAAATTTGCAAATATGAAATAAACACAAAAAAAATGAAGAAAAACTCAAAATTTTCTTATTGCTAATCCCTTAAACTTCAAGCCAACATTACAATAAGTGTCTTCATGCCATTTAAAGGCTTCTTCATCTCCAACCAATGACTAACTTCCCTCCAACTACTTTTTAAACCTCTCATGGCCATTAGAGGTCACAATTTCATCATTTACACACTTTAATAACAACTTCATTACATGTTTTGAAATGTTTGCTCTTTTTGACCCTTTTAAGCACCTAAACTATTACAATGGGTCTAATGAGACCTTATTCACATAAGAAGCATGAATCCATCAAGAAAACAACACACTAACCCCTTAACACCACCTAAACAACCTTGAAAATCCTTTCCATATGATTGACAATTCTTACAAAATGAATACAAAGCCTTTCAAAGTTGATTGATTACAAAAGAATGGTCACTTAGGACCTTATTAGAACTCAAAAATCAACACACAACATCCTAACATATTTCCTATCAAATACTTCATGGAAAACAAAGAGAAGGTGGGTTCTCTTGCACCACATAGACTATATTTTTTGGAGTTTTGGATACTTTTTATTTTGTTGGATTTTGATGTTTTTTTTATTTTTTTGGATTTTGACATTTTTTTTATTTTTTTGGATTTTGACATTTTTAATTTTTTTTGGATTTTGAAGATTTTTAATGCTGACCTGTGTCTAGGATCCCTTGTGAGACATAAGTCTAGGAATTTCCCCTAGTTAGGTATAGGACCATCGTATTATGAATGCAAAAGGGATAGGAGAGGTTTATTATGAATGGATACAAAAGGATGAAGGACACTAAGCATCAACAATTCTCGGGTCATGGGAAAGATAACTAAGCTTTTATTATGAATGGATGGGGAAAGAAGGATCTCATTGTGGAATGGAATATGCATGAGGGGTCATGGATGGAAGTGAAAAACATTAGATGCAATGATAGTAGATGACAAAGAAAAGAATGAATACACATGGTTCTTGTTTGCTAGGTTCCCACAATGGTACTTATTCAAAGCGCCGCTAAAGTGGTTTTCACTATTGAAAAGATTATTTATCTTTACTATTTTTATTATATTTTTCTATAGGTTTCCATCAAGGTAACGATATTTTTTGTTTTTATTTTTTATGGGATTCTCTGAAAGCTAGGTATAGTACTTGTAAAGGTTCATGTTGTTGATGGGATCTTGTAACAATTCACCTTCAGGAGTAGCAATCTAATAGGAACCTAATCCATATGTTGTGGTTATGATGTAAGGACCCAACTAGTTAGGCTCAAAATTTTTGGGTTTCTCTCGATCCATATGTTTCTTCAAATTCTATTTTAGGACCAAGTCACCAATGTCAAAATGCCTAACTCACACTCCTTTGTTGTAGCAATGATGTAGATGATTTTGATATGCTTACAAGTTGACCAAGGCATTTTGTCTCTTCTCATCCAACTCTAGGTCATGTGCAAACAAGATAGACTCCTCATCATCAATGAATGGTTGCATAAATACTCTCAGGGATGCTATCTCAACCTCACTGGGAAGAATGGGTTTAGATATTAAGACAAGGGAATATGGAGTGGCTCTTGTAGGAGTGCAAATGTTAGTACGATAGGCCCATAAGGTGAGATTAAGTTGGATATTCTAGTCACATCCAACGTCATCGACGATCTTCTTTATGTCTTCTTTAGGATTTTAAGAATAGTTTTATTAGATGCCTCAGCTTTATCATTACCCTGGGGGTAGTATGGAGTGACAAAAAAATGCTAGATGTGAAATCTCTCGTGTAGTTCACAAAAATCCTAATTTTTTAATGGATGACCATTATCTGTAATGATGAATTAGGGAAATACCATATCAAAATATATGATGTAGTTGAGGATAAACTTGGATATTTTCTTATTGATAATGTAGGTCATTGGAATGGCTTTGATCCATTTGGTAAAGTACTTAGTTGCAATGATGATAAAACTATGACCATTAGTAGAGGTAGGATTAATCCTTCCCACAAGGCTAAGTCTCCATTAAGAGAATTTCTATGGTGATGTAACTAGATGAAGTTCTTGAACATATGCGTGCACAAGGTCTCCATGTATCTAAAATTAATAAAATTTCTTAATAAAGTGATAGGCATCACATTCCATAGTGGGCCAACAGTATCCCATAAATGCATAAGATTTTTGGATAGGGTAGGACCAACAGAGTGAGCTTTGCATATAACATCATGTACCTTGTGTAGATCTATTTTTGCTTCCTCTAAGTCAAGAAATCTAAGGAGGGTGTTATCTAGACTACAACGATAAATGGTATCACTGATGATGACATATTTGGATGCTTGTCAGACAAAAGTATTACGTTGATTAGAGGATAAGTCAAGAGGGATAATTTGGTCGTGTAGGTAACTGTAAAAGTCTTTTTTACTAGGGAGAACTAAGACCAACAAGTTCACACATGAGTTTGATCTTAGGAACATCAAATGCGAGGACCAACAGTTGTTCCACCATAAACTTGTATGACATTTTATTAGGTATATCTAAGAGAGATCCAATGGTTTCCATTGCATCAACTATTTTCTTTTGAATCATAGATAGAGGAAGATTGCTAATATCTTGGGTTGTGGTGTTCATCCCCTTCCTTCAACTTATTTGGGCCTTCCCTTAGGGTCCAAACCTTTGGACTCCTTCTAGGTTTCTTTGGTTGATAGATTCAATAGGAAGTTAGCTGGTTGGAAAGGCACCCTTTTGAGTCAAGCCAGTAAAGTTCTGTTACTTAAGGCTTCTCTATAGAATCTTCCCATTTATGCTCTCAGTTTGTTTAAGATTTCGGCTAAGTTTGCTGATATTATTGAAAAGATCTAGAAATGGTTCCTATGGTTGGGGGTTGAGGAGAAGAAGAGAATGCCGTTGGTGGCTTGGGAGAGAGTGTGTAGATGTAGGAAGCTTGGAGGCCTTGGTATTAGAAGTATCGAAGTGTTTAATAAAGAACTCCTGGCTAAGCAAGTTTGGAGAACTTTTGTGGACATTCGGGAGTGGAATTCTATTTGGTGTAGCAAATACTTGAGGGAGGTTAATTCCCTTCAAGATTTCCTCAACTCTCAGAACCTTCCCTCTGGTTCCTTTCTTTGGAACAATACCATTAAAGCTAGAGACCTGGCTAGTAAAGAAGCTTTCTAGAAGCTGGGTGATGGACATAAAACTCGGTTCTGGGAAGATAAGTGGATTGGTAAGGAGTGTCTATGTAATAATCCTATCTATAACATTTATATGGAGGACTGCAAGTCCATGTTTGGTTGGTTGGTTGGGGATTATTGGAGGAATGATCAGTGGGTTGAGATCTCTTCTATCAGTCAGGATCTTCAACCTCTATAGGTTCTTCTTAACTCTATTAAGATTAACTCTCAAGGGAAGGAGGACACTCTGATCTGGAAGCTTTCGCCCTCTGGTACCTACTCTGTCTCTTCTATTGTGGCCTCTTGTTACTCTGGCATTGATGTCCCTACTTGGGATAAGGTGTGGGTGAACAACCTTACTTCAAAAGTTTTTTTTTTTGTCTGGATCCTTCTTTAGAATAAGTAGCTTACTAATGATAATCTTCATAAGAGGGGGTTCTCTTTTCCTAACAAGTGTTATTTGTGATGTGCTAAGGCTGAGACCTCTTCACATCTTTTTCTTCTTTGTCCATTTGCTCATGCCATATGGTGTAGGATTCTTCGAATGTGGGATCTCAGCTGGGTTTTTCCTAGAACTATTGTGGATTTTTATAACTAGTGGAAGGCCCCCTCAAAGAATTGGGCCCTGAATCTACTATGGAATTATATCTTTCCTCACCTTGCCTGGGGTATTTGGAAAGAACACAATAACATAATATTTAGAGATGCTGCTCTCTTAGAGGAAGTGGTGTTTGGTAATATTACTAGAGCTATGATTGAAAACTTTAATTTGCTTAACAAGAAGTTGAAAGGTAAAGGAAAGGTCAGTATGTAGGAGTATGATTGTAGAATTGTGGGAGCCTGGAAGATTAATGTGGATATGTTCAATATGTCCAAAAGTATTAACAATCCTAGAGAGGTCATATGTTGGAGTCTTCCCCCCCTGGCTAGGTCAAAATCAACTTTGATGGTGTGTCTAAGGGAAATCTTGGGCCTGCCGGGAGTGGAGGGATGATAAGGGATGAAAATGGTGCTTTTATTGCAACTGTTGCAGTTCCTTTAGGCACTCAGACTAACCACGTGGCTGAAGCCTCAGGTGTTTTCCAAACCTTGAATTTGGCTAGCCAATTAGGGTATAAATATGTTTGGATTGAAGGAGACTCGAACAATATTATCCAATGCTTAAAGGGTTTCCAGAAACCCTCATGGTCAATACAAAATTGGATAGATCTCCCTAAGGAAAAAATTAATACCTTTGAGAAAAGTTTCATAAAGCATGTCTATTGCGAGATAAACACGGTGGCGGATTTCTTTGCCAACAAAGGTGTCAAGGCTCTGAATAAGGTGATTTGGCAGGGGTAGGATGAGTTGAAGGCTAACATCAAAGCTTTGATCACGTATGATCGTACCCATGGGAAGGTGCAATTTCCCATTCCTTCGAATGATGGCTGAGTATCCTCCCTTGCAGTCTCGTGAATGTGAATTAATTATTATTTTGAGTTGGTCGAGGGATAATTATCTCATCCCTCGGTTGCATGTGATTTTTTTCACATGCTTTTTGGGCATTTTAGTTGTTTGTTTCCATAGGGTTCTGGACTATTCCTTTCTTGCTGATGGAACGATGGGTGGCGAATGTCGCAAAGTGGAACCGATTAATAGCACACAGTTGAAGAGCAATCCTAAACTATGGAAGAAGCTAGAGAATGGTGGCATTACTATTTTTATTGAAAAGATTCATGGCTGGGACCCAGAAGTAACTAGGGTTTTTGAGAAATATTGGATTAATGGTGAGATTAACCTATTTGGCAGACATGTTATTATCAATGAATAGTTGATTGCTGAGGTAACTGTCCTATCTACAGAGGGCATAAAATTATATAGGGACAGGAAGCAGTCTAATGAAGTGGTCAACAAGTTCCCAAAGTCAGAGGCTGAGAAGGAGGAATTACGTAGGACCTCCAGAAGCTACTTTGACATGGATAGTATTGTTTTGCATTCTAGGAGAGTTTTGAATGTGATGATGGAGTATGTCACTTTGGATGGGAATTATACCAGAGTCTTTGGGTATCACTTCGTCCTTCTGAATCATTTCAGGCACTAGATTAGGATATCGTTTCCTTTTTATCTAGCTTCTTCTCTGAGTATTAGTTTGAAAAACCATAGACACATCCCTATTAGGTATCCTATCCTTTATGAAGGTTTTCTTGTCCTTATTTATGATCATTTCAAAGCTATGTCAGCTTTGCCTCCCCAGTCGTCCAAGGTCAGGGTTGATGAAAAGGATAAGGGTAAACCTAGGGATTCTTCTTTGAAAAAGGGCAAGAGAAAAATGTTGGAGGACCCCTCTTATGATGTTAATGAAGAGGAACTACAGTTGGAATCATTGTCTGAGTACTCCAACTATCCTATGACGAACAAAGAAGAGATATCTCACTTCCCTATGGACCTCAAGGCTAGGGATCATTATTTTAAGGAGGAACAAGAATTTCCCACTGATGTGCTTACTATTGCCCGCAATGGGGCGGTGGATAATTTTAGGCTCATGAGATGTGTGTTCTTCAAAATAGAGGAAATTAAGTTAAACCAAAGAGCCATGAGTAGCAAACTGGAGAAATCCATGGAGGACAACAACAAAGGTAGTGGACATGGTCGGGCTACTGGGTTGTGGAAGGAAGAGGAGAAGAAGTAAATGGTGGAATGCCTCAGGAAAATAGTGGAGGAATTACAATCTTTGAAAGGAAATCATGATGGTAAGCAAGCGGATATGGAGGAGCAGTTGAGGAACATTAAAATTTCTCTCCACAAAGTGTTGATTATGAACCATAAAATTTTAAAACCAACCGCACAGACCATGAACACCATGGTGGAAAATCTTGAAAAAGCCCATCAAGTTAATACTGTTGTGTTTCTGGACTTGGAGAATGAGGAAGGGCAGCCAGATAGTGGGGGACCAAGTAATAGGACCAGAGCTAATTTGAAAAGGAATGCAGACCAAGCGTTAGTCAACATCCAAGAGATCAAGAAGTTTTCTCTCAACATGAACAATCTGGAGTAGGAAGCAAAAGAGATTCTTCAGAACCTGGCCTAGTGGCTAGTTGTTTTGTGGTTTTTTGTCATTTTTTTGTCCTAACTACCCTGGTTTTCTTTTGTGTATCTCTTTGTGGGTAGTGTCCTATTTTTTGTCTTTGCTCTATTAATGTTTTATCTTATGCTCTCTTACTATTAAAGGATTTGGGTTTCCTCTAAAACTTGTTTGTTCCATAATCAAAAACTATTTTCTTATGAATCCTTGAGATTTGAATGAAGATGATGACCTCAAAATATTTCTTGAAACTATCAACCATTCACTTGTAGGGAATGAGATTTTCATCTTTTGTATCATAGTCATCATTGACCTAACAGATAACCAATAGGGAGTCACCATGGACTTGAAGATTCTTAATTTTCTGTTTGATGGCCATTCATAGTCCTATTAGCAATTCTTCATATTCAACCATGTTATTTGTGTATGGGAATTCTATTATGTATGACTTAGGTATTGAGTCCCCCTGGGGTGTAACAAAGATGATACCCACTCCTAAACCATGATTTTTGTAGGATGCATCAAAGTATAATTTCTATGTCATAGAGGTCTCTATTGTGAAGATGGATTCATCAAGAAAGTTAGACACTAGATGATGATCTACTATTGTTGGTGCATCTACAAGTTGATCAACTATCACTTGTCCTTTCATTTCCTTAGGGCCAACATATTTTATGTCAAAAGACCATGAACCACTTTGCTAATCAACCTATTAACACTATTTTGTTGATATGTATTTCAAGGGATCTATCTTTGCAATTAGTTGTGTTTGATGATTCAACATGTAGTGTCGAATATTTTGAGTGTAAAAGACAACTACAAGGCATGCTCATTAAATAGGACTATAATTAAGCTCATACCCCACAAGTGTGCGATTAATATAATAGATAGCCCATTCTTTTCCATCATTATCATTTTGTGCTAGCAAGGCTCCTAATGTTGATGAAGTTGCTGATATGTATAGTATTAGGTATCTACCATCATTAAGAGGCGTGATAACTAAAGGAGATAGCAAATAGTCCTTTATTTATTGGAATGCTTCTTGAAAACGATAAGTCCATATGAATGTGACTCTCTTATGAAGAAAATGCTAAAATGGTTGACATATATCTGCTAACTGAGCTATGAACCTTTGAATAGATTGCAATCTTCCTTGTAGGGTATGTAGTTTACTTATGTTTGTTAGCTGAGGCATATCCATGATGAATTTCACTTTGTGAGATCAACCTCAATACCTCTATGAGAGATAATGTATCCTAATAATTTTTTGAATTGCACCCCAAAGACACTTTTTTGGATTCAATATGATCTTGTACTCTTATAGCCATTTAAAAATATTATCCAATACTACCAAGTGACTATCCCTTGATAATGATTTTTCTAAAAATTCATCAACATAGTCCTCCATGTACGCTTGCATGTAGTCATGAAAATTATGGTCATAGCTCTTTGATATGTTGTGCCAACATTCTTAAGACCAAATGGCATGGTGTTCTAACAATAAGTACCCAAGCACAAGTTAATTTTTTTTTATGTTGATCCTCAGGGGAAATTTTAATTTGATTATATCCTAAAAAACCGTCCATGAGTGATAGCATTTCATATTCCACTATCAAGTCTTCTATGATGTCAATGTTGGGTAACGAGAAGTCATCTTTAGGAAAAGATTTGTTTAAGTCTCTGAAGTCTATAAAATTTGATTCCACCAGTTGGTTTCATTATGAGGATAAGATTTGATATCCATGTTGCATAGTCTATTAGAAGGATGAAACCATCATCAAGCAATTTCTTCAACTCTGCTTTTACTAATAGTGCGATCTAGAGGTGCATTTTACTCAACTTTTTCTTGATTGATTTTGCATTTGGGAACAATGTAAAATGATGTAGGACTAACTCAGGATCCAATCCAGGCATATCAATGTATAACCACAATAAATTTATTTTTCTCTCTAAAAAGAAAGTGGTGAATTCTAGCTTTTCTGTGACTATCAAGGATGCTACAAAGTGAACAATTCTAGGATTATCATCTATACTTAGATTGACTTCTTCCAATTTTTCTACAAGAAAAAATGATCTCTCTTGGCTTATGGGGATCACGTCCAACCCTCCATCCTTGGGCACCATAGTAAGGTTTTCACCCTCAGATACATCCTTTATTTTTATTTTTTCTTGGTCTAAAGGTACCTTTCAGTTTTTACCTAGAGACCTATTTTTTAATTTTTTTCACTTTTGTGACTGGAGGATGGATTAGACTCCCCAAAGTATGTTGTACTATCATTCTTTATGATAAATCCAACCTTATGGTCCCCACTTGGTATTCCTTCTTGAAGACCAATGAACTCAACTATTGCTTCATTGTTCTCTAATATGTCCAAGCTTGTAGGTCCTTGTTGATCCCAATCTATTAGTTGTGGGTGGAAGAGGGTTAAGTCATCATCGGTATCCTTATAGCTAAAGGAATAAGTAGATATGGTAAAAATAGATGTATCATCAGGATCCCAAAAGGTTTCGGTCCAGGCATGACCACTCAGGTTTGGTTTTGGATGAGGATAAGTCAAGCTCTCAAAAGGTTTTCGCTAGGTCATAATCACTAGAGGTGCATGAATCCCATTCCCACTCATTGGAATCTATTTTTGTATGGTATTCCTTAGATGTCTTGATTTTATTGGAAGCATTAACATTTTCACCTAAAGATAACTTAGTATGAGGAGGACTCACTTTTGGTGGTACATACCCTAACCCTATGTTCTTAGGAAACTTTGGGGATAACAAGGTTTCTATCATTCCACGTTTGTTCAAACCAAGACCACTATGTCCATCATAACCCTATTGTTTCATGATCTTGAATCCTTTTGAATATTTCTCTACTAGTATTTGTATGAACTTGATTTCATCTTCATCCTTATAGGTCCATGTAGAAATATCCTCGCCTATAGTCTCTTTGTTTAGATCACCCCATGTAGTGAATGTGGTAGAAGGATTGTGAATGATGATCTTAAGTTCCTTCTTGATAGGATGAGGTTACCCATAAGAATTGGGCGAGGTGAGCAACTTCCCAATGTAAAATAAGCTCTCAATGTTGTATTCAATACATCCCGTGTCATGGATATGGACCTTAGGTTTGGAAGGTGTGGTGGATGGAATGGAAAATTTCATGAGTGAAGATGGATCAATGTAGTGCTATGAGGTAGAGGAAGAAGCTTCCCAATTGATAGAAACTTGATGTTCAATGGTCCCTTTCAAATTGCTACAATATTGGAAAGGGTCAAGATCACCTAATATAGTATTTTTTCATGCCATTATATGGAAAATTAAGGCATTGACGGTACATGGAAGGAACAACCCTCATGGCATGAATCTATGAGTGACCAAGGAGAAGGTTGTATGGTAGATCCAAATCCAAGACTCATAATGGGTATGAGTAAGATCATCATGGAAAAAATAGGCCCTTAAGTGGCAAAAAATTCAGAAAAAATAGAGTTAGGAAACTTGACGTAAGAATTTGATCAAGTTATCTATATTATTTCAAAAATATGTAAGAATAATTTTTTAAGAAAATTCAATGTAGTTTCTAAACTACTAGGTTTATTTAAAAAAGAAAAAATCTATTTTGTGAAAATTTGAAATTTCAATGTAGCAGTACTTAAATTTCAGGGAAAAAATAAGTAGGTGTTTGTCTGACCACCCTAATCACAATAAAATGATAATATTTTTTTATAATATTTTAGATATAAGTATAGGACTCATGTCCCAATGTGATGCATATTTTTTTGTAATTTTTTTCCAAGTAAATAATTAATTTTGAATTTTTTATTACAACTTTTAAAAAATATTAAAACCTGTATGTCTAACCACCTTAACTTGGTCAAAACTTCATGAAATTCAATTTTTTTTAGTCCTATAGTATGTGAAGCATAGAATGTGACTCATGTTTTGGATTTAAAAAATGTGATATCATTTGAAAGCTATAGATGTTTTTGAATTAGCCTATCAATCAGGACTTTAGTCGTAATTCAAATAGAAAATGAATAATAATTATTTATTAAATTAAAAGTAAAGCATAATTTATATTGGTGGAAAGATGAGAATCTCCTTTAAAACCCTTTTCATTTCATCAATTCTGGGTAAAAAACAGTCATCAGCCACATACCCTACACATACCCATCATATCACCACATTTTGGTCCATCATGATCCTGCACATACCCAAATATCATGTTTTGAATTGCATACCCAACCCTCACGAGAAGTGTGATTATACCTTTGGATGAATGCTCAACATCATCATAAGCCTTGATGATGATTTTATTAGATGTATATATACAAGCTTCAGAGAATCCCAATGTTATGACCAATTATATGGTGCATATATTCAGATCCGCTCCACCGTCTGCCAAGAATCATCTAATTTTGTGGTAATTAACATATACCTAAAGGTGTAATGGGTCATTATGATTTGGTTGTTGTGTGGGAAGATCTTGCTGGAAAAATATGACATGATGGGTTGTAGCTAAGTATCCTACCATGGCCTAAATTTGGTTAATGTTTAGGTCAGTGGGAACAAATGTTTCTTGCAAATCTTTGTCCAAAATGGCATTATGCTTAGGGGATATGTGACACAAATCAAGAATGGATATTTACGTGAGAGTCTTTCCTAGATGGTCTAAAAGGTTATATTGACTCTTTGGTTGTGGATTTAAGCAACCCCTTGCAAGGTCACTTTAGCTCTTTAGGCAGTGACAACACATTCTAGACTTTTCTTGATGGTAATGGTAGAGACGTTGTCATCAAAGGCTCAAATATTATTAATGGTATACTCGTATGAGATGTTAGTGTAATTGTAATTGGTGTTTGCATTGTTCCCTAAATTGGAGGCTTTTCCTTTTCCATGGTCTTTTAGGGGATTCTTGAAAATAGTATGGTCAACATTTATCTTTTCTTGTGAATTATACATTGATATGTCACCTTGTTTGATGAGGTCTTGGATAAGGTTATTAAGTGTCCAACATCATGATGTTGTATGTCCCTTGGTGCGATGGTATTCAAAAAATTCATTGTCATTCCACCAAGTTGGTTTGAAGATTGTTAGTTCATAAGGTTTAACATTCGGTAATTGAATGACATTTGATTGCAATAATTTCTTCAAGACTAATTTAGTGGGTTCTCCTAAGGGTGTATATGTTTGTTTAGTCATGTTTGCTTGTGGAGGACCTCTACATTGTTGGTTGTTTTAGATTGCATTTGTAGTTTGATCTTGGCTTGGTGTAGGAATTTTTTTTGTGGAAGGACCTTTGGGATGAATGGTGGGGTGGACCTTTTTAACCATTTTAGTATCAACTATCCCATAATTGGTGACATTTTTGTTTTCCTTTGTCATTGGGATTATTTTGGCTTTCTTTGAAGATATTGAATATTGCTTTTGAAACAAGATCTTTCTCAATGGAGAATCCCTTTTCAATGACATCTTCAAATGTGTTACAAGAATAGACTTGAAGTTGAATCATCATTTCATGTTGAGGTTTTTTAAAAAGATGGGGACCAATTGTTTTTCTAGTATGTGGCAAGGAGATTTACTAGAAATACTTCGCCATATTTGAAAGAATGATGTAAGTGACTCCTCTTCCTTTTTTTTGGTTGTTTATAGTTTTTCAAGGGTCTTATCACTTTCAATGTTATAGGAAAAGTGTGATGATTTTTTTAGCTAATTCATTCCATGTTCTTGTCCTAGGAGGAAGGTTTACGAACGACTCTAGAGCCTACCCTAAAAGGATACATGGGAATAATCTCATTAAGTATGTAGGATCAAAAGAGATGTCTATACAAGTAGTGTTAAACCCTCACACATGTTCTACTTGATCTCCCTTTCCCTTGTATTTTTTGAAGTTTGGCACATTAAAGTGAGGAAAAGGTGGCATGTATATGCTTCTATCAAAAGGATAAGGAAATAGTTCCTCAATTGAGTATGTTTTCTTTGTTGTGATCACTTGCATGTTTTCCATTTTTTGTTGCATCTCTTGCATTTGTTGCATCAAAGTTTCCATAGGTGATGGTGGTATGCTTTTTTTATTTTTCACAAGAAGGTTGGTATTGGTTTTAAGTGTGTAAAGGTAATTGTGTGATAACGGGTTTTGGATTTGGAATTTGGATGCAAATGTTGAGTTTGGGTTGATGTTTGCTTGAGAAGGATTTTAATTTCCTTGTTGTAAGTGAGATGTAAACATGGTGTTGGTATTGGTATTATGTTGTGGTGCAATTTGGCTGGTGTGTTGGTGTCATGGTATGAAGTTGAGGTTTGGGTTGACATGTTTTTGTGATGGAGGTTGGTTGGTGTTTAAGTTTGAACCAAAAGACATGTTGGTGTTTAGTGTAGTGCTGGTCATTTGCACTCTTGGTGTGGCAATGCTAATCCTTCTTATTTTTCTTCGTGGGTTTTGGTTTTGATTTGCATTTGTGTTGGTTGATGGTGTAGTATTTTGGGTGGATGTTGTGGAAAATAGATTTATAAAAGTCATACCCATCGAGCTAGAGGATGATCCAAATGGATTGGAAAATGTGGGACTTGGTCCTTGAGATGTTGTATGTGTCCTTGTAGTCCCAAATGTTGGATTAGGAGGTATGTTAACATGTGTTGTGTTATGTGTAGTTCCCCCAAGTGGCATACTAGTGTGTATTTGTTGTGAGGAGGAATGACCTTGTGTAAATGTGTTATAACCTTGACTTTGAGTTTGGGTTTGTGATTTTATCTCTAAAATTGTGGAAGTGTCAAAACCAAAGGGAAGCTTGGCACCATTTTGATTGAGCGCTAGGAAGTACTTATTATGATCTACTTTGACCATCTCTTCTATGATACACACTATCTTAGGATCTTGTTAAGCTTGTTCAATCTCTTTGGGTGTTAGATTTTGGTTAACCTACTTCAATGTAAAATTATCAAATAGATTTGGAATTTCATCTTGTGACATTTGAGGTTGGTTTGAAGAGGGGCCAAAGTTTATGGTGCTAGATGGATTGAAATTGGTGTCATATGAGGAATCCATGTCCTTTCGTTTCCTTTGTGACCTAGTGAATACCATATAAGACTTGTGACCTTGAGGATTTTGGAAATGAATGGAACTAAAGATATTGATGCAAACTATAGATAGTAATGCAAGCTAAGGATGTTAATGATAATAAGACTATGCTATTTTTTTGGTATGAAAAGTAGTAATAAGACTATGACTAAGCTTATTCTTGGATGGAATTCCAAATGATGATGAGACTAAGACTATGAATATGGTTGGATTTGGATATGTAATTTTGAACCTTCAAAGAGGATGCTAAGCAAACTATGATGAACCAAAGTAATAGCTCTAAATATCAAGACCTCAAGGAGAAAAGGACCAAGATGATGACGATGATGATAATTGGATAAAAGGTAAGCCTTATAGTGTAGAAAAATGTAGCCCTTTACATTTTCACACTTTTTTGGGCTCTCCCTACTAAAATTGGGCTTCTTTATGCCTTAATTGGCCATATTTTACATCCACAAGCCTTATTTAATGCATCTTTCTGAGGATAATTCTGACATATATACCAAATGACCAATCATAATATAATGATTTTGGTTTGTATGGACCATATTTAGTGATCTAGGACTCATACACCACCTTGGGCGTATGGGTCCCACCTAAGTTTCAAAGCCTAAACCTAGATTTCACATTAAACTAAGTATTTCTTGAAAAATGTGTCCCAAGATTACCCCTGTTAGCTCTCAAAAACGTAGGCGGAATGCCTCAAGAGGCTACCAATCTCTTGATACGCTTTAGGGTAACAGACAAAGCCAAATGACTTAGGCTTTCTACTCTTTAGGTGCTGCTAGACCCAGGCAGGTGTACCTTACTGAATGAAGCATACTTTATGTACTTATGATTATTTTTCTCGCAGTGATTTGTCCACAATGGCAGATAGGAGTGAACAAATGAAATCAAACTTGATAGCAATAACAATCTTCTGATCTAAATCCTAAAATGCTCAATTAACAGATATAAAGAAACTAAATGAATTCAAAATGATGAAGTGCAGAGACCAGTGCCTTATTGGGTATGCTGAGTCAAATGAAATCAAGATGAGCAACACTTCTAGAGAAAACTCAAATTATATGGCATATATTTTGTTTACAACTTGTATAAACATGCAAGATTGTGATTACTAAGCTCTACTTTAATAATCCAGATGAATCTCTTTGATTACTGTGATCAACTAAAAGGATTTAATCTTTGCTTGAAAGAACCAATCAATTAACCACACAGATACAACAAATGTGCACTGATGAATTGAACATAAACTTGTTATGTCAATTCAAACAACCAGAAAGAATCAATCTTCAAGACAGCTTAGCAATACTTTCATTAAATTCAACAGATAATTAACACCAGAAATGTGCAACAACATCAATTGACTTTCATAAATACCTCCATTTTGAAAACATGCATCATAGTCTCTGATTTGAGAATATTTATTCTACTATATCCATCATGTACCTACTGTATATCAAAAATCTAATAGCTGATAATAATTTTACAATCACAAAATGCCTATTTATACACTAGTATCAGGAAAAATCATCATATCGAGATCCCAGGTTAGCCTACCACCGAATTCGTGCTTAATTCATGTCGGCCTGCAACGGTATTTGAACATTCACATGTCAGCCACAATACTTGAATTTTAATAATCGTCACTGGAACAATCGCCAAGATATTGTGGTAAGTATGCCGAAGGCAAATATAACGTCAATCGTCCCTATGTTCTCTGTGCTTCGCCATGACCCTGTGATGTCGAGAAGATATCATATCAATCACATTATGTTTCCTTGAGACGCATTCCACCATTTCTCATGTATCGTTGTATCATTTTGTTCGGGGAGACCACCTGCAGATTATATTACGTTCCATTGATATGTGCCCTTCTACTTCTTGTGTGTCCCTATGACTTATCAAAATCGGGGGAACATCTCATAGAACACCCTTTGTTATACCGAAATTCTTCATCCATACCGAGTCGCCAAGACAAAAGCACACTCTCACCGACAAGGTCTTTCATTGTTTTCCATCGGCGAGACCGAAGGTCACTTGCCGAGACCTCTTATTGAGAACCTTAACTCATATCGATATGAATCCTCCCACCACCAGTCAGTGAGACAATGTGAAGTTGCTATGATTTACTCTAAAGAAAAAGTCTCTCACTGATGAGCCTCATGTGTAATATTGGCGAGACCGAAGGTCACTCACAAGGACGTTTCATCAAAGGAAAAAATCTCACCGATGCATCTCCATACATGCCGGTCAGTGAGACATAAAGCGCTCGGTGAAACAATATGCTAAAGACCAAACTCCCACCGAGATGCATATCCTCTGTCACCGAAACTATGAAGAAGTCCTGCCAAAAGCTATCTGCATGTAAAATCCAATCACCATGACATAAAAGGAGTCATGTTGATAGGAAACACAAACTCCTTTTAACAAGAATACTCAATGGGTTGGGGAGACAGTCATGAACTTATGTCGATAGGAACAAGAATGTGCAAAATGTAGACCTGATGGAAACAATGAGACCACATGGCAAGAAAAGGGCAGAATGCTATGAAAATAGACCCATGTGTTTATGATGAGGACTCATGGAAACTTAGGGCTATGGAAAACTAGTGAAAATATTCAGAAATTTACAGTTCCAACAACCCTAATGGGATTCATACACCCCAATCGGTGTATGAATCCCGCTTAGCTTAGACATAATTTAAATTTAAATTCTTGGCAGGATTTTATTCTCCTAGATCTGATGTCAGCTTGTAGTGTTTTAATTTTGGGAAATTTTGCATAAACAAGTATAAATACAAGGTTATTTCACATATTTTCTCCTAGGAAGTTTTAAAAGTCATCTAGCAATTCAAGTGATCTTATAAGCATTCAAGTGAGACCATTAAAGAGCATTCAAGAGTGATTATCAAGCATTTTGGAGCATTATTCAAGATTGAAGCATCATGTCAAAGTCTTCATGCATCATGTTTTTTTTTAGCTAGCATTTGTGATGTAGGGTTTTATGATTCAAGCAAGCATTCACGTCAAGACCATATCATTCAAGAAAGAGTCAAGATCTACATTCATGATAGCCAAATTAATTAAAATATTGTAGACTTTATTCCAACGGTTTGGTGAGTTGCAACATTGCTTATTTGTTCATTCATCATTCCTTCATTCTATTTCCATTTTTTTCAAGGTTTGATTACCAAAATGAGGTTTGACCAATGAAAACCCCTATCTAATAAAAAACAACATTTTTCCCTCCCTTTGATGTGTGATTTGTAGATCTAGGTTGAAGATCTAGTAAAGAGCAAGATTGGAGAAAAGTTGTCAAGGTTGTAAAGTTGTCAAAGTTGTCACCTTATTTGCAAGATCACAGAAAATCACCTATAGGTTGCAATTCAATGTTTCAAAACTAGAGATTTGACAAGAGAGAAGTTACAGGAGAACATTAGAGGATATCAAAGTTTAAGATCAAACTCGATATTGGGACTAAATCTCCACTTGTGGCATATGAGTCCTAGTATACCTATTTTTAGGCATTTTCTATGGATCCTAGTTTAGCATTTCTAGATTCCAGTTTTAGCTCAAAAACCTAAACTGGGACTAAATCACCCCTACTAGTGTATGAATCCAAGTGTGCATAAAAATTCAGCACTTCTAGGATTTCAGACCACCATTCAAGCCTCTTCAGTTTCTAGGTGCATCTCTATACTTTCTCTATTTACTGTTGTGATTTGAATTCATTTCTATGTCATTTACTTAACTTTTGCATATCATTTACATTTCTTGTTTTTCCAATCCCTTTCTTGGTGGTGAAACCCAAGCTTTATACCTTTAATCACACCCTAGGAAACCTTATTGTAGATCTCTTTCCCTCATTCCATCCTTAGATTGAGATCTCTAGGGTTTCCTTGAGTGAAACTTGTAGGAAATTGGTAGTTCTATGTCCTAAAACATGCAAATGACCATTTTATAGGTTCCATTTCCCTTTTGGGGATGACACAAAGCTTTGAGACATTTAGGTCTCTTCCATGTTGACCCAAAATCTTTTCTTTTATCTTTTCATTTTTCCTGTGTTCTCCTTTTGGGGATGATGCAAGGCATCGAGAAATTTAGGTCTCTTCCATGGTGACCCAAAACCTTTTCTTTTTATCTTTTCATTTGTCTTGTATTTTCCTTTTGGGGATGACGCAAGGTGTCAAGAAATTTAGGTCTTTTCCATGTTGAGCCAAAATATTTTCTTTTATCTTTTCATTTCTATTGTGTTTACCTTTTGGGGATGACACGAGGCATTAAGACATTTAGGTCTCTTACATGTTGACCTGAAGCTTTTTCTATGTTTTCACTCTCTTTGTGTCATTCTTCATGTTCCATGAGTATTTGGGGAATGATAACAGTTCCAAGATCTCTAATAACATTGTAGCAAAGACATAATGACCCTAAATCTGTGGATCCCTTATGTGATTTTGGGATTTCATTGTGGGGGCAACCCCTTATCATGATGTAGCTTTATTTGGAAACATATGACTTGGAATAGGAATTTCCAAATAAGCTCTCATGTCCTCTTTTTTGTTAGCATTTATCATTTGCTACTTTAAATTAATTTCTCATAGCATGGTGTTTAGAAATTTCTTTAAAGTGGGGGCATACATTGGCATTATTCTTTTGCATTTCAATTATAACTCATGTTTCATTATGTAGTCTTCTTATTGAACATACGATGCATCTTTCACTTTGTGGTGACATTAGGTGTGATTTCCTTCAATCTAGTGTGATCTCTCCTAGCATATTATATTCCTCTTAGTGGCTTGATGTGACACATTGCATCCCCTAAGTTGTGAATATTCTATTCTTCAATTGGTCCTCTCTTGGAGATATTAGGCACAATCTCCTCTAAGTTACTAGGCCTTACATGAATTAAAAAAAACTCCTTTGAACATAATGTACACTATTTTGTATTTACAATATCTATTATATGGCCACCTTGCATAACACACTTTGCTTTCCTATGGAGCCATCTTGTTTTCTCGTGAGTTTCAAACATACAAAGCTTTGCTTTCCTCATGAAGCTCAAAGTTCATTGTTGTATGATTCCTTATCAAAGATATCATGAGGTATAGCTTTGGTATGGCTGTACATATGGGAGCCAAACTTAGGCATGACTTTCCCATAGCCACTTGCTTGTCTATGTGAGCACATATCAGTTGCATGTGTATGTGTCTCACTAGGGGATCATCTAGTGGATGGCCTGAGGTTCCACTAGCCCTTGTGAGCATGTGTTTGGTTTGCATAGTGGACATCGTGTTCCACTTATAAAATTTCTTGGACAAACAACTTAGATTTGATCCACAATGTGTGGTACAAATGGTCGAAGCTTGATCCACCCCTTTTTTGTTTTTTCTTTTCTTTTTCTTTCTTTTTATCTCTGGAAATGTATGCTTGTGCCTTGTTATTGCTCCTTCTATCAATTTTCATGTGTTTTCTCTTGTACCTATGTTGGTTTGCTATAGGATCTTGATCCTGGGGGCTTGATCAAGCCTCTTGATCGTTGTCGTCCTATCTTGCTAGTGTTGGTACACTTGGACCCCCCTTGATGCGAGTTTGTCTACTTTAGTGTGAGTTTGAAGCAAGTTCATCCTCTCACTAAAGTGGGGGATAAATATAGTGTGGAAAAATGTATCACTTTACATTTTTACATTTGTTTGGGTCCTCCCTACTAAAATTGGGCTTCTTTATGCCTTAATTGGCATTATTTTACATCCACAAGCCTTATTTAATGCATCTTTCTGAGGATAGTCTCGACATATACCAAATGAACAATCATAATTTAATGATTTTGGTTTGTATGGCTCATATTAGTGATCTCAGACTCATACGCCACCTTGGGCATATGGGTCCTACCTATGTTTTAGGGCCTAAACCTAGATTTCACATTAAACTAAGAATTTCTTTAAAAATGTGTCCCAAGCTTAGCTTAATGGGACTCATACGCCCCAACTGGCATATGAGTCTCACTTAGCTTAGACCTAATTTAAATTCAAATTGTTTGCGGGATTTTATTTTCCCAGATCTGATGTCGGCTTGTAGTGTTGTAATTTCAGGGAATTTGGCATAAAAAGGTATAAATACAAGGAACTTATTCCACATATTTTCTCCTAACAAGTCTACAAGTCATCTAGGAATTCAAGTGATAATATAAGAATTAAAGTGAGAGCATTCAAGAGAATTCAAGATTGAATATAAAGCATTTTGGAGCATTATTCAAAATTCAAGCATCATTTTAAAGTCTTCATGCATCATGTTTATTTTTTAGCTAACATTTATGATGTAGGGTTTTATGATTCAAGAAAGAATTCAAGTCAAGATCCATATCATTCAAGCAAGAGTCAAGATTTACATTCATTCTAGCCATTAGTTACAAGATTTTAGCCTTTATTCCAAGGGTTTGGTGAGTTTCAAAATTGCTTATGTGTTCATTCATCATTCCTTCATTCTATTTCCATTCATTTCAAGGTTTGATTACTAAAATGAGGTTTGACCAAGGTGAATCCCTATCTACTAACAAAACAATATTTTTCCCTACCTTTGATGTGTGATTTGTAGATCTAGGTTGAAGAGTCATTAACGAGCAATATTGGAGAAATGTCATCAATGTTGCAAAGTTGTCAAAGTTGTCACCTTACTTGCAAGATCACAAAAAATCACCTACAGATTGCAATTCAATGTTTTAGAACTAGAGATTTGACATGAGAGAAGCTACAGGAGAACATTAGAGGATATCAAAGTTTTATATCAATCCTGATACTGGGACTAAATCGCCACTTGTGACATATGAGTCCTAGTATACCTATTTTTAGACATTTTCTATGGATCCTGGTTTAGTATTTCCATATTCTTGTTTTAGTTTGAAACCCTAAACTAGGACTAAATCACCCTACTAGCGTATGAGTCCCAGTGTGCATCAAAATTCAACATTTCCAAGATTTTAGACCTCCATTCGAGCCACTTCAATTTCTAGGTGCATCTTTGTACTTTCTCAGTTTCAACTCTAATTTGAATTCATTTCTAGGTCATTTACTTAAATTTTGCATATTATTTACATTTCTTGTCTTTCCAAGCCCTTGCTTGGTGGTGAACCCCCTTTATACCTTTAATCACACCCTAGTACACCTTATTGCAAATCTCTTTCCCTCATTCCATCATTGGATTGAGATCTCTAGGGTTTCCTTGAGTGAAACTTGTAGGAAATTGGTTGTTCTATGTCCTAAAACATACAAACCAAAAAATACTTGTTCTTTTTAAGAACCAATTCCAAATGTTCCTAACTTAAAAATTACAAACACATAGTGGAACCCTACAAAAAATTGGATTAGTAGTTTATATCAAAAGGTCTTCTCCCAATAATTGCCACAAGCAGAAAATTAGATATTAGTAACCAAAAAAAATTACATGCTATCAACGTGATTCGATGATCTGATTATTTTGTTATAATTTTTTCCCCAAAAATAAAAATGCAAAGTAGATACCCTTGGTAAAATTTTGAGAACATTCTCAAAATGTAATAAAAATTAGAAAAATTCCCTAATTTCAGCTATAGGGAGCAGATTTATGAAGCACTGATTTTCAAATATCTCATTATAGATTAATTATTTGAGGTCAAAATATAAAATATAAAGAAAAACCCCCTATAGAATTTTGAGGCTTTCTAGATCTGCAAAAAAATTCAAAACATTCAATGATTTGCAACTGGAATTTAAGATTTATGAACAATCATACAAACATGATAAATTGCTAAAAAATGTTGACCTTAAGCTAATTTTTGGAGTGTAAGCTTATGAGATGATCTTTGACCTCCAGTAAACGCCCACCACCCCAAAAAAAATGAAAGCACAACTATTTAGGAGATATGATTAAATCTTTGGAAATTACTAAAAATAGTATAACTCACTCAAAAATTTCAACCTTAATCTAATTTTTGGATTGTATACTTTTGGTATGATCCTTGACCTATAGTATAAAACCCAGAAAAAATTCACAACCATTTGAAAGATATGATGAGATCTTTGGAAAATCCTAGGGTTTTATCTTCAATCTGATCTACACAAGTTTAGTCTTGATTTTTTTAACAAAACAACAAGATAAGGTTAGAAAACCTAAAAAAATAAAGATATAATAAGGATGTTTGATTCACCTCGGGTTCACCAAATGTAGATTGGGGTAGAATTCAAGGGAAATAAGCATGAATCAATAATGACAACCACAAAACTAACTAATTCAAGCTAGGAAGACCCTAATCCAACAATGAAGCATATAAATCATAATAATGAAGCAATACAACCTCAATTCCTATACCATAGTTGAATCACCTGCATTTCTCTTCTCCATTTTCCTTTTCTTGCTCTTAGATTTGTAGTATGTAAGATGCATGATAAGCTTGGTGTTGATGCAAGATCTCAAGATAGCAAAACTTCAAAGATTTTAGTTCCTCAAGATGAATGATTGAAAGTGAAATATTGAAGATTGTGGTTGTTCAATAATAAATGATATGAGAAGCAAAATCTCAAAGAATATGGTTAACCTTGAAATTAGGATTCAATGACTTGCTTTTATAGAAATCCCAATTCAAATGAAGGGTGAGGATTGAATGATGAGGTATCATGATCAATGGACGAGCTTATTTGAGAAGAAAAGTGATAAGGATGGACCAAAACTCAATAAATTGGTTGAGATTTAGGGCTTGGATAAGAAGAGTTTCAAATTAAGTAATGATAGCAATTATTTAATTTAAAGGAGGGAAAATGAATAATTAAATAGTTAAAAATAATTATTTAACTATGGAGAAAAGAAAGTGAGAAATAATTAAATAAATAAGAATTTATTTAATTATGGAGATAAAAGGATAATGAATAATTAAATAATTAAAATAATAATCTAATTATAGAGGAAAATGGAAATAAATAATTAAATAAATAAAATTTATTTAATTATGGGAAGAAAAGGATAAATTAGTGATGTAATTTAAATAAAGTTAATATTTATTTAAAAAGAGGAATATAGATAAAATGATTTAATTAAATAATTAAGAATTATTTAATTAATAGAAGAAAATGATTGTAATTACAAGCCTGGGAGGAAAGATAAGTTGACAAAGCTCTGTTGAAAAATGTTGAAAACTTCGATATTGTTGAGTGCTCATTGCTAGGCTAGGGTTTCTAGGCTGGAGGATGTGGCCCATGGTGAGAGCTCTCATGTGGTTGCCACGATTGGGGATTGTAAGGTGACGATTATATGTGGATTGGGTTTCCAGGGTTGGGACAATTTTCAAGGCAATATGGATGATTCACTAGGTGTGTTGGCCTCCACCAAGACCTCTGCAATGCCACCCGATGCTCCTTCAGGAAACATGAAGTTTAGGGCTTCAAATTCTCCTTTCCACAATACCCCTCCTTTGCCTACTCATTGAGGGAGGGTTGAAGAATTCAGGCATAATGGGTCACACCTATTTCCTCTGAAAGATCAATTTCAAACAAATCTAGCATGCAATTTGTTGCCTCCTAGGCTAAGTTTGAAGTTGGGAAAACCCTCATTTTTGGAGGTGGTCAAGTCGGGGTTTCCCCCCTTTGGATGCTACATAGAAACCTTAGATTCACTCAAGTAACAGAAGGATGGTTCAGTGCTCTGGAAAATCTTTGTTTGTGGATTTTGATGCTTTTATGTCAAAGGAGTTGAGTGAAAATGAAAAATTCTTTACAAAAAATGGTTTAACTGGTAGATTCAACCATCTCTGGCCCAGTCTTCCAGATCTACATGAGTGGATTTCAAAATCTTGGCTTCGTCTTATGGATAGAAATTTAGAAATCTACCCTAGTGCAAGAGGTTTTTCAATTATCATTTTTTATTGTAGGAAACACAAAAACACTATTCTAAATTATTTATGGTTTTGGGAAAAAAATCTATTGCATTTGAAATCTTGGCATCCAAAATTCAATCAGTCTAATGAATCATTCATAGTTTTTCCTACTTGGGTGCATCTCCCAAATCTCCCACTCCACTACTGGTTCAAATCATGTTTTTCTACTATTGGGAACTCTATCGGTAGATTCGTGTATACAGATGATAATTCAAGAAATTTTATTCACACAACCTATGCCAGGATTCTTGTAGAGCTTGATACTTCCAATTATCTCCTAGCAAAATTTTTTTTAAGGGCCAATGGAAAATGTTGGAAATAACCTTTGGACTATGAAGGGTTAAATTTTAGGTGCAGGAGGTGTTATCAAACCAGACACATTGTTGTGTAGATTGTCCATCTATTAAGACTTAGCCAATTTGAGAGTCCTCTTGGTGGAAGGACTATTCCCCTAAACATTATTCTATTGTGAATTCTCCTAAATAAAACATTTCCCCCACAAAGGTGGTCTCCAGGAAGCAAAATCTGGAGGTGGACAATAAGACTTCTCATGAGACAAAGATAATACATAAAGCACTTCAATCATGTCATTTAAGCAGCTTGGGAAAATCAAAATGTTTTGTGTGATCCTCACTTACTGACATTTCTAAACCTACAATAAATCAAGCTTTGGATTCTCCCATTTTGTATTTAGGTTCCCAAAATGCAAGTGCATCGAATGATCTCTCACCTCATGTGGCACCTGCATCATCAAATGGGTTGGGTGGAGATGTGAAATCAGAAGAGGTTAGTCTTCCCAAAGATCAAGGGTGGAAAAAATTAAAGAGGAAAAATATATATTCGTCCACATCAAATTATTTTGGGGTCCTCGAAGAAGGAGAAAAATGTGGCAATACGATCTTTAGGTGGTTTGATTTTATTTTCTCTTGCTTAGATGTGGGAGCTTCCTTGTTTTTTTTTTGTCTCCAATTGGAGACCTAGTTTGCACCCCTTTTGGGTTGATGCAGTTCTTACATTTTTATTATTTTCTATATGGGAGTGAACCCCATGTCCACAACTTCTTACATACAAAACATAAATTAATAGAAGAAAATGACATTAGGAAAAATTAAATAATTAAAATTATTTAATATTTATGCATGGGAGAAGGTGAATTAGTGATAAAATGTTGCTTGCAAGCTCAAGACATTTTTTCAGTGTCTACACCTAGTTATCATTCTCTATCATAATACTTAAGGAATTAATTAAATTCAATCTCTCCCTAGTTACAGTGTACAAAATCCTAACCAATCTCATTTATATTTTATCACAAGTTTATTTAATCTCTCTTTTAACTTTAGTTGATTAATTATACTCAACTCCTATATTTACAAAGGTTGATTATACTTAATTTATGAATCTATATACCTTTAGATACATTTGAAGGGGCCTTTTATTTCCCTTATTTTTTTTAACCTATAAATTACATCTTTAAACATTAGGTCTAGTTAAGGATTTTTTGAGTCATATTTCTACATAATTTGATAATAATTCTCTTGGTGCTTCACCTAGATAGCTTGGACCATAGTTGATTGTCACCTTTTGATATCCACCCACTAATTTTATATTAATACATGATGTTTGATAATGGATTCTCATAAACATTTTTCTTCAAATTTCCTTCATGAATGTATCAAGGATTTCAATGGTTTCTTACACTTGTTTACACTTGATCCATCAATCCTTGATGCCTACATGCCCTTCTACCATATGGGTGGTAATGCATATTATTATGGAAACATTATTTCTATGGAAGCATTATGCCTACATGCCCTTATACATGTATTTTATCATCCATCATGGATCTTTTCATTATGGATTGTTCTCTTTAAAGACATTCACTTCACTCAAGTCTACATGCTTCACATTGACTATATTTCTCCCATGATTAGTGATAAAAATTCATATGATCTTAATGATCATACTATGTACATTATTAGTGGTGAGGGTTTATTTTATATTGACCATTCCCTTTTTTCTTGATATAACTGATGGTGAGGCACATGATTTTGTTCCTTAGTAATGTGCATCATTCATTTTCACCCTCACATGAAATTTTTTGCCTCATGATGTTGAAATTTTTGAAGGAGCTCATGATGTTTCCATTAATGTTTTGATTAATGGGGAAAAATGGGTTTTGAATGGACCCAAAACCATTAACAATAGGTTTTGAATGGACCTAAAACCATTAACAAACAAGTTTTGATTGGGACCTGAAACTCACACAAAGAGACCAAGCTGCAATAGAGTAAAACATAGACAACTGGCAACAACCCATAAGCAGATTAAAAATGATTAGCGTGGAAGCTTAAATCTGTAACAAAAGAAAGGTTTTAACAGGAACCTTGAACCTAAAGAAAGTAATAATTACAAAGGAACTTGAATCCAAGAACTTGAGACGGTCAGGCAACCATCAGCCTAAATCAACCAAAATGCAACACACCACTTACCATCACCAACCAACAGTGAACAACTAGAGACATCTAGGTAACGATCAGCTAGAACCAGCCAGACAACAACATAACACTTTAAAACACCATCCAACAAAACCAAACTACCCACCTCTATAGGAGAGTTGGGAATCAAAGAGAAACATTGATGATTCTCATAACACACAACATTGGTCAACCAGTAGCACCAACCCAACCTCCACCTCAGTAGGAAGGGGCTCCCCTCTATAGGAGAGGAAGAAGTGAATCCCAAAACCACAAAAAATAGACCTTCCCACCTGATCCACAGTGCACCTCTTCACCTCAATAGAAGAGGGCTTCACCTCCGAAGAAGCAGTCTCCACCTCCAAAGAAGACCATAGCTGAAAAAACTGATGGGAATCAACTACACCCATAGTAGAGAGCACCAAAACCTCCTTTGGAAAAGAAGAAGACTGGAGCAAAGAGTAAAAAAATAGAGCAGTCCTCCATGAGCATCACAACCCCATCCTGGATCACAAACTTAACGAAAAAAATGGGGGGAATCATAGTACAAACCAGAACCAACTAGTAGTCCACTAGAAAACCACCCAACCAAACCAAAGCATCCCAAGACAAAATAACCTAGCTAAGCCACAACCAAAAAAGACAAAACTGGCCACCCAAGAGAACCTTAGTAGTCACCAAGACCAACAACCACATCATCCATCCAAGAAACATAAACAACAAAAAGCCAAAGGGGCTCAAAAAAAGAAGGCTAAGGCAGGGAGAGCCTCCAAGTAGAGAAAGTAGAGAGTCGATAAGACAATTAATAACAACCCCCAACCCTACATACGAGTCAAGGTCTGAAACATGCCAAAAACTAACTACAAACAACTCCACCAGAGGAAAACGAACAACCTCAACCCCAAGCAGAGAAAGCACCCACACAGAGGAAAAAACTAGCTCCAAAGAAGAGACCAAGGGTCCAAAAGGAGGAAGGATAAGGTAAGGAAAACCTCCAAATAGAGAGAGCAGAGAGCCGTAAAGGCAATGAATAACAACCTCCAATCCTACATGTCAGTCAAGGTCTAAAACATGCCAAGAACTTTCCACAAACAACTCCTCCAAAGGCAGACCAACAACCACAACCCCAAACAACAAGAGCACCCTCATAGAGGAAAAAGAGCCCCTGAAAAGCCAAAGAGAGCCAGGAAAGCCTACAGACAGAGAAAGAGGAGAAGAGGCATGACAAGAAAAAACCACTTCCAACCCTACGTGTCAATCAAGGTCTGAGATAAGGCCACCAATATCCTCCAACAAGCCCTCAGGAAGAACACCCAACTCTACACCCTGAGCCACACAAGCAAAAATAGAAAACCCCAATACGAAGCACAACCTCTGCCCAACATAAATCCTGAATGACACAAGAGAACGCAAGCAAAGCCAATGCTAAGACTACAAGGAAGGATACCCAACAAGGGACATGCTCCACAAGCATCAAAAGGGAAAACACATGATACACCAGGCAGAAACAACAAACCCAACATCATCTCTCCCATTGTCCTCATCATCCCCATCACCCTCCTCATCGGCGTGCTCTTCCAAATTCAAATTTTGTGCACTACACACAATCCCACCCAGCGCTCCCATCTGATGATGTTTAAATTAATGTTATTGATACCTTATTTTTATGATAGTATGGTTTAATTTTATAATGCACATATTATTTATGAATTATATATATATATATATAGTTTCTTATCACTAAATCCTATTAATGTGTTTAATTATATTGATCCAAGAAATGATGCTATCATACTTAATGATTTGTTTATGCTTCTTCCTCAATTATTTATAATTTATTTAATGAGGAGAATCATGATGTTTTTTTACTTCAGGAATATATTTTACTTTATTTTTCACCTAATGTTGTTATGGATGAAAATGATGGTGATCATTCACATGTAACACATGATAGTGATATGTACATGCAAATATTTTAATTTTTCATGATCATAAACTATATAGGTATTATATATCTTTATGTATGTAATGATTGATAAATTTTAAGGATATACAAATTATAATTACATGTTAACATTTTCATATTCCTAGATATTATTTGTATATGATTCAAATTCATGGTGATGTGAAATATTTCAGCACTATGGAATGAAATTCAAACCTTGATTTTGATACAAAAATCATTTTATCTGTAAAAATTTCTCAACCACTCAATACCCAAAATCCCTTCAAATCCCAAACTCACTCAAAATTTTATCTTCAAAATCTCACTCATGTGATAGTCGATGTGAATGAATAGGTTATTTTTAAAAAAATTGCACAAAATAAACAAAAATTATTTCATAGATCACACTTTCATTATTTGAATGATGATATTTTTCTAATGTATTCATTTAGAGAAACTTCAATTGAGGAGGATTTACTATGGCTCGATGTTTCACATTCTTCTTATAATGAATTTACTCATCTTGCTTGTGATTTTACTAAACAATTTAACAATTACCCTAGAGTGTGCATACATAATGGTACAAATATTTCTACCTATATTTTTCATTCATCAGAACATCTTATGAGTTCTATTCTTTCAAGTGATACATAATCTTTATATTCTTATAATAGATCTCATCATGAGTATTGTGTATCATCTTTTGGGGATCAAATTAAGAAGCATTATCAATTACTACCTTATAAATATCCTCCTACCATCCGCCATGATGATATAGATAATTTTGTAACATTCTTACTACCTCTTATAAAAAAGAAAAAAAAAACATTTAGATTTCACTAGGCTGGTTGTTCCTTCTCACATTTCATTAGAAAAAAATCTAGACAAGTCACTTATTATGTTACCTCCTAGAAAGTATGATAATGTGTCTAGATCTATTCCAAATCAATTTGATGATAATTCTTTTTGTGATTATCGTAAATTATGTATAGGCATAATGTGGATGGGTGTATAACATTAAATAGAAAAAAAATGAATATTATTGAGAAATATGTGGTAAATGTTAATAAAATTAATGCTAAATGAATAAAAAATAATGCCTTAAAATAATAATATAATCAAATAAGAAAGGAATATTCTAATCATAGTAACTGGGATCATCACTAGCCAAAGTAATCTAACACATCACATGTTAATACTACACATGAAAAAATAAACAACATAGAAATGAAGGAAAAAAGTATATGCAAGTAAGAAATAATGACACAATATGTAGTTTTGTGATAGTTGACCTTGGTGCTCTAATGAAACATACTTCACAAATAAATGTGTGCAAAGAAAATTAAGAAGAGGAAAAAGTTATAAATAATGCATATTTAGATATAAATTCTAATGAGCATAATTAATCCAATAAAAATGAAACATTTATGGAAAAATATAAAAGTTAAGGACATGAAACACACTTGACAACATTAGAGGTGTTCAATCATTATACAAAAAAATTACTTTTAAAAATATAATTCATAATATTTCTAGATGACAATCACCGAATTTTTAATCATAGTATCTTAATGTATACTCCCACGAAGGATGATTTTATATGAAGCATCATTTTGACCTTGCAAGCATTCATACAAATTAGAATAACATTGTTATTTATTTCAAATATAGTATCATTATCACATGCTATTATTTCTATATTACACACTTTTATTTGATCTTTCCTCATAGGTGTATGGTATTTTTTCCTTTCTATAGGTTTTGTATGCTCATGCTTGATCTTCTTTAGGGGAAAATATGGGGGCATATTTTCATTACATTGGGTAGTTATAAAAGGTACACATACTTTAGGTGTGCATCTTCTACTCAACCTTACATTTATCATACTTCCTATTCATAGTTATTTTTCAAATCATAATTTCATTTTTACTCAATTTTAGTCATTTTTTCCTCTCTTTGTTTGATTTATGTGCACTCCATAGTAGTACACACAACTTAAATTAAATACTATCTATTAATAATTTTTTAGTTTATGTGTATCTTAGATGATATACACATTTTCCTTAGTGGATTAGATTCTTTTGATCCATAAAATTTATATCCTTATTTGTAAGGAAATCTAGGAGCGCATCTAGTGAAAACTCCATAACAGTAGTCCCTTCAGTAACTTTCATGTTGATCAGGTTGCCTCAAAGACACGTACAACTATGTCCTAAAGCGAAAATAGACACAATTATTTCCACATTAATCCTTCTGAGAAAAACACATGTGAATTCAACAGTAATCAACGACACAGATGAAAGATACTACAGAAAAGATTTTAAGTGGGGAAAATCCTTTTAGATAAAAAACCCCACTCTCCAAAGTTTGAGCCATTGTATTATTCAGCAACAGAAAGTTACAATACAGTTTCAGGCTCTTAGCCTTTTCAGAGATTACATCTTGTTCATCTGGATACAACTGGTAGAAAACTATCCCTGAGAGATCACTTTAAAGCAATCATGATCACAAGAGATTCCAACAGCTTAACTCTGCCTCTCAATCCTCTGTTTCGACCTCATGGCCTCGGCCTTTTGGCCAGCCACTCGGTCCTCTCTCTATCATTCTCTCTCTGGCTCTCAGCTCTTCGGCTCATTGGCTTATTAACTTCTTAGCTCTCTCCTTTTTAGAACATCTAATACATACATCTATGCATTCGTTCACAAGAGGCTCTATGAAGTTGTTCTTTTCCAACTGTCGGATTAGATCAACCGAATCATCCAGCTCAACATCCTTTGATGTTTCCATTTCCTCGTGCTTTTGTTTTCCAACTTCCACATAGAAACGGTTCAACAAATGGTTCACATCCTGCTTTCCCTGATTGATCCAAATCGCACCACGTAGGATAGTCTTCACTCAGTCAAGGGCATTCAACCTATGTCACATGTCGGTGAGACACTAATCATGTCTCCTCGATGCCACATAGCCCATATCGTCTTTGTTGCCAAAAGTCTTCACTATCGGCAAGACGTTACACCGAGTCCAGAAAGCTATCACACAGACTTCGTCATGTCACCAAGACATCACTCTGATAATCACAAGTTTCATCGACATCAGTATTCTCATCGGCGAGACAATCGCCATGATGAGACATCATATCGATGTTCCAAAGTCATAGCGATGTGAGCAATAGTCAGCAAGACAACCATCTTTCACTGAGACATCTCTTCGACCCTTCATGTTATACCGAACACCGAGCAGTTGCCAAGAGTCATCGCTTTCAATAAGAGGTCATACCGACATCAGATTTCCCATCGACAAGATGAACACACTTCGCAAAGACATCTCACCGATGCCTTCAAGTTACACCGCTGTGCTCAAAAGTCGGCAAGACGTTCGTCTTTCGCCGAGACCTTACACTGAACACACCAAGTCTTACTGAGTCGGCAAGACTTTTTTTCTTTGCCAAGAGCTTTCACCGATGCCCTCATGTCTTACCGAGTCGGCAAGACATTTGACCTTCACCAAGAGGTTACATCGAGCTTCATTAAGTTACCCCAAAGTCTTATGTCAGCCAGACATTCCATATTCGCTAAGACTTCATATCGAGCTCAGGAGTCATGCCAAACACATCCCACACCGTCGGTGAGACAATCGCCTGTCGCCAAGAGTTACATGCCAATAGGAGCAAGTCATGCCAATTTCCACATCGGCCAGACAGACCAAAGGTCATGCCGATATAGGCAAGACTTCCTATCGTCACTGAGACAACATTCCAACACATATGAGTTTCCTCAATGACCACGAGCAATATCGGCAAGACTTCACATATCGCCAAGACTTCATGCCAATACCCTTTGAGTTACTCCGAGTGTATTCAGTAGGCCAGACATCTCCTAATCGCCAAGAGATCTTTCTGAATGTTCAAGTCACCCTGATGACTACAATCGGCGAGACATCTCCCTGTTGCTAGGACCACATACTGACACACTTGAGTTACCCCGATGACTCGAGGAGGAAACATATCGGTGAGACAACCCTCCATCGCTAAGACTTCATATCGAAGCAAATGGTTACATCGATGATCCAGTCGCCATAGGTCACACCGACATCTGCTAGGCACCCGATAACAAACCCTTCTATCACCGAGACATTTCCACTCTGCAAAGGGTTACAGGGAATGCACCAAATCATAGCAATAGGTTCCTTCGGCAAGATGAAGCTAAGTCACAGTGACATGAGCAAAACACAAGATTCTTGAGGCTGTTAGTCGGCGACAACATGAATGTCACACGACTATGCTTTCTCGAGAGGTTTCAACCTATGAGATTGAGGCACATTTTCCAACAATCTCCCACTTGATGAAGATCACACAGGCACCTCCAAAGCAACTAGGAACTAAGATCACACTAGCTCCACCAATTCAAACCCCGCAATACTCAAGACACCCAATCAACATGATTCAACAGATAACAGTCCATAGACAATCTGCAACAAAGACCAGGCATCCAACTACAACTCACTAACCAACAAAGCAACCGATCACAGCCTTCTAGGAAACCACATAGACCTCAAACATGCTCTCATGCTCCATCAAGAAATTAGCTCCAACATCCAAGATGTCCACCATCCAGGCAACAATCCTGTCATCTTCCAACATGCCACCTGTGGAAGAAGGATACAATGCCAAGGTGTATAAGCACCATTCCAATGAACACAAGCAAAACATCCCAGTGATATCACCAACAAGATACTGCTACCACTTCACTGTGCTCAAACGCTATACATAAGCAGTATCAACTTCAAATCCTCAAACATAACACAACCATGAAGTCATTCTCCAGAAACAAGATAAATAACACCAGTTAGAACAACAATCAGAATGACTGCTTCCATCCACATTAGGGGAAATTTACATAAAAAATGGGCCTCCTAAGGAACTCTAAAAAGGAAAAAATTATCTCATATAATACAAATTATTTAAATATAAAAAATATAAATTACTTAACAACATGAGTTAAGTGGGGACACACGTTTCTATTATAATTCCTTAAAAAACTGAAGTCCATGATTTTTAAAAGTGGTAACATATATTTCTATTATAATTTATTAAAAAACTCAAGTTCACTTTCTTCATTATTTATTTTTTATTAAAAAACTCTTAAACTCAAGTTTGGTAACTTATATTTCTATTATAATTTATTAAAAAAGTCCAATTCACTTTCTTTTCTTAACTATTTGTTTTTTTAAATTATTTAAAAAGTGGCAAAGTAAAAGATAATGAAAATTAGAAAAAAAGAAAGCAATCTTTTAAATGGTCTTTCTTTCCAAAAAAAATTAAAAATATATTTAAAAGTTTAAAATATATTTAATATATATATATATATTTAAAAATTTAAAATATATTTTTGAAAAAATAAAATAATAAGGGGAGCCACTAAATGTGAGCGCCCCCCCTTAAAAGGAGGAGTGCTTCGCATAAAGTGAGCGCACCCTTATAAAAGGCCACCGAAAAATTTAAAATAATAAAATTTTGACAATAGAATATTTAGATGCTAAACATTTAAATATTACAATATTTGAAATTATTAAAAATAAGTAAAGATAATAAAATTTTGATATTAGAATATTTAAATGCTAAACATTTAAATATTAGAATATTTGAAATTATTAAAAATAATTTAAAATATATATATTTTTGAAGCACTTCATAGATGATTTTTGTGATTTTTTATTGTTTTTTAAATGTTTTTTATATTTTTTCTTAAAGAATTTTTTTTTTTTTTGAAAATATAAAAAAATTTGTAATAGAACTTAAGAATATAAATCTAAAAAACAAAAATAATATTTTATATTTAGAAAGATGAATGAGATAGAATAGGATATGTAGAGTTAAATTAACCATCACGAGTTATTTCATAAGATTTTAGAAAGTTTTATTTTATAAAATAAATAATTTTATTTTTATTTTGGATGATGTCACCGTACAAGTTGATGTCATCTTTTAGTTGATTTTTGATAACTTAAAAAGCTAACGATGTCATCCTTAGGAGGCCCATTTTTTATGTAAATTTCCCCTAATGACTGATAAACCCACATGATTGAAAATAGCACCCACAGCTCATGCTATTCCATCTAATTTTACATACCTCACAGGTATCACCATTAGTAAACTTATGCCAATCCATTAACAATAAATACAAGTTCCAAGTGCCAACTAGTCGAAGAAGACAAGACACATACAGAAACTCCCACTACCTGAGTAATCTAGATCTGAAAGATTAAAGGCATCAACAAGCCTACCAATAATAGCACATAGAAAATGTAACCCTGTAGTACCAAGGAAAAATCCACAATGATATGCACAACCTGCAACAACCTGCCACATGAAACATTTCTCTCACCACAAACCTTCATGGCCACAGAGAGAAACTCTGCACATCACCTTCCTATAGAACATCCTCCTACATACACTTCTAACAGCCAGCTGTGTCAAGAATGATCTTCTTCATATCCCAAAAGTAAGCCTTAACAACATCCATCCGTTCAATCACCAAGATCAAACCATCTTTAAAACCAACATGGATGTAAGCATCTCAAAGAAGATCAAACTAGTTCATTTCCCATTTCAAGAAATCAGCCCATACATCATCTCCTACCAATTCTCATTAGTAACAAGGAGATAAAAGAAACTATACAACTTCCACTATGAATCTTCCAGAATCATTAAACAGTAACTCAAGATCCATATCATGAAAGTAAACTTAATAAAACACATGTGAAAAATATAATGGGCCAAATACCTTTTAGATAAACTGCTGAGCAGACCAAGAGTGGGAACAAGAATACTCCTTCAAGATATACAAGTCATCATGACTAATCCAAGAGCAATCTCCTCATAGGTCTCTTATTGAACTCACGTTCAACCAAGGTGGAGGCTTCTCAGACTTTCTGCTGAACTTTAACAAGAGTAACAAGCAGCAACACATCTCTCATAAGAGAAAAACAACCTCACCTTATTCTTCATGTATCCATGTGTACTAGCAACCGATCATCGCATGCTAAACTTCAACTGCATTACTGCACTGCCATGAAGTATCAAGCAAGTAATCAAAGCACTCAATACACAAAGAATTACCAGATCATTGTCAAAGCTCCAATCATCTGAATCAGGAACTTATCATGACATCATGATCTACACATCTCCTTAGGAGATACCATGCTTCAAGTGACTTCTCCATTGTCTTTAAGTACAATGCACAATGCCAAAACTCCAGTGCAAACAAGAGTATACCATGACATACAACAAATAGACTCAAAACTAATATCACCTATCAAGCACCACCAACACCTTAACCAAAGACTCCAAGTGTCTTCCATGGATCCAAGATGTTGCACATCTTCAAGTAATGTTCATGCAAATGCAAAAGAAAAACCATTCTATAGCAACAGGATCCCAAGAAACATCTGCAACATTAAGAAAACTATTCACCACCATGTGATGAACCCACAATCACTGTTAGAGCTCCCACTAAAACATGACACCCGAGCTCTCCAAGCATCATGACCACCTGCTATAGGTTCCCATAACCAACTATTCAGGTACTCAATAGTATCCAACCTCTCATCTCAAAACACAACACCAATGCACAAGTGACCACAGACAAGGCCAGCTAACAAGTTTTTACCAACAATGAATCAACCTCGTGAATATAGACAGTCCACTTCCGAGTTGTCTCATAGCAAACATGTAGGTAAAGACAACCCACAACATTGCACAACCCATAGATCCATTCAACAGAAACGTGCAAACCCATCATTGCATTGGAAACTGCAACACTGAGATATCAAAGAGAATAACCACGTAGACAACATGACTCAAACACCAAATCACACCAGATCTAACTTTCCAAACATGTCCACAATGAGCACCATAATCAAGGAACCCACCACAAGAATGTTGAGTGACAAATCACATACCAACACTCCCACGCAGAGAAGAAAAAAACACCTCCTCAAACCATGCACCAAGCATGCATGCAGACCTACAACTATCTCATCCAGCAACACCCCAAAAGGCCAATGTCTAGACGATAGCTTAATAGAAACTCCACATGACCACAAGTTTTGCTTAACCATGTAAAACCTACAAAACCATAGAGCCATGCAAGTACAAAACATCCTTAGAAAGGAAACAACAGTTCAGAAAATCCAGGCCCCTTTCAGGCCAAATCTAAACCACCACCATGTACATGCATCCGAGAAAGAGAGAAAGGCTATTTTAGAAGCTTGCAAATCATCTAATGATTAACTTCATAGTCTTCAAGCATTCGAGGTTAACAGGAAACAGTGCCTTCCAACACCAGGAACCGCCACCTAGCATAAGCACTCTAAAAAATCCACCTCATACTTCAAGGTTAAACCTCTACAAGCCAGGAGACACAGATCACAACATGATCAACTCCATTTTCCATCTTGACCATCCTTCAAGCTGCATGTTGTCACAGAATACCACAGGATTCTACTCATCAAAGGATCAATCCATCAGTCCATTCCTCCAGATTTCTTTCAGCCCATCAAGCTAAGAAATCTTCACAGGAGAAATATACAGAACCATCAACCAGAAGAAGGCTTTGATACCACTTGTAAGGAAATCTAGGAGCGCATCTAGTGAAAACTCCATAACAGTAGTGCCTTCGGTAACTTTCATTTCAATTAGGTTGCCTCAAAGACACGTACAACTATGTCCTAAAGCGAAAAAAGACAATTATTTCCACATTAATCCTTCTGAGAAAAACACATGTGAATTCAACAGCAATCAACAACACAAATGAAAAATACTACAGAAAAAGATTTTGCGTGGGGAAAATCCTTTCGAATAAAAAACCCCACTCTCCAAAGTTTGAGCCATTGTATTATTTAGCAACAAAAAGTTACAATACAGTTTTAGGCTCTTAGCCTTTTCAAAGATTACATCTTGTTCATCTGGATACAACTGGTAGCAAACTATCCCTGAGAGATCACTTCAAAGCAATCATGATCATGAGAGATTCCATTAGCTTAACTCTGCCTCTCAATCCTCTGTTTCGACCTCATGGCCTCGGCCTTTAGGCCAGCCACTCAGTCCTCTCTCTATCATTCTCTCTCTGGCTCTCGGCTCTTCAGCTCATTGGCTTATTAGCTTCTCAGCTCTCTCCTTTTCAGAACGTCTAATACATACATCTATGCATTCGTTCAAAGCTCTATGAAGTCATTCTTTTCCAACTGTCAGATAAGATCAACCGAATCATCCATCCCAACATCCTTTGATGTTTCCATTTCCTCGTGCTTTTGTTTTCCAACTTCCACATAGAAACGGTTCAGCAAACGGTTCACATCCTGCTTTCCCTGATTGATCCAAATCGCACCACGTAGGATAGTCTTCACTCAGTCAAGGGCATTCAACTTGTGTCGCATGTCGGTGAGACACTAACCATGTCTCCCTAATGCCACAGAGCCCATATCATCTTTGTCACCAAGAGTCTTCACTATCGGCAAGACGTTACACCAAGTCCAGAAAGCTATCGCTCAAACTTCGTCATGTCACCAAGACATCACTCCAATAATCACAAGTTTCATCGACATCAATATTCTCATCGGTGAGACAATTGCCATGATGAGACATCATACCGATGTTCCAAAGTCATAGCGATGTGAGCAATAGTTGGCAAGACAACCATCTTTCGCTGAGACATCTCTTTGAGCCTTCATGTTATACCGAACACCGAGCAGTTGCCAAGGGTCATCGCTTTCACTGAGAGGTCATACCGACATCAAAATTCCCATCGACAAGATAAACACAGTTTGCCAAGACATCTCACCGATGCCTTCAAGTTACACCGTTGTGCTCAACAGTTAGCAAGACATTCGTCTTTCACTAAGACCTTACACCGAGCACACCAAGTCTTACCGAGTCAGCAAGACTTTTTGTCTTCGCCAAGAGCTTTCACCGATGTGCTCATGTCTTACCGAGTCGGCAAGACATTTGACCTTCACTAAGAGGTTACAATGAGCTTCATTAAGTTACCCCGAAGTCTTCTGTCATCCAGACATTCCATATTCACTAAGACTTCATACCGAGCTCAGGAGTCATGCTGAACACATCCCACACCATCGGTGAGACAATCGCCCATCGCTAAGACTACATGCCGATAGGAGCAAGTCATGCCAATTTCCACATCGGCCAGACAAACCAAAGGTCATGCCGATATCGGCAAGACTTCCTATCATCGCTGAGACAACATTCTGACACATATAAGTTTCCCCGATGACCATGAGCAATATCGGTAAGACTTCACATATCGCCAAGACTTGATGCCGATACCCTTTGAGTTACTTCGAGTGTATTCATTCAGCCAAACATTTCCTAATCACCAAGAGATCTTCCCAAATGTTCAAGTCACCCCAATGACTACAATCGGCGAGACATCTCCCTATCGCTAGGACCACATACCGACAGACTTGAGTTACCCCGACGACTCCAGGAGGAAACATATCATTGAGACAACCCTCCATCGCTAAGACTTCATATCGAAGCAAACAAGTTACACCGATGATCCAGTTGCCATAGGTCACACCGACATCAGCTAGGCACCCGATAACAAACCCTTCTATCGCCGAGACATTTCCACTCTGCAAAGGGTTACAGTGAATGCACCAAGTCATAGCGATAGGCTCCTTCGGCAAGACAAAAGCTAAGTCACAGCGACATTTGAAAAACACAAGATTACTGAACTGGCAGTCGGCCAGACAACATGAATGTCATAGCGACCATGCTTTCTCAGAGGTTTCAGCCTATGAGATTGTAGCACATTTTCCAACATTATTAGCATATTATCTTCCTTATATTTCTACTCTTGAATAATTTTAGACACTAAAGTGGGGTAAATTTTAGAAAATAAAAGTGCACACCTTGCAATTTTTCCTTTTCATTTTACACCACAATGAATCAACATCTTAGATGCATAATTTTGGTGTATAACTTAAATATTTTTGTGAAATCACTAACCAAAGACCAATATGAACACTTAATTGTGTCATCTTACACTATTCAAAACTTGTATGGCCTAGTTATCACTAGTCTACTTTTCTTAGATAAGAACAAAATAATTATTATGTTCCTTGTATAAGATTACTATAATGATCAAATATAAGTATTTCAATTTTTTATTTTATACATTCCAAGGCTGACAATCATGGGATTTTATCATTATCAGCTTGAGTATGAAAAAATTAGTTACACACATATAACTATTTATATCTAAATGCATCATCCTAGAACACTTGCACATCATTGAAAATATATTTTGATAAAATTATAAAAAATAATTATTTTCTTATAGGTAATAACTCTTCAATCATTCTCTATTAGCATCAACAACAATCAATCTCTTATTGATAAAGCAAGAAATTCCCATTCTCAAAACATACTTTGATTACATTCTCAAACATAATAGCTCATTGACATGCAAATAACTTTAGAAAAAAAAAAAAAAATCAACTCAACAAAATTCATTACCATAATTATAATAAATTATCTTTCTATGTACTTATAATTTACAAGGAGTTATTCCAAATAATGAGGAACAAACTCAAGATATATAAGACTCCTTACTTGGTCCAATTTAGTTGAAACACCATACTGTAAAAAGTTTGATTTATTTAAAGTATTTGAGTATTAATTTTTATGAATAATTTAATTTGAGACAAACATTTTCAATTTCTTAAGAATAAACCTAAATTTTCAAAATATGCATACTATCAATCCAAATAATTTGACATATAAGAATGTTATTCTTAGTTTAGATTATGAAAAATGTGTCATAATTATTTCAAATTCATAGACAACCATAATTATAAACTATTCAAAATAGTTCATATCTTACATTAGAATCCATTATCACCCCTTATCACCTTTTACTATTCTTATTAACTCAATATTAGAGCTTAACTATCTAACCCAAAGCAGTTTTAAATTTTAATTCTTGTGTAGTAATTCTCATAATGTTCCTTAACAAAACCAGTTTTTTTCTTACTTCAAACATCATCAAGCAAATATTTATTGCAAGTATTGAACATCTAATTTTACTCATGCTAGAATAATAAAAATGTAAACAATATCACACCCTTGACAAGCTCATTGCTAATATTACAATCTCAACACTCAAATTCTTTAGTTTTTATCATTTTTTCCTTTTTAATCTATAATTTAGTATCATTTTCTCAATTACAGTTATTTGTCATATCATGACATCAAATAAAATTCAACTCTAAAATACTAAAATATATGCAACCCTAATCCATCTCATCAATTAATTTACTTTACTTGGTTAATTACCCTCAACTTCTATATCTAAAAGTATTAATTATATCTAATTAAGTTACTTATTTATACACCTTTCGATATTTTAAAATGGTCATTTTATTTTCCTTCATTATGGTGGGCCTCACATATCCATCCCTTATTTTTATGTGTTTCAAATTTGTTGTACTAAGTTTTCTCGTAAAGGTTTGCATTATGGTCTCATTTTTTTTTGGGTCTTTTTGGACACCTCACAAAAAAGTATGTTGATGTCATATTTGATGATGTGGCCCTAAGCCTTAGCTATAAGCAAAGGTCTTGCCAAATAAGTTTGTGTAAAATATTGTGAGTGATTTGAAATTTCCTCTAGGATTTTGAGAAGTGCGAAGTTAGGGTGCTCAAGTCCAGCCTTTTTTCAATTTTAAATCGTATATTAAAACTTTAAAATTTATTAAATGGTATAATTTGACTTGCTATATTTTATAAAAGATACGTAAATAACCAAACCATCATAAAATTTTCATATAACAAATAGGGGTGACTGTCAAATTCCAAACCCGTAGGGATACGATGGACCAAATTTGAATTTCCTCTCGAATTTGATATTCCAGCTAGATAAAAACAAGAAAGTGTGATAGCATGTAAGATCAAGCAGGAAGGAGCCATACGATATCTGCTAGTTTAAAATACATTTTCTATAAAATTTTACTCGTATATATATTTATTCAATCTGTTACAAATCATAAAAATCTTGATCCTGACTAATTTTAGAAACATCCCCAAATTGAGGGCGAAGACAATACACACTGTAAGAGATTGATAGCATCATGCTAGTTGCTTCAAATTTCAACAATGCGAATTTGGAAAGAAATCAACCGTGATCAGCTTGAGCATTCATAATTGGGTTCTTCAAGAGGACCTGCAACTCTGGTCTGTAAAATTCTTGGAACACAGCGTATGTTTCTGCATTTTAGGAGCCTGCAAAGAGACGCGAAAAGGTGATAGTGTTGAGGGGACATGCCCGCGCTTTTGTTTCGCAAGCAATTTCTTGTGTGGCCTCCATGAACTTGGCTACGTCTCTCATGTTTGGCCTTTCTGCAGGAGATAAATTGATACACTCAAATGCTAATTTCAGCAGCCGTAAAATCTTTTCCACCATAGCTTCTTCTGGATTGTCCAGTCTTTCATCCAGAATATCCTTTACCAAAAGCTCACCTCCGTTATTACTTCGAACCGCATTAAACCAGGCCTCGTCCTGCCCTTGTCCGACTGGATGCTTTCCGCTTATCACTTCCAACGCCACCACTCCAAAGCTGTACACATCGCACTTCTCCGTCAAATTCATTGTATATGCCAGCTCTGCATAAATGAAAACTCAAATTAGAAGGCTGGAAGAATTTTCTGTTTACAGCCTATGGCAGACTTGTTCGGATAAATTTTAGCACAATCTTCAGCAAAATAATAGGCTTTTCAGATTACTGGTTGAGTCAGGTTTAAATATCAAGTGCCGAATCATTTAAAGCCATGGAAATTTTATTATTTTAGACTTACTCACCTCAACAAAAGCAATTTCTCTAATGTTATCGATTTCTTTTTTGTCGTCACATATGTGCCGGAAGGAAATCCCAATACAAGAATAATGTACGATGATTTAACAATGACACTTTAAAAATTCAAATGATTTTTATTACCTGGAGCCATGTAGCCAAAAGAACCTGCAATTTTACTCCAGTTAGAAGATTCGGCATTGAGAAGCTTTGCTGTGCCAAAATCAGAGACGCAGGCTTCGAAAGAAGAATCCAGTAATACATTATTGCAGGAAATGTCACGATGAAGAATGGGCGGATCACAATCGTGGTGAAGGTAGGCCATTGCATGGGCCACGCCTTGTATGATATTATAGCGAGTGGACCAGCTGAGGTTCTTTGCCTTGTCGCTGTGCAAAATGCTTCCCAAGCTTCCGTTCTCCAGATAACCATAAGCGAGGAGCCTTAACTGCCTGCGAGAACAATAACCATGAAGCTTTACAATGTTCCGGTGTCGAATCGTGGCAAGCGTCTGGATTTCTGAAACAAAACATTGTGTGTCGGCAACAATACCATGTGTAGGAGGGTGAAGCTTTTTAACTGCCAGTGTCTGTCCCGACGGAAGTACTGCTTTATACACGGACGCAAATCCGCCTTTGCCTATGCAATATTTTTCGTCGAAGTTTTCAGTGGCTTCGAGAATGTCGGGCAGCATATTCCTGCTCTGCCAAATGGAGATATCGGCTGTTTCCTCTGCCACCTGTGTTGAACTATTTCGGCTTCTCCGCCATAGGAAAACAAACCCTACCGCAACCCCTGTGATTAGCAAAGCCGCCGCAGTTGGAATAACAATATCAATAATCTTTCTTGAGTTCTTTGGATCTGCTTGTTCTGAGTTACTAGAAATACAAGACTTCAAACCGACTCCACCGCACAGTTCTGGATTTCCTACGTAAGACGTAAAGAGTGAGTTTTTGGAAGCTTTGAAATAAGGAACAGAACCTTCCAGCTTGTTGTAAGAGAGATCTAGGTATGACAGACTGCTCAAATCTTCAAATGTTGATGGAATCTGACCGGAAAGACTATTATGAGACAGATTCATGATTATGAGGGACCCTAAATTACCCAACCGCGGAGGAATTGGGCCTACCAGTGAATTCTGACTGAGATCCAATATAATTTGCAAATTCTCTAGATTCCCAAACGTGAAGGGAATGCTTTCATTTAGGTTGTTTCTTTGCAACTGCAGCTGGATCAATTTGGCACAATTGCCTATCGCCGGCGGAATCTCGCCCGAGAGCTCGTTCCCAGCCAAAACTAAATTTTGCAGCTCGGTCAAATTTCCGAGCTGAGGCGTTACTGTACCTGACAACTTGTTATTGCTTAGATCAAGCGTGTACAGAGTGGTGATATTGCCGATCTCCGGCGGAATAGACCCCGTCAAAAGGTTTCCAGAGACATTAAGATCCTGAAGTTGTTTGAGCTGGCCAAGCTCTGTGGGAATTCCTCCTGTTAAAAAATTGTTAGAAATGTGCAGCAACGTCAGGTTACTGCACTTACCTAAGGTCGGCGGAATTTCACCGTAAAGCTGATTGAAATCTGCGTCAAAGAATGAGAGACTAGGATACTCTCCCAAAACATCTGTTATGCTCCCTTTCAGCTGATTCTCGTCGAGCCGTACTCTGACTAAACTCGTGCAGTTCTTCAAACTCGGCGGAATAGGCCCTGAAAACATGTTCTTGTTGACTATGAAACGCTGCAGCATTCCCTGCTGACAGATCTGAGAAGGAAGATTTCCAGTCAGGCTGTTGTTGGAGAGGATCACGTCCGTCAGATTACTGAACTTCCCTAGGTTGCCAGAAACAGAGCCTGAAAGATTGTTCATTTGAAGATTTAACAAATTTAAATTAGCTAGCAGAAATATGCTGTCCGGTATAGAGCCCGTGAGTTCGTTGTTGGAAAGGTCAAACTTCTGTACTGCTTTCAATTTGCCAAGCTCCGCTGGAATTTCGCCGCTGAAACTGTTTGCAAATAAATTGAAGACGACAAGAAACGTTAAATTTCCCAGCTCCGACGGAATCCGACCGCTTAAACGGTTCCCTGAAATATCGAGTTCCAACAAGCTTGAACACTGACCGATCTCAGGTGGGATAGATCCGTTGAATGAGTTGCTGTAGAGATACAGAATTTGGAGCTTTTCTAATAGCCCGACCTCCACAGGGATTCTCCCTGAAAATTGGTTTCCTTGGAGTTGAAGGGATATCAAATTTGCCCAATTCTTGATTAATTTCCCGTCAAGATTTCCGCTTAGAGAGTTCCCGGAAATTCCGAGCTGCGAAATGTTGTTCAACAAGCTGAAGGTGGAAGGTATGGGGCCGGTCAGCTTATTGCCTGACAAATCCATGAAAATTAAACTTTGACACTGTCCGAGCTCACCGGGTATATCGCCTTCTAACTGATTGGAGTGAAGATCCAACTGCCGCAGCAACCTCAGACTTCCCAAACTAGCCGGAATTCCATTCTCCAGCGAGTTCTGATACAGCTCGAGGATTCTAATCTTGCTCAGCCAGCCTAACTCAACAGGAATTGGTCCACTCAGATTATTCGCACCGAGACGAAGCGATTGCAGCTCTGCAAGACTGGCTATTTCTGGAGGTATCCCGCCGGAAAGACTATTCAAAGTCAAATTTAGCGACGTCAAATTCGCCATATTTGACAGCTCCGACGGCAGGGTCCCTTCAAGATAATTTTCGCTCAGATCCAGAATCTCCAGATTCCTGCAATTAGTAATAAACAAGGGGAAATTTTGTTTCAGAAGATTGTAATAAAGCCTGAGCTGCTTCAGAGACTGCAGTCCGCCAAATTCAGCGGGCATGGATACCAGAAAATTTGAACTCAAGTCAATGACGGAGAGATTTCGGCAGTTGGCAAGCTGGCTAGTTATAGGGCCGCTCAAGCTGTTAGAAGACAGAATTAGTGACTGCAACTTGGTTAAATTTCCGAGCTCTGTGGGTATCATCCCCGATAAATTGTTCTGAGAAATGCTCATGAAAACAAGCTCGGAGAGCATCCCCAACTGTGGCGGAATTTGCCCTTGGAGATTGTTCAATCCCATGCGCAGCACACTAAGATTACGCAACTGTCCCAGCGTGGGAGGAATCACTCCAGACAAATCATTATCTTCCACTATAAGCTGCTGTAGGTTTTGCAGATTGCCAAGGGAAACTGGAAGACTTCCAGTTAAGCGGTTGTGGCTGAGGTCGAGCCTTCTGAGGTAAATCAGAGCCGAGATATTGGAGTGGATTTTGCCTGTCAAATCAAGAGACGGTAAATCCACGGCCAGCACGTTTTGAAATTTGTCGCAGGTTATTCCAATCCATGTTTTGCATGGTAATTCGGAAGACGTATTCCATGAGTTGAGAGTTGCCTGAGAATGTTTACCGAGGTTCATCTTGAATGATAAGAGTGCAATGCCATCCCTGGACAAACACCACCCCGGGGACACTGCATTCAAGATAAACAAGACGAAGATTACGAAATTCTTCCCATCCCTCATCTTCACCTTGTAACAGAAATTAAAACCGCTAGTGCCAAAAAGAAGCAGCCGCTCGCCTTCATCTACAACTCAGGTAAACTGTTACTGTGGCTGTGCAGATGATCTGAATTTTTCAAGAATTGAGATACAAAATTAATGCCAGCTAAGTTTTTTGAACCAGTGAAGTCAACATGAAAGAATCGCCACCTTCTGACATGCCGTCTAAAGTGCTGGATAATGATTGAAGCGTGGAATTGAAGATAGGATAAATAATGCCACTGCGTTTGGAGCTTTTTAATGTTAGTTTCCAAAGCTCCATGTGATGATGTACGAGAATGCTTCAGAATAATGGTTCCATGTTTGTCTGCCATTGTGCTCGACATGCTACAGCCAGCGCACATTGTGCGGTTGTTTAAGTTAATTGGCCTGCTATTGAACCTTATTATTATTATTTTTGCTTTTGAAGTTTGAAATATACAAATAAAGAGTGGAGTTATTCGTACTTTCATGCCCTAAAATCGATGGTGAATTTTGTTTTTTCTTATAATTAAATTTTTAGGAAGATTGTATTGTATGAATTTTTTAATATATTATTAAAAATTATATAAGATTATATTAAAATATATATCTAATATATAACATATTTTTTTTATTTGAAAGGAAATTACATATAGATAACAATCACAAAAATCTAATTTGATAGGTAATGTTTATCATCAAAGTAAACTTATGGTGTTTTGAAGATAATTTTTCAAGTATATAAATTATTTAAACAAAAATATCAATTGGCTTTTTTATATCCACTGACTAATTGTAAACAAAAATATTTTCTTTCAAGTTTAATAAGAATTAATTAAATAGATTTAGTTTCAATTTTATCACATTGTTAACAAAATTTAGGTGCCTCAATGAATATGCAAGCAATGTTTCTACAACATATTGATGGTTTCTTGTAGATTTCCTACATGCTTAGTTTTATGATGGAATGATAGATATATTTTTAGGATGAATAATAAATCTCAAGATTGACTAGATCAATCTTGAGCACTAGAGATTTAATTTAGTGTTAACTAGTTTGAATGACTAGTTAACTCAATTGATTGTTAGACACCTAAAAATGTCCTAACTATATCGCATATCTTGATTTCACCAACTAACATCATTTCTTTCACAATTTACCTAATTCCTTTATTTGATTGAATAATTTTCAATTATTTAGTTAAATTCACTTTATTCCCCTATTATTCAAATAATTAAGGTTATTTGATTAATTCATCATTTTCTCACTAATAATTCCATTTGATTAAATAATTCCCAATTATATAATTCAAAATCTTAATTTCCCTCATCCTCACAATTAAATGATTTCCATAATTGTTTAATTGGATAATTTTCCTCCAACTCTCCAACATGCACAAAGAATATACCTTTTTCAAATTCAAATTCTTCCCTCCAATTCAAAATATATTCAACCTATTTCCATGAAATAAGGGATATTTTGGGCTCTCATGAATCCTCGACCATTGATCCTTCTTTATCCATACTCACCTCCTTGATTTACTCTCATCCATTGATCCTTATATTGAATATTGACCATTAATCAGAATTTCCTAAAATCTATAAAAGCAAGCCTCTCAAACATGAATTTCATTCACAATCTTCATAACATCCTTACTCTCTAGAATTCTTGATCCAACCTTGAGCATTTGAGAACCCTTTTGTGAATCATCCCTCTTCAACCAAGCTCTTGCAAATGAATTACGCATTCAATTGAGAAATCCACATCACTACAAGTTTGTATCAATCCACAATGGGATTAGAGGTTTACTTGTCATTCGATCCAATTGTTTTGAATTAGTTGTTATTGATTTAGTTGAATCCTTATGGTAATGTTAAATTTATTTCATTGAGTATGGCTTTTTATTTGATCATTAACTTGTAGATTCCTAATGTTTTAGGATCTAATTTCTTTAATTCGGTTATTAATTGATTATGTAAGCTAACCATAAAATATTTTGGCATGCTCGGTGGGACCCACATCCTTGTTTTAACCAATTTTGTGAAGTTTTATTGGCCTTGCAGGTTATAGAGATAGTGTGATGCTTTTCTTTCAACAATGTCATGCCTTTGCAAAATCGCAATGCCTTTGCAGTCAAAGTTCGGTGTCTTTTTCCAAAATGATGCATCTAATTGTTCACTATTCTATTTATTTGCAAGTTAAATCGATGCTTCTATTCAAAGATTGGTGCCCTTGCAACAAATCAATGCATTTATTTACTCAAAGATAGGTTCCTTTGTATTGAATCAACCCTTTTATTTTTATTTTTCCTTTTTGTCTATAGGTTCAAAGATCAATGCTATTGAAGTATCTTGACACATTTGTAGTTCAACATGACTGTAATATTTTGATGCCTTTGCATAATATCGACACGTTTGACTATGTACAAAATGGTAACTTTACAACAAATTAGTATATTTTTTAGGTATTGATGCATTTGTTTTGACAAGGTTTATGATTTTTCAAATTGATTTCATTCATCTACCTAACCCTAACCATTCTCTTTTTTTTATCTTGTCTATCTTAGCTAGCATTTTGCGTCATGTGGCAATTAAGGGAAGAAGATTGATGCAAGAATCTACTAATATTTTCCCTTAGTGTACTTAAAATTAATCTCACACTTCAATTGGTGCAAATAAAATGAACCTACAAATTTCATTTTCCCTTGGTGCATTAAAATTGAACAACACAAATTTAATTTTCCCTTGATGCATTTAAAAAGAACAATACAACTTTTATATTTGATTTGGTGCTTAAAACAAACCAACAATTTGCACACTTTGATTTGGGATTAAAATTTACCAACAACTTGCACTTTTGAATTTAATGTTTTTAAAATTGAACTACACATTTGAATCCTTGATGCACTTAAAAATAATTCTATGGCATGTTTAGTAAACGGATGTGTGTGTATAATTTTTTCTTGCACCTAGTGTGATCTTGAAAATTAGAAACATCGTTCATTTGTAGTTTGTTTGTACACCTAAGGTATAGTGTTGTGTATGCTCTCCCCTCGCAAATCCTAAGAGAAATCTTGGGGACCAAAGCCAACACTATTTCTATTTATTTAAAAGTAGGAGACTTGCTTGGGGGCCTCATCACTCCAGGTTATAGTCTCAAGCATGTTTCCCAGTGGGCCATATAAAGGGGAGAGAACAAAATTTGTACCCCAAGGAGTGGCTTGCATCCTTCAAGCCAAACCTCATGAACATCAGTTCACCAAGACATGTATAGGTGATGAGAAGAGAGGAGACCCCTCTTGACTCAGGCATATGAGACGAGATATCTTTTCCTGGTATACCCCTACTACGAAATGTAAAATCTAGAAGCATAAGAGCCATTTGTAAACTGCCATCTTAAAGTGGTACAACGTACAAGGATAAATGCATGAAGTTACTTGAGATGTGCCAATCTTTGTTGAGGCAAAAGATATTCCTTGATAATGGTATTTTACTTTCAAGGTGGGAGGTGTCAAGGTGCTACATGACCTTGGCATACTCTAGTCACCCATTCATTGGACATTTTTCTAGTATGCAGGCCTACTCTATGTTGATAATTTTGATCTACCACTAAATTAGGATGTGTATCTATGGTGTATATTTTTTATAAATCTACTTGTGATACCAATTAGTGTGGTCTTGTTGAAGAAGACACATGAAAATATTCCAAACATCCAATTGAGTCAGTCCTACATGTCTTTTTCTATCATTGGCTAGATCAATCAAACACAAATAAAACTTCAAAAAAATCCAAAACCTTAGACATACTTAGGATCTAATTTCAAAATATTATCTCTAAGAAAAATCAATGCCTTTGATTTCAATAGTGTGATGCTTATGTTGTATCTTGGTGCTTTTGCAAACATCTCGATGCCTTTGTTTACATATCAACACTTCTATTTTTCAAAATGATATGTTTGTTGCATTCTCAACACATTTGCACATCTTGGCACATTTGTTTGAGATTAATTCTCTACCATCTTATAGTGTCACGTTTGGCTACAACATTTTGTTTCCTTTGTATACAGGATAGCACTTTTACAAATCATGTTGTGTTTGTTAGGGGAACTACACCACATTTGATTGAATATCGATGCATTTATAAAATGGTGTAGTTGATTGTTAGTCAAAAACAACAAAACCTTCAAAAATCTTAGAAATCTAATTTTTCACTAGTAGTCTATGTCAAAATAGAGACCTATCCAAAACAAACCTATAATCATCCCAATAATCTATAACAACATACAATGTCTTTATCCTTCATTCACTTTGACCTATCTTAAAAAATATTTAGTCATCATTGGATCAATTCAACCCCATCAAAAATAGAAAAAAAACCCCATTCAAAACAAACAACGTAGAAATTGGAATAACATACTTTTGGTTTTAAATTTCTATCATATCCTAGTTTAGCTCTTTACTTGAAACACTATCTTCTTTCAACTGCTTAGTTGAGTTAATGTCAAACATTGTGAGCTAACTTGATTTGGAGTCATTAGTCTACTCCCAAAGTTTGTGAATCTCATTATCATCCTCCATAGTTTGGACCCATTTGTCTAGTGCAAGCAAGAATCATCCCTAAAACACATCCTAAACAAGAGATTTTATCCAAAGAAAACTTTGTCGAAAGTTCAAAGTTTCACTCCATTTACTCATCTAAACAATATTCATCATTGGTCCAAAGAATCTTAAGTTGTCTTTACTAGCTCAATTTGAGGCAACTCAAATATCCCTTGAACAAAAAAACATCTTCATACACTTTAAAAATCCATATTTCCTAGGAAAACTACAAGTTTATGGTCACAACTAGATCTCAAAATAAAATGGAGAAGAATCCTGGTTGCACAACTCCCCCCAGTAGCACAAGTACAGTCAAACAAACTTCTGGAAATACCCTACCAAAAGTAGTAGTGATCAAGTGTATGGAATGCCTCAAACAAATCATAAAGGGTATGAAATTCCTTTTCCAACTAAAATGAAACCCAACCTCGTTGAAGATGAAATAGTCCATATAGAGGACAAAGCTGAAAAATCCTTTGACTTCACTCCCTAATAGTTATTAGAGATGCAACAAGACCCATCTCTTGTTAAAGAAATAAATGTTTTGATAAGTCTAGACCCAAACCTAAACATGCCAGGACTAGCACAACAAGGTGGTAAATTTCTCGTAGACTTTGATATCAATCAACTTAGGGAACAACCAACCTTTTCAAATTTTGGAGCAAGGAATCATCTACAAGGTAGTTACCCCATAGTGTAGCATGTCATTGAACAAATACCAAATCCTCCTTCATTGAATGTACTAAATCAACCCATGGTCACTTTACAAGGTGCAGATCAAATGAACTTTTCATTTAACCAATGTGATTTTTTTCTTTATAACACTCAAGGTCTGGTGAATTCAATGACTTCCAAAATAGAACCATTCATAACACTCAATGTAAGAAGGTGAGTTATTCTTTTCTCAAGACCTTCAATTGTGAAGCATTTGCACATGTAGATTCTGAAAATAGAACCAAGCTTGATGCAAAATTAAAGAAATGTATATTTGTTGGATATGGCATTGATGATTTTGGTTATAGGCTTTGGGATTTTGAAAATAAAAAAAATATGAGAAGCAAGGATGTCATATTCAATGAGAAAGTGTTGTACAAAGATCAATTGCAGTAGCATGAGAAGAGAGAAAATGATTATGTAGTGCTGGATGATACACCAAATAGTGATGTTTTAGTGGTTCCTCATGCTCCACAACAACAACAACAACAACAAATACCACAACCTCCAGTGAATGTTAGACAATCTTCAAGGATAAGTAGACCTCCAGACATATTTTCTCCCTCTTTGTAGTCTATTTTATTAATTGATGCTAGTGAACTAGAATGTTATGATGAAGCTATGTAGGTGGATACCAAGGTTTAGTGGGAGCATGGAATGGAAGAAGAAATGGACTCCTTGCTGAAAAATCAGACTTGGGAATTATGTAAGTTTCCTGCAGGTAAAAAGGATTTATCAAACAAATGAATTTATAGGTTGAAAGAGGAGGCTGAAGGTAAGAAAATATTTAAAGCCAAATTAGTTGTAAAGGGATTTTCATAGAAAAAGGGTATTGATTTTGATGAAATCTTTTCTCCAGTCAAGTTAAAATGGCTTCTATTTGTACTATTTTAAGTATTGTGGCTACTAAAGATTTTCATTTAGAACAACTTGATGTTACAACAACCTTTCTCCATGGTAATTTGGAAGAGGAAATATACATGGAACAACCACAAGGATTTGAGGTCAAAGGTCAGGAGAAATTGGTGTGCACATTGAAGAAAAAATTATATGGCTTGAAGCAAGCACGTCGGCAATGGTATATTAAATTTGATAGCTTTATGATTGAGCATGGCTATAATCAATGTAATTCATACCAAATGTTGTGTTTATTTTAAGAGATTGGATTATGATAGCTACATTATTTTATGTTTATATGTTGATGATATGCTTGTAGCAGGGTCTAACATGGATCACATAAAGGAGTTAAAACAACAGTTACCAAATTCATTTGCTATGAAGGATTTGGGGGCAGCAAAGAAAATCCTTGGTATGAAGATTACACGAGATAGGAAAAACAAAAAAATGTTTTTATCTTAGGCTGATTATGTTGAAAAGGTGTTGCAAAGATTTCATATGGAGAATGTAAAAGTTGTCAGCACACCTTTTCCCAGTCATGTTAAATTGACTAAGGATATGCGTCCCAAGACACAAGAGGAGGAAGAAAAAATGTCCAAGGTACCATATGTTGCAAGCTTCAGTTGTAGGCGGTTTAATGTATGCCATGGTTTGCACAAGACCAGATATTGCATATGTTGTAGGAGTTGTTAGCAAGTATATGAGTCATCCCAGAGTTGAGCATTGGAATGTAATAAAATGAATTTTTCAGGTATTTAAGAGGCACATCCAATAAATTTTTATGATTTGGGGGCTCTAATACTAATTTAAAAGGCTATGTCGACTTAGATTTGTTAGGAGATGTAGATACTAGGTAGAGTACCACAGGTTATGTATTTACAGTTGGTGGGACAATAGTGAGTTAGATTTCTCAGTTGCAAAAGGAGGTCGCTTTATCAACCACAGAGGAAGAGTATGTTGTTGCAACAAAGGCGACAAAGGAGATGATATGGCTGCAACTTTTCATGGAAGAGTTGGGAAAACAAAAAGTTGTGAATTACTTATTTATAGACAGCCAAAGTGCTATACATCTTGCAAAGAATTATGCCTTGCACTCTAAAACCAAACACATATAGTTGAGATATCATTTCATTCAGTCAGTGTTGGAGGATGGATAGGTAAAGCTGGAAAAGATACATACAGATGCCAATCTAGCAGATATGTTTATGAAGGCGGTGAGAAGGGAGAAGTTGAGCTCCTTTTTAGCTTCAGTTGGCCTTCAAGGTTGAATTCAAGTATAACAGAGCAGCAAGGTCCAAGGTGCTTATTTCCAGTGGGAGTTGTAAGTGTAGTAGTGACATCCAAGATCAATCTCCAAGTGGGAGATTGTTTGGTGTGGAGCTTGATCGGTCTCCAAGTGGGAGATTGTTGGTATGTGGCAATTGATCATGCTATACTATACACTCTTCACGTATCATTGTCAAGGTCTGAGGACAGGCCAAACCGTGCCCCAAGTGGCGGTTCGGGGTAGCAACCACCAAGAATTATTTTCCTTATTTTTTTTGCTTCGTCACTAATAAAAGAAAAAATGACTTTGTAGAACCCTAATTCTAAAAGCTTCTAAAAAATTTGTTATAAGCGGTTTGGATGGGGGTTGTAGGAGGGCATTATTAGCAATATTGTAATATGTTTTACACTAGATAATAAAATTATTGGATGGCTACGATTTTGTGGATGTAGCCTACATTGGGTGAACCACGCTAAATTTTGTGTTGTATTGATTTCGCTATAATTTTCTATGTTTTATTTCTCTATTTTATTGATCAAATTTGCATTTAACTATTAGATATTTTCCTTCTAACCCTAACAATAACAACATCCTAATTTTTAGGAAGTGTGCTTCTTCAAATCAATGAGATCCATTGATTGAAATCCTTGATCCTTGTCAACTTGCATTCTCATCCATTGATGGGTATGTGTAGGATCATGATGGGATGAAAAGTGGCAATATGATGGCTATGTGGCTGACGACATTTTTTTTACCCAAAATTGATGAAAAGAAAAGGGTTTTCAAAGGATATTCTCATCTTTCCACCAATATAAATTTTTCTTTACTTTGAATTTAATAAGTAATTATATTTTCTATTCAAATTACGAATAAAGTCCTGATTAATAGACTAATTGAAAAACATCTATACCTTTCAAATTGTACCACATTTTTTGAATCCAAAATATGTGTCACAATCTATGCTTTGCATACTATAGGATTGAAAAAATAAAAATTTAATTTCATGAAGTTTTGACCAAGTTAAGGTGGTCAAACATATGACTTTTTTATATTTTTTAAAGTTGTAATAAAAAAATCATAATTAATTAGTTACTTGGAAAAAAATTACAAAAAAATATGCATCACATCAGGAAATGAGTCATCTACTTATATATAAAATCTTATAAAAAAATATTATCATTTTATTGTGGTTAGGGTGGTCAGACAAACACCTACTTCATATTTTTCTCTTTGAAATTTAAGTACTATTGCATTGAAATTTCAAATTTTCACCAAATAGATTTTTTAAAAACCTAGTAGTTTAGAAACTACATTCAATTTTCTAAAGATTCTATTCTTACATATTTTTAAAATAATATAGATAACTTATTCAAATTTTTACGTCAAGTTGCCTAACTTTGATTTTTCTAATTTTTTTGCCACTTAAGGGCCTATTTTTTCCATGATGATCCTGCACATACCCTGATGAGAATCCTTGATCCATGCCATCTCCTCTCATGGCTTCTCACCTGATTTTGATTCAACCATTTCTCCTATAAATACTCATCATTTCTATGAGAAATGGATCCACTTTCATTTAGATTAACTACACTATATAAATTTTAGAAAATTCCTCACATGCATTTTATCATTTAACATCCATTTTTTTTAAGCTTTGCATTCATTTTCATCAATATTCATCAGTGGCATCCATTTGAAAGCTTGTTTCAATCTAGGGATTGGGAAAGGGAAGACATTCCATTCTCCAATAGGATGAGGTTTGAGGCATAATTACACGAGTTGAATCTATTATGCATTTCTAGTTAGTTTCTTGTTTAATGGCTTCTTTGTTTCATGTTTTCAATTATTTAATTGGGATTTTTACTTAACTAGTTAGATCTTGGTTTATTTCTTGTGGATCAAGTAGGTTTAGCTTAGGTTATGATCATGCTCACATTCTGGCACTAGAAGGAGGACCTTACCAGATTTGACAAATTTTGCTTGATTTTTTCATGATTTGTAGGTTGTAGGGACTGACGACACAATTGTTTTAAAGCAGTAAGATGTTATTGCAAATAGTGATGTAATTGCTTGCATTGGCACACAATTTCTATTTAAGCAGAGCGATGCAATTTGACAAGGATCGAGGATTTTAATCAATGGATCTCATTGATTTGAAGAAGCACACTTCCTAAAAATATAGTGACACTTTTGAAGTGGCCAGTGTATTTTTTCATTGACACAATTGATCATTCTATTTTTTTCTATGATTGCAGGTCAACCAGAGCGACGCATTTGAAACATCAACACATTTTTCATATTCTAGTGTGATTGAACTCTCTAGTTTTTGATAGAGTGATACTCTTAATTTTCACTAAAGTGACATAGTTGTAAATAGATAGGTATGTGCAAGATCATCATGGAAAAACTAGGCCCTTAAGTGGCAAAAAATTTAGAAAAATCTGAGTTAGGCAACTTGACATGTAATTTTGAATAAGTTACCTATATTATTTCAAAAATATGTAAGAATAGAATTTGTAGAAAATTGAATGTAGTTTCTAAACTACTAGGTTTGTTTAAAAAAAAAATCTATTTGGTGAAAATTTGAAATTTCAACGCAGTAGAGCTTAAATTTCAGGGAAAAAATAAGTAGGTGTTTGTCTGACCACCCTAACCACAATAAAATGATAATATGTTTTTATAATATTTTAGATATAAGAAGAGGACTCATGTCCTGATGTGAAGCATATTTTTTTGTAATTTTTTTCCAAGTAAATAATTAATTATAAATTTTTTATTAAAACTTTTTAAAAATATAAAAAACTCCTATGTCTAACGACCTTAATTTGGTCAAAACTTCATGAAATTCAATTTTTCTTTTTTTAATCCTATATTATGTGAAGCATAAAATGTGACGCATGTTTTGGATTCAAAAAATGTGATACCATTTGAAAGCTATAGATATTTTTCAATCAACCTATCAATAAGGACTTTAGTCATAATTTGAATAGAAAATGAATAATAATTACTTATTAAATTCAAAGTATTAAAGCATAATTTATATTGGTGTAAATCTGAGCATCTCCTTTAAAAACCCTTTTCGTTTCATCAAATTTGGGTAAAAAAAAGTCATCAGCCACATACCCATCATATTGCCACCTTTTGGCCCAGTGACGCAATTGTTAGGTAAAAAAAAATGTTAAATTTTCATGTCTTTTAAATTTTCAATTTAATCTACTCTCTGATCATTTATTGACTTCTAGTATTTTCTTTGTAAGACTAACTATTTTGGAGGTTTGTAGAGGAGCGTAAAATCTTGATGTGAAGGAGCAAAGTATCATTTGATTTTTATTGTAAAAGTATTTTTAAAAACTCATGGGATGATATAACCCATCTTGCTACTTTGTTTCATGCTTTAGGATAACTATATTTCAATTTCGCTTTAAAAATTATAATTCAAATATTTTTTTTAAGTCAGTTAAAATTGAATGCAAACATCCTCACCTTGCAATGTTGGTTTAAAACTGAACTATACAAACTTACACTTTGTTTTGGTCAAAATAAAATGAACATAACATCTACTTTGGTGCATTAAAAATAATTAGTTCATTCCATGCTTTCCATGCTTGTGTAGACTTTTAGTGTGTATCCACTCCCCTTGTGTTTCGTGCCACCTTGGGTGAACAAAAACACTCTAAGTTTACAAAAGTTTTTGAGTCACCCCAAGGATTTGTTGTGTATCCACTCCCCTTGTGCTTTGTGCATTCTTGGGTGAAGAGAAATATCATCTTCTTGTCTTTATTAGAGAGGGCCTACTCTAGAGATACATCTCATAATAGATAACTTATGGTGACCTTCAAGCATGTTTACCAATGGGCTATATAAAGTGTGTGAAAACTAAAGAAAGTCACACAAATCTACAGATGTTATACCGTGCAAGCCTACTCTCATGCAAATGGATGGGTCTCTTAGGGGAAGCTCTAGAGATTTTAGTAACTCCCATTTGAAATAAACCTATGGTATTCACGGTGTTCACTAAAAACCTTGTCTAGAGGCCAACCAAGTTTTCTAAAATGTCCTTTGAAGTAGTGTATCGAAATAGCATTGTTCCAAGAAGTTAATTACCATGTACGATTTATAGTTGAGGCATAAAACTTAGGAGTTGATTCTCTTAGATACAAAGCTAGGTTTATCAAGATGGTACATTTCCTTGATAAGGCCTATTTTACCCCTCTATAATTTTAGATCTAAAATCATTCCTTTAGGGGTGAGGTACGCCTACTAAGAAGTGACGTGCCTATATTCCTCTAGCTTGTAAAGTGAATGCTTTTGTTGATCAAAACTAGTAAGTCTTATGGAAGAAGACTTGTGAAATATCTCCCATACCCATTGATTTAGTTATACACATTGCTTGGAATTCAATAACTCAAACAAACATCAACATGGTCAAAATTTCAAACACTTTAACTGTTTGTGAGTTCACTTCAAGGAAAATTTATTGCTACATACCTTTAACTATATCTTGCTTTCTTCAAGACAATATATATATATATATATATTAGTGGTTTCCAAATATATTTGACCATATCTCTGCTCACTTAAATTAAATTTAACCTAGGGACCTATGGCTTAACTCTTTGATTTTCACAATGTCAAGATTTTGTGGAAAACATTTTTCCCTGTAATAGGCATTCTTAGATTCAACTTAATTAAGACATTTAATGTGGTAAAATCAATCTCTTTAATTAAAGATCAACTTAATTTAACCCACAAAGGAAGTACACCTTGGTTTCATTTTCAAACATCTTGACTTCTAAAGCAACAAAGAGAAAATAAAGAAATGCATACCAAAACATTATATCAAAGTTCTACCATCCACCAAACATTGATTTCTTAGGTTTATCACTCCAATGGTAAAGCATGTTTTTCACTACCTTGATCTTGTAAACAAAGTTCCTCTTAGGTTCAAAACATTAGGATCAATCATCACATCCATCTCAGAACATTTGACATATCACCTCACAAACAACTTTGAAACTTTGGATACAACCTTCTAGACTTAGTTTATCATCAATAAATCTCCAAGTTTATCTATATGTGTGTAAATGAATCCTTTTTCATACATTTATTTAAGTTAGCCAAAATCCTTTTGAACAAGTTTATCCTAAAGGTCACAAGTCTACCTTTAGGATTCACAAGCTCATTAGCATCCATATCCAAAACATCAAACATCAAACCTTTAGTCAAGTGTTGTCCAAATTTTAGAAGTTAATCATCCACATCATTCACCCCTTTTCATCATCCATTCACATTATTGGTCCTAAACATTGTAGAGGGTCACTTTTACAAAAAGTTGAATCAGTTAGGTAATTCCAACAATACAAATCCCAAAACACTTCCCCCATAGTTGATCCAAACTTTATGGTAACAATAAGATCACAACATAAGAAAAACATGGAGCAAAACAAAAATACATCTACCACAAGTGATCTCAACCAACAAGAACTTGATCCTAGAGGCTACTCAACCCCATCATAAAATCCACCACCAACTTCACTAGCAATGGGGTATTAAGTAGAAGATGTTACCAAAAACCCACTTGAACTCACCACAGAGGAACTCCTTGAAGCACAACAAGATCCCAAAATGTACCATATTATCAACACTTTGATTGAGATGAACCCCATACAATACATGCTATCCTTAGCAAAGGAATGGGCTAAGCTCCCTTCAACATTTGATTTGAACACAATTAGGGAGCAACCCTTGGGAAATGTGGCTTCTATTCCTCAATATTCCATCACACAACCCTTGTTACAAGGTTTGACTTAATCTATCATTCAACCAACTTTATCACATGTACCAAGTCAACCATTAATTTCTAGCCTTGCAACTCAACTAGGAACCAACCTTGGTCTCACTCCCAATCTAGGAAGCAACATAACTTTGGGAACACAAGACACTTGACTATCCCCGCAAAAAACAAATTGGACACCAACATTTCGTGCCCAACCCTATGCGTCCACTACAAAAAGTTTCCAAAGTATTCCTATTGTTCAAAAGAGTCAAGTGATTCAAGTATCCCAAGGGGATCAACAATGACAAGTGAACACCATAGTGGAAGTTCAATCCTCCACCCAACAAGGTCCATCTTCATCAACCTATCCCGTTGACACATCAAATCAAATGGTTCCACTAGTTAGTCAAATCAACCAAGGAAACCCATTGGTCACAAATCCCATCAATAAAGGAAAATTAGTAGTCCCAAATCAAACACAACAAGGAAATGCATCCAATCCATTGGTCCCTCAACATCAAAATCAAGGGAACCCAAGTTCTAATCAGTTGATCCAAAGAAAAAGCATGCCACTAATATCGCAACACATAGTGGCAACATCTCAACCTTTGGTCCCTCAAGTAATGCAAAACCAAATGGGACCCCAAGCCTACATTCCTACACCCCAATCTCAAATTTTACAAGGAATTATAGCACAAAATCAAGGAAAAAATGTCTCACAATAATGGGTTACACTTTTTGGCCAAACTTGACATTGAAATCAACATTTTTCACTAGGTATTCACTTTCTTACACCTATAGCAACTAAACCATTATGAATTTGAAGATGAATCAAACTAGTGATTTGTAATATTTTGCATGTAGATTCTAATTATAATTTTTTTTTTTTAAATTGAAAACTAAATTGTGCATCCTTAATGCAATTTTTAATAACTTCTTTTTTCTACTAAACAACATTTTAAAACGTGATGTTTACTTCAGACCGCATAACTTTTTTTTATAGAAAGGATACAATTCTAATTTTTAAAATATAGATTTGTCACACCAATATCTAGTGCATGGATATTTTTTCATAATTTTTTATTAAATATTTTTTTTTAGTTAATTTTCCAAGTCAAAGTAATTATAATTTGGACAGAGGTGTACTTCAGACTACATAACTTTATTTGTATGCATTTGAATTAATTTATTCTTTTTTTGTTGGAATAAGGACATCAATACCTAGTGCACATATATTTTTTAGAATTTTTTTTCTATATTTTCCTATCTTTTAATACATGTGTGAAACAAAGAACTTGATGTTCATTGAAAAACTTACATTCATAAGAAATAAAAAATAAATATAATAATAAAATTAAATATATTTAAAATTATATTTTTTGGGAAGCTTATAAAAAGGGCTACATACTTACAAAACATAAATTTTAAATGAATTCATTTGATCACCCAAAAGGTAAATCAAAAGTGGTTTTTTATCATTATTTTGATAGGTGTAGAGGAGACTCCATTATAGGTATGGTTTAAAACTAATAGGGTTCTATCCAAGGGGGTTTTATCTAAGGTAGTTTGATCAAACCCTATTTGTTTAAAATCATTTAAATGGAACCTTTAAAGGCTTAAATCCTTATATTTTCCAAAAATATGTGATTTCAAGAAAAAATAAAGATGTCCTAGAAAGTAACCCATTATACAACCAAATCTAAATCTAATGTCCAACCCTCAAAATCTCACCACACATAAACCACCCCACAATCAACTTAACCAACAAATCACTCATACCATGGTCCCTCAAAATCCACCACATGTTCCACAAAATCAGAATATCACAAGCCAATACATGCAAACCAAACAATTTGTCCCAAACCAAAACATAATTTCACAATTCCAAGGAAAAAATACATTGGATTATCAACAATCTATTGTCAATAAACAACAACAAGAAGCCCAATTTCTAACACAAAAGCAACAAGATCAATTACTAGTGCAACAACAATAGGATCAATTAGAAGCCCAACAACAAGAAGCTCAACTCCAAGTGCAACAACAAGATCAACTACAAGTACAACAACAAGCTCAACTCCAAGCGTAACAACAATCTTAATTACAAGCGTAACAACAAGCATAGTTACAGGCCTAACAATTGCAAGCACAAAAATACACTCAACAACAAGTTCTTGCACAAGAACAACAAGAAGGCTTGTACTAGAACCCCCAACAACCATACACAAGCACACAACAAAACATCTTGAACCCAACTTCACAAGGAGCATACACTACACTTTCACAATTATCACTATTACACACATAATATTAAAATCCACCATACACACCTTATAACACACCCCCTTTTCAAAATCCCACATTTAATTCATCTACCATTCCATAATATAACATATATGCTCCACCACCAAATCCTCAAGATGATTTGTCCTCACAAATTAGGGCACTCACACAATAAATCCACGACATCCAAGCATGGAAAACAAAGAAATTTCTTGCACAATGAGACTTGTGCCCATACCCATTTGATCAGAACATTATAATGACACCATTCCATCCTGGTTTTGAAATACCCAAGTTTGACAAATATAAAGGATTAGGAAACCCAAAGGATCATATCAAGGAGTTTTACATGGTATGAAAAGAAGTAGCTTACAATGACTCCTATCTAATGTGTCTTTTTCCCACATAGTTTGGGAGGCCCAACAATAGAATGGTTCTTGCATTTACCTCCTGGAATTCAAACCTTCCAAGAAATTATCAATCGGTTTGTGGATCACTTCTCCTACAACCTATACATGGATGTGAACTTGGAAGAACTATACACCAAAAAAAAAAACAAGGGTGATTCCTTAGCAAATTTCTTACAATGATGGAGGTAGAAAGCTAGAAAAAGAAAATGGCCTATTCTTGAAGGAAAACAAATAGGTATCATTATTGCTAATGTGTACATAGATCTATCCTTCCAACTAAAAATAAAATTTGTCACATCATATGAAGAGCTTATCCCTAGGGCCCTTAGCATTGAAAGAGCCCTTATTGTGCAAGGAAACACATAATCATACAAGGACAACCGCCCATCTACTAGTTCTAATGACAAACCTTGATTTTGGGCTAAGAACAAAAATAGTACTAATGATGATTTCATTGATGCAAAAGTGATCCTAAGTGCTACAAGGTCAACAAACACCCAACCAATGAACACGCAACAAAACACACAACAACCATACACGCAACCACCAAACAATCAACCAACAATCAATGTTGCAAACACTCAAAGAGGACCACAAAGACCATATAATGCTCCTAGACGAGCATTCACTCTCTAAGGGGAACCTATGGAAGATGTATTGAAGAATTTGATATAGTCGAATATTATCACACTCCCAAATTTCAAGAACTACCAAGAGGGCCACAAGTCAAAACCCCTAGCTATAGAGAGGAACATTTTTGTGAATTTCATTGATACAAAGGTCACAACACATAAACATGTTTAGACTCAAGCATCTAATCCAAGACCTTATTGAACTAGGAGACATTGATGTTGATAAAAATCAGGGAATGAAAATCTAAAAATTTACAAAACTCCTATGCCTGATCATGGAAAAGTAAAAGATTCAAGAAAGAAATCAAGCTCAAATAATGTAAACCATCAATGTTTACATTGCCATGTTTTGCATAATATCTTCCAACCCATATGTGATAGTTTATCTACCCTAGGTCTAGATGAAGAGCTCACTTCCATAGAATTTTATCATGATTTGATGAACATCTTCCAAGCCAGTTTAAACTCCAAAGATATCCCCAATATCATCCATGAGATGTTTCCTTCTAATGGACATACATATGTTCTTCATCCAAAATGAGGGTCTCCCACTCTTGACATCCCCACATAAGAGCAAGCAATGGTCGAGATTCTTAATTCTTACCATGATTATGCATCATCAACATATTTTGAATCAATGTAACATCTTTTGAAGCAATATCAACAAATAAAGATATCATGGAATCAAAAAAAAGTAGTTAATATTTCTGAACAATAGGAACCCATAGCAATATCATGTGTTCATGACAAGTCATATTCAATGGCCATTGATTAGAGGATACATTACCTGGGAAAAGCATTAGGTCTTATTAATGATATCTTGAAATAAATAGAATCAAAGCATGTCAGTAATACCTTCATAACACTAGGGGAAATTTTACCTAAAACAAACATCAACATAGGCACCATGAAGGATCCTTATGATTAAAATACTATCAACACTACAACTATTTGTATCATGAATCATCATCCACCCACCATCTCATACACAAATTGGGACCAATGTAAAAAGAAAGATTCCTATCAAAGAAAGGAGAAGATCATCAATGAAAATGAAGCAGTAAAGAAATGAAGACAAAGGAAATACAAATGGATACCAAAGAATACAAAATAAAATCATCCCAATGAAACTCCATTAGTCAAAGAAACTATGGGGAAAAGTCAAAAAGGGAAACATATCCATCAAAGACGTCCACAAATACAAAAGCAAGCTTCTCAAGAGATGAAAAAAGTATATCAAGTGGTTGGTCCTAATTTCATGAAAATTGCCATATCTAGATACTCATCATTTCTCATCTTCCAACGTTTGGAGAATCTAAGGTTCCAAACTATCAACCAATCCATCTCATATTCTTTCATACATATCATTGTACACTCCAATTATGAAATCCATATCTCATGTTGACTATGTGTTGGAAACTACTCTTGATCATAAGGATTTTGAAGGCACTATATCATGATGTGTGCATATTGACAAGGTTAATTCCAATATCAAGGTATGTGCAAGATCATCATGGAAAAAATAGGCCCTTAAGTTGTGAAAATTTTAGAAAAATCAGAGTTAGGCAACTTGACTTAAAAATTTGAATAAGTTATCTATAATATTTCAAAAATATGTAAGAATAGAATATATAGAAAATTAAATGTAGTTTCTAAACTACTATGTTTATTTTTTTTAAAAAGAAATCTATTTGGTGAAAATTTGAAATTTCAATGCAATAGTACATAAATTTTAGGAAAAAAAAAAGAACTAGGTGTATGTCTAACCACCCTAACCACAATAAAATGATAATATTTTTTTATAAGATTTTATATATAAGTAGAGGACTCATGTCCCGATGTGATGCACATTTTTTTGTAATTTTTCTCCAAGCATATAATTAATTATGAATTTTTTATTACAACCTTTAAAAAATATAAAAACTCGTATGTCTAACCACCTTAACTTGGTCAAAACTTCATTAAATTCAAATTTTATTTTTGTAATCCTGTAGTATGTGAAGCATAGAATGTGATGCATGTTTCAGATTCAAAAAAATGTGATACCAGTTGAAAGCTATAAAAGTTTTTCAATTAGCCTATCAATCAAGGCTTTAGTCGTAATTCAAATAGAAAATGAATAATAATTATAATTTATTAAATTCAAAGTAAATCATAATTTATATTGGTAGAAAGTTGAGAATCTCTTTTGAAAACCCTTTTCATTTCATCAATTTTGGGTAAAAAAAAGTCGTCAGCCACATGCCCTACACATACCCATCATATCGCCACTTTTTGGTGCATCATGATCCTGCACATACCCATCAACATGGTAGATCAAAGTTCTCCAAAGTTACATTCAAGTGCTCATATCTTAGAAAATACCTTCTTCAAGCATGATATCATTGGCATGTTATGATAGTCACATCTACATCAGTACCACCAGGTGGTTCAACATGAGTATAAAATCTACAAAAAAATAAAATAAAGAAAATAGTAAAAAATGAAAATTGTCCTCCAGTGAGAACCACTATGGTGGCACTTTGGTCATGTACTATGATGAAAACCTATCAAACATGAATAATGAGTAGAATCAAGGATCTATATGATCCTTTTTAGATGGAAGTATCTCATCTCTGTCATGATAAATCCAATATCTCCTCCTTCCATCCAATTCATCTTTATGCAGATCTTCCAGTTTATCTTGATCTTGACAAAGGTTTAGCATATACTTAAACTCTACTCAGGGAAAGCTCTTGATAGGCTCTTTACCATTTTGTCTCATGAAATATCATAGCCCATATCTAGCATGATATAGTGACTCTATTGAACTCTTTGCATATACATTACCTATCTTGGTTTTCCATTGAACTATGAAACATTGCTAGACACTTGGGGTAGATTATTGCACTCTTGTTTTCAAAATAACTCTTGATCCATGTCCTGTACCTCATAATGTGACATTGACATTATGATCTAGGTATCAAATATCTTGAAATCATCAAAAAACCAAAAACATCAAAATCTTGTATATCCAAAAATCTAAAAACATCTAAAAATTTTATAAAGTCAAAATCCAAAACATCATTAAAATCCCTAAACAGGTCAAATAGTCAAAAAATAAAAATCATGGTTATCAAACTATGTTGTCTCTAAGCTTGAACACAAGAAAGGTCATTATTGATGAGCTCCTGAGACGCATTAGTTCATTCCATTAGGATTCTATCAAAATAAACTGGAAATCCATCAATGTTCATATCTCATCAATAAATGGTTACTGGTCAAATTCTATCGAACTACATTGTCTCTGAGCATGAATGTAGGCAAGGCCATCACTGATGAGCCCCTGAGACACATTAGGTCACTCTTTAGGAGTCTATCATAATAAACTAACAATCCATCAATGTTCATATCTCATTAATAAATAGTTACTAGTTAGATTATGTTGAACTATGTCATCTCTACATTTATAACATAGGCAAGGCCATCACTGATGAGCCCTTGAGGCACTAGGTTAGTTTCCCCTTAGGTCTTTTTCTAAACTTAGAAACCACAAAAATAGTTGAAAACTTAAAAAACCTAAAACATTAAAAAAATCCTAAATAGCCTCAAATAACCTGAAAACCTAAGCATTCACATATATCAGAAAAGATAAAAAATATCCTCAAAATTTTTACAAAAACATTGAAATATTCTAGAAAGTTCAAAACCGCACATCCCATTTTTCTTTCACCTGCAATAAACTTCCATTCATAATAAACCAATCATCATCCTCACCCTTTGGTAACACAACTAAAAACAAGTACAACAATCAGTCAAAAGCAAGAACCCTTAAAATAAAAAAAAATCAAACTCTTGATCATTATCAAACATGTCAATCGAACCTTGTATCAATAGCCCTTTAAACAACTTATCAATTAATAGCAAGCATCCATTGAAATTTCCTAGGATACATCTTTCCTACAATGGGAATCATCATTGGCAATCATTTTGGAAACTTATCCTCAAAACACATCACACCTTTGGCAAGAGATATGAATAACATTGACTATTTGTTCATTTTGATATTTTCCTATCATTTATCTTATTGACTCATGCCGAGGACCTCTTGATGATGTCTATCAAAATGATTTAGAGAGAAAGGAATGGGGAATTGATCAATATATTTCATTTGATGTGCTTGTTGGATGTAGAACTTGTAATATAACTTTGGAGAATACTTGCTTTGTTGTGTGTAGGGACATTATTTTGAATAAATTGTTGACTATTGTGTATGCTTTGGTCCAAAATGTTCTAGACTTATAAACTACATTCCAACAATGTTTTTTTATGTTGGGTGTGAGCAAGGATGGTCCTATCTATTTGCAGAGTCAAAGTCCATCATGTTAGATACAACATCATCCTGGTTATTATTACCTTGATGCATCATGTCTATTTTCTAGATCAAAAATAAGGAACATGATATGATGAATTTATCCCAATCCCAGAAGCAAGAAAATCATTTTTCTCATCACCATATCCAATAAAGTTTCAAATAATGATAGGCTTGTTGGACTTCTAAATCAATCTCAAAAACAATGGTTAATCAATATCCATCTCATTATTCTACTCATATTCTTCTTATTATTCTATATTTATCATTCTAACAAAATTTGTGCGATATATCTCAAAATATGCATAAGGTTACCCATGGTTGATGACTGTCTATACATCATAAAATCTATCTACGTCAAATATTTGATCTTTTATAAAGAAGTATCTATGTGTCCTCTTTGATTTGAACTAATATTGCATTCTTGTGACGATCTTGACCCGAAAATCAAATTTTTTGTTCAATCTCTTAAGGGGGTAGTATACCAGCATAAATTTCCATTGGGGCAATATTGGTGCATCCAAAAAATTATGGTTTTTAAAATTGTTGATTAGAGCAGCAACATTACTTAAAAAAGCATTAGTCCTTGAACCATTGTAACAGGTACCTCACTTCAAAGAGGGGGAAAATGTAAACACTTAAAATCTAAAGTGGATTACTAACACCATTTTAATCCTAAATTCACCTCTTTTTGACCATTTAATTAAATAATCTTCATTATTTAGCCAAATTTATAATTTTCTCCTAGTAATCAAATAATCAATATTATTTGGCTAGTTCATCTCCTTTCATACTAATTTCCATCCTGTTTAATTGGATATTACGAATTATTTAAATTGAACCCCTTAAGCCTTCTCATTTGATTAAAAAATCCTAATTATTTAATTGAATGTCATTATGCCCCTTCAATTAAATAAGTTAATTATTTAGTAAAAATCTTAATTTCATCCATTTTGGACAATTAAAACAATGTTTTAATTATCTAATTAGCTAATTTCTCTCATCCTCCCACTTGCAAAGGAATATTCCCATGGAATATTCCTCCATTTTCACTCCTCCAAAATATGAAATATCTTGTAACAAATTCCTAATTTTTAGGAAGTATGCTTATTCAAATCAATGAGAGCCATTGATTAAAATCCTTGATCCTTGCCAACTTGCATTCTCATCCATTGACGATAATTCTTGATCCATGTCATCTCCTCTCGTGGATTCTCATCCATTGACTAATAAAATCAATCTTGACCATTGATTCAACCATTTCTCCTATAAATACTCCTCATTTCTATGAGAAATGGATCCAGTTTCATTTATAGTGACTCCATGATAGTAAATTTTAGAGCATTCCTCACAATAATTTTATCACTTAGCATCCATTTTAATTAAGCTTTGCATCCATTTTAGCTTATCTTGCATCAATTTTCATCAATCTTCATCAATGATATCTATTTGAAAGCTTGTTTTATTCTAGGGATTGCAAAAGGGTGGAAATTCCACATCAATGCAACACCAATTCCCCATTGGGATGACATTTGAAGCATTAGATTAGTTTCCATTATGAATCTCTAGTTAGTTTCGCGTTTAATGGCTTCTTTGTTTGATTATTTCAAGTATTTTATTGGGAGCTTGACTTAACTAGTTAGATATTGGTTTATTTCTTATGGAACAAGCAAGTTTAGCTTAGGTTATGATAATGCTAACACAAATAAACAAGCAATGGTAGAATTTAAAAAGATTCATGGTGACATTCCAGAAACTAATCATGAAGAAGATTCCTATATTCATTGTGAATCATGTATACATCCTTTTAAGAACACTCAAGATCCAGTTCTTCTACTACTACCTTTGAAGATTATCAACAAAGCATAGAAGAAGTAACATCATCATGTTTCCATGACAAATCATATTGAGTTACAATTTTTCAGTAGACATATTACTAAAGAGAAGGATTAGACCTACATGAACTGAGTATCCTAGAAGCAGTGTAGATTGTCAAAAATCCTAAACAACAAGGTAAATTGGTTATTCAACAATCAAAGAATCTAAATATGTCAGCAATACCTCCATAATATCGGGGGCAACTTTATCTAATGCAAACATCAACATGGGAGTTAGGAAGAGTCCTTATGATGAAACCATTGCTAGTAGTTCAACCATCCATGTCATGAATCATCATCCTTGAATATTTCCATCTATTGATTCGGACTAACAAGAAGAAAATACTTATTGAAGAAAGGATCATGTCAACAAAGCTAAAATATTGACATATTAAAATGGACACATAAAATTTAAATAGATCCCAAAGAAAAATAAAGAAAGTAATTCCTATCAAACTCCATTGTTCAAAGAAACTATGGGGAAAAATTAAAAATGGAATTTCATCTATCAAAGATGTCAATCAATGCAAAAGAAGGTTTCAAGGGTGACAAACATAGTATATGAAGAAGTTGATCCTAATTCCAATCAAAATTCTATAACCACCTTTTATTGCTCATCTTCCCAAGTTTGGAGAATTAAAGATCCATTATCCAAAATATCAACCAAACCATCTACATCTCATATCTCTCATTGCATTCGACCATCCACCTCGTAATTATTAATATCTAAATCTCACATTTATTGTGTCTTGGCAGTAACTCTATATCATAAGGACTCTAAGGGCACTCTATCATGATGTGTGCATCTAGGTGAGGTTAACTTTGGTATCGACAAAGACAAGAACATTCAAAGGTTACACTCAAGTGCCTACATCTTGGAAAATAAACTTCTCTAGGGAGGGTACCATTGGCATATCTTGCTAGCAGTACCATCTACATGAGCACCACTAGGTCATTTAACATGATCTAAGCATTCAAAAGTCATAAAAATCATAAAATCATAAAAATAAGAAAATCAAGAAAATAGTAAAGAGAAAAAATCATCCTCTAGTGAAAACCACTTTGGTGGCACCTTGGATAAGTACCATGATTAAAAATTGGTAAACAAGCATCATGAGTAGAATTGAGCATCTGTGTGTGTCATTCTGGGTGGACACATCTCATCCCCTCCATAATAAATCTAGCATTTCATCTAGAATAGTAAATCCACAATCCATCCATCCAATCCATTTTCGTCCAAATTCACAAATTATCTTGATCTTGACAAAGGTTCAAGATATACTTCAAACTTTCTTGTGGAAAAACCTTGGCATGGTTGTTGGCATTGATCCTATCATATCTTATACAATACCATAGCCTACATCCTAACACTATCCGAGCTACCATGCTCTATCCAAACATGTTATCCTATCACAAGGTAATCTTTGGCATCCTTCATATACCTATCCATCCATCATCTTGATATATGCATGATCCATTCATGATGTTCCATATATTACTAGACACTAGGGGAAAGTAATTGCATCTTGCTTCTGAATAAATCTTGATCCATATCCTATATCTCACAAACATAATCTCAATATCATTATCTAGGTACCATCTAGAAAATCCAAAAACATTTGAAAACATCCAAATCTAAAAATATTTATAAATATCAAAATCTTGAAATTATCAAGTCCAAATAATCTAAATATGAAGCCTTTATGCATTCATATGTAGGTAAGGCCATCTCTGATGAGCCCTCGAGGAATAGGTTTTTTCCTTACATCCTATTCTCTTGGTCCTAACTTTTGAAAACTCAAAAACATTCAAATATAATAAAAACACCAAAAAAACTTAGAAAATGTCAAAATTCCAAAAACAACCTCAAAACATCTTCAAAAAGTCAAAAACATTAAAAATAGTTTTAAAAAAAACAAATTCATCCATCCCATCTCACTTTTATTCATAATAATCTCTCATTCATAATAAACTTAATCACCTTCACCTTTGACGAAACAAAAGGAAACAAGTATAACAATCATCGAACACAAACTTTAACACAAGATCATGAGTCTTGATCATTGTCAAACATATCAGTTAACCCTCATATTAATAGCCTATCAAATGTTTACAACCAATCAACACACAATGTATGTCTTATGAATGGATCTTTCCTACAATAGACATTATTTTGGATCTCAACCAAAACAACTCTCTCTAGAGGCAAGAGATATGATGGCATTGATATTTTCACCTTAATCTTTTCTCTTGGTTTTATCTGTTTGTCTCATTTACATCACTCACTTGAAATTGTCTTGATCTTCAAAATATTGGTATGTCTAAAAGGGTACATAATTGGTTTTTTTCATTTCTTTCATCTGTTATGCTTGTAAAATAGGGAAAATTCATAGGTTAAGCAATACAATGCATAAATGCAAACTAAACCTACGCTAACAATAAAGAAAAATGGAATATAAAGCATAAATACAAGAACAATCTCACTAAACGGAGAAACATGGCTCTGCGCGGTGGTTTGGCGTGGGCTAGGGCTCGCGTGCCCTAGCTCGACCTGTTCTCTGCATTCCTGTTCGGCATTCGAGCCTTTTCTATTTCCTTCGAGGGGGGTTTTACTGCTTGTGCGCAGGGTTCTGCTGGTCGGATAGGGGAGTCCAACCCTTTGTGTTTGTGGGTAGGCATTCTCTACCATTTTCCATGCTTGGTTTGTCCTCGGCGGGCGGTGTGTGACTGTCTGAGTTTGTGGGTTCCCTACCCCATTTCCCTCTCTTTTGTTGGGGTTTGTGCTCTTCAATCCATGGAGAATCAAGGGCTAGCCTCTTCTCAAGTTTCCTTTAGGGATTTGGAGATGGTTGAGTCGTCTTCTTCGATGCATGCCAGTTTTAAGGTACAGATAGGTGAACCCCAATCTGGGGTAGGGTTCTCCTCTTCAAAAGGGATGTTTCGGATAAAAAAAGTAAACGGTTGTTTGGAGAGATCCGAGGATCACCCAGTGTTGGTTATTCAACTTGAGCAAGTTTCAGAGGATGTTGAATACTGATGTAATCATGCCCTTATTTGCAAATTTATGGGCCTTCATCTTTCTTTACCTATGCTAGAATCCTGGGTGCGTCGGGTTTGGAACCCAGAAGGAGATATGGAGATCCTATTAGTGGCTAATAACTATTTTCTGGTTATTTTTTCAAGCATGTCGGATAGAAATAGGACTTTTGAAGGAGGCCCTTATTTCTTTAACTAGGTGGGGTTTTTCATCAAGCCTTGGCACATGGGCTTCAACTCTGCTGAGGAGATCCCCTCGCGGGTGCCTGTGTGGGTTTGTTTGTCGAGGCTTCCATTGGAATTCTGGAGGGAAGATATTCTTCACTCAATCTCATTGCTTCTTGGAAAGCCTATGGAATTGGCTACACAAACTCAAGATCGTAAGGTAATTTCTTTTGCACATATTTGTGTAGAAGTTGATTTAAATAATTCGTTACCAGATTTTATAGAGATTTGCATGGGATCATCTTCTTGGATTCAACAGCTGGATTACGAGACCCTACCATTTAGATGTAGAATTTGTCATGAATATGGTCATTTACATCGCAAATGTCCCAGAAATAAATCTCCCCCCTTGGCTGCCTCTGGACCTCCTAGGGAGGACAAGGGGAAGTCTCCTTTGTCTGATGAACCTGCAGATAAGGAGGGTTTTATTCCGGTTAAGTCCCGTAACAAAGGAAAAGGCAAGAAGAGAACCTGGATGGATAGACAAAATGTTGGCACTTTTAACAGGTTTGATGTTCTTGATGACTTGGTCCAGGAGGAGGGAATTCCAGTTGAGGTCTCTTTTGGGGCTAAGGATCAATAGGCGGTTCGGGATGAGGATGCAAAGAACAAGGATCAGATTTTATCTTCAGGGGATCAATAGGTTGGATAGTTGGCTATGGATTTTCCTTCTCAAGTTCAGGATATCAGAGATGTCCGGGGGTCACAGGTTCCAGAGAGTGCAGTTGTGTTGGATTTTGTCCCCCTTGCCACTAAGGGGACCTCAAATTCTATGAAGGGTAGCAAAGCTTCTCTTGCCTTAGGCCTACAACAAAAATCCTTTTAAAAGGGGCCTCTAGACAAACCGTCAAGGAGTGGAAGGAAGACGGATCAAGAGAAGGTCAAGATTATGAGTGATACATTGGTTGAGTCAGGGTCTATGAAACCCATTGATTCCCATTTCTCTCAACCCCATAAATGATTGTTTTATCATGGAATGTAAGGGGGTTGAACAACATCCCTAGACAAAAGGTTGTTCGCAGATTAATTGAATATTAGTCTCCTGACATTGTCTTTATTCAGGAAACCAAGCTTACAGTGGATGGTTTGGCTAATTGTGCCTCGCATATTTGGCCCCAGGGCTATTGGCAGGGGGTGGGTGCTCAAGGAAATTCAGGGGGGGTGGCTTTCTTTTGGAACCCGAGGAAGGTTTCCCCCTTGTGGTGGATTTCTAGCCGGTATTCCATTTCTATGGTCGCCTCTAGCTTTGAGACTAGAGAAAGGTTCCTTTTATCCAATATTTATGCTCCTACGGATTTTTTAGGTAAGTCACATCTTTGGACTCACATCAATTTCATCCGGTCCCTGGACTCGTTTCTCCCATGGATTCTGGCTGGAGATTTTAATGTTGTTACTAGTTTGGATGAAAAGCGTGGTGGGTTAGCCAAGTTGGACCCTTCTTCAAATTTGCTCAGAGATAATATTGGTTTCCTAAATCTCATTGACGTGAAGCCAACCAATGGCATATTTACTTGGAATAATAGGAGGTGTGGTGTTGAGGCTATTTCATAAAGGCTTGATAGATTCCTAGTTTCCTTCTATTGGATGAACAACAGGTGGTCCACTATTTTAGAGATTCTTGACTAGAGGGGCTCTGATCTTTGGCCTATCAAGTTCTCTACCACCTCATATGGGGTCTCCAAAAACCCTTCTTTCAAATTTTAGTTGATGTGGTTAAGAGATCAATCTCTTCAGGATCTTATGTTGGATTGGTGGTATGAAGGGATGCCTACCCATGGTACGACCATGTTTACTTTTAGTAAGAGGCTTCAACATGTGAAATACAGGCTTAAGAGGTGGAATAAACAATGTTTTGGGAACCTGCATGCTCAAAAGATTGTTGCTCAGTCTAAGTTGGCTAATGTCACTTGTCAGATTCAGGACCAAGGGTTGACCTCTGATCTGAGTAAAGTTGAGTCCTTGGCTCTTAAGGGATTAGAAGAGTGGGAGCTTCGGGAGGAGATTTTCTGGAAGCAAAAATCTCATGTTGATTGGCTTTAGGAAGGGGACAGGAACACTGCTTTTTTTCATAACTCGGTTAAGGCTCGAAGGCATGGGAATTCTTTCTCTTCTCTTGTTTCGCTTGAAGGGGTTCAACTCTCTTCCGGTGAAGAAATTTCCAGGGAAGCTGTCAGGTATTTTTCAAATATGTTTACTAGAGAGGATATTGTAGCTAGGGCCGAGGAGAGGGCCATCTTGTATTGTATTCCCCGCCTAGTCTTTGATGAGATGAATGTGGCTCTTTTGTATCCCATCTTGTTACCTGAATTGGTGAAAGTTGTGTTTAATATGAAAAAAGGTAAGGCACCTGGACCAGATGGGTTTCTGATTGAGTTCTTTCAAGAATTTTGGGAGATAATAAAGTTGGATCTCCTCGATGTGGTTTAGGAATCACATAGGAACAAACAAATGCTTAAGTCTTTAAATTCTACTTTTTTGGCTCTCATACCTAAGCAGGAGGGGGCTAATCGTTTGGATCAATTCAGGCCTATTGCTTTATGTAATTTTGTCTACAAGATCATCACCAAATTGATTGTTGAGAGGCTCAAACCACTCCTTTGTGCTTTGATCTCTGCTGAGCAGGGGGGTTTTGTTCGTGGAAGACAAATCTTGGATGGTGTTGTGATAGAAATGGAGGCTATTCACTCTATGGCTTCCTCTAAGGAGAAGGCTATGTTTATTAAACTTGATATGGCTAAAGCTTATGATCAGGTGAGTTGGGAGTTCTTACAGAAATTTCTCTTGGCTTTTGGCTTTGAAGAGGAGTGGGTGAATTGGGTTCTTAGTTGTGTGACCTCGTCCTCCTTTTTAGTTTTTATTAATAGGGAACCTTTAGATTTGTTAGGTGCCTCTTGGGGACTTCGGAAAGGGAACCCTTTATCTCCTTATTTATTCATTATCATGGCAGAGGGTCTTGGCTGATTTATTAAATCTCAGGTGAGGCAGGGTCTTATCCAAGGCTGGAGCTAGAACAATAATCTTCCTCCCTACTCCCATCTTTAGTTTGTGGATGATACTGGTTTGATGGGCAGGGCTAGAATTAGTGAGGCTGTGAACTTCAGGAGAGCTTTAGACATCTATTTGACAGCTTCAAGTCAGAGTGTCAATGATGATAAATCTTCCATTTATTTCTTTAATACTCCTCAGCTTATTTAGAGCAGGATTGCTAGGATCCTTAAATTTCAGATCGGTTCTCTTCCCTTGATGTACCTTGGGATTCCTTTGGATTTGGGATATCGGCGTAGAGATTACTGGCAGGGGATTTTGGATAAATTTCGAAGTAAGGTTAGTCACTGGACTTATAGATGGCTATCTTTTGTTGGGAGAGTGATTCTCCTAAATTTTGTGGTGCAATCTCTCCCCATTTATAGGTGTTGTGTGCAGGTTCCCCCATCCGCCTTTGTGAAGGAATTTGATGCTCTATCTGGTCAATTCCTTTGGTCTGGCAGTCTTCTATCCTCGAACTGGAGTTTAGTCAAGTGGGAGTCAGTCTGCAGGTCGAAGCATGTTGGGGGCCTTGGTGTCAAGTCTATGGCTCTTGTTCTCATGGCCTTGGTGGCTAAGTTGTACTAGAGGTGGTGCAATAATCAGGATCAGGATTGGGCCAGGATTCTTGCCCACAAGTATCTTCCAGGTGTTGATAGCCAAGATGTGTCGCGAATTGCTTTGTTGGGCAATGGATCTTGTGTCTGGGATACTCTTAAAAAGGGAGCTCAGCTTACTAATGATGGTCTCTTCTGATATGTAATAAGGCTCTGATGCTCTATTTTGGTTGGATTCTTGGGATGGCCACCCTCCCATTCTTTCTAGCTTCCCTCGGTTTCAGCCTCTATGCCATATTTTTACTGATGTTGGGTGGATTAAGGTGGAGCATTTAAAATTGTCAAGCGTATTGGTCAAGTGGAGGTGACTTGCTGGAAGGATCCTCAGGAGTGGCCCATGGGAGGTTCTGCTGAGGATCGTGTTGATCTGGCTAGACTATTGGAGGGTAGGTTCTATAGCTCCCTTAATGAGAGAGACATGTTGGCTTGGAGTCCTAGCCCAAAAGGTAAATTTATTGTTGCTCAAGGTTATGCTATGCTAGAAAGAAACTTACATGGTCTAGCTGAGGTGCCCTAGTAGAAGAAGGTTTGGAATAATTTTTCTTGGCCCAAATGCAATTTTTTCTTATGGTTGGTTGCTCAGAAGAAATGTCTCACTTGGGAGAATCTTCGCAAGCGAGGTTTTTCAGGGACCTTCTATTTGCTTCCTTTGCTTTCACAGTGAGGAATGTACTTCCCATTTTCTCTTTCTCTGCCTTTTTCCTAGAGAGATATGGCATAGGTGGTGGGAGGCTTAGCATCATGGTAGTATTCATGCTACCTCCCTAATTGAATTTTGGGAAAGTATGGGCAGGCCTCCAACAAAGACATCTTTCCTACAGGTGGCCTGGGCTATAGGGCCTATTTTCATTCTCTGGAACCTTTGGCTGGAAAGGAACCGTAGATTTTTTTGTGTCTCCAAATTAGGAAGTTTTCAATTGTGGCAGAAGATAATTAGCAAGCTTCAGGAGACTATCTCTGCTAAGTGTGATATGTCTGAAAATATTGATCATGGTGATTATGCTATAGTGAGGAATTTGAACCTGGGGGATAGTAGAAGGGATTGCTTTGTTGGAAAAAGACCCCGACATGTCAAGCAATGGGTTTGTCGTGATGGGAGGTGGACACCTCCCCCGGTTGGGGTCCTGAAGATTAATACTGATGGTTCTTCTCATGGGAACACTAGACGTGCTAGTATTGGTGGTATAGGTAGAGGTAATGATACCAATGGTGTAGTTTTTTTCTTCTCTGCTTACAAAGGGCAGCACTCTAATAATCTTATGGAGGCCCTTGCTATTAAGATTGCTATTGAGAGAGGTTGCTCTTTAGGCTGGAGGAGGATTATCTGTGAGTTAGATTCTCAGATTGTGGTGGATATGCTGAACAACTAGAGTTTGGATGATGTTAGTTGGCAATTAGCTTCAGTGGTTAGACAGGTTCTAAGTTTATGCAGTTCCATGGATTTTTTCATATCTCGAGAGAATGGAACAGAGTGGCTGATTGTTTGGCAAAGTGCACCTCGTAGAATGTGGATGGTTGGGATATTAGTGGAAGGGATGAGTTACCTTTTGATTATCTTGGGACCCTGGAGAGGTTATTATTGGAAGACAGGAGTTTATAGTTCTGTTGTTTTTTTGGCTGTGTTCCTTGTTTCGTGGGCCTACAGCCTTTCCTCTGTATCTTGGTTTTGATTGAATAAATTTTTACCCCTTCCTTTTAAAAAACAAAAAAAAAAAGAACAATCTCACTAAACATCTATGTAATTCCATGAATAACCTTGATTTCACTTCTCCATTTTGTCATTGTATGAAAATTTCCCTCAAATTTCTCTTAAGTGTGCAAGTATAGCCTTATGATAGTGTTATTAGCAAAACAACGAAGATTCTAAAGTTGATTGCTTCCAAAACTTATAATATTTTGAGACGAGTAATAATGATGAAGGTAAAGAAAATTTAAAGAGAATATGATTTTTGAATGACATGCTTAGATTGAAAGATAAACTAATGATTAATATTAAAGGATGAGACATGCAATAAAATTGGTTTAAGTGATAATACATAAATAGTGGAGATTCAATTAAATAATAATTTAATCTTTAGCTAAAACTGGGCAAGACACAGAAGAATAAAGGTTGCATGTAAAGATAAAGATTGAAATAGATAGAAGATGAGAATAAATTAATGAAATAATTAAATTTATTTAATTAATAGAGGTTTGCACCTAGAAGATAAGAATAAATCTAGATAACAGACTGATCAAGACAGAAAGTCTATTCATCAGAGACAATAAGATATTAAATCATTAGATAACTAACTAATCTAATCACAGAGGAATATGCCATAGATAAGCCTTTTTTATGAATTAAATAATAATTTAATTCATCATTCAAGATTTAAGATTAAATTAAATAAATAAAAATTTATTTAATTAAAGATAGAAAAGGCTAAATAATATTTAAATAATTAAAGTGATTATTTAATTATAATTGAAAGTGTGATAGGAATAAATTAAATAATAGTTTATTTAATTTTAAAAAGAAGATAAATTTAATTAGTGACATAATTAAATAAATAATATTTATTTAATTAATCTAGGAAGAATAAAGGTGAGAATGAATTAATTAAATAATTAAAGTTATTTAATTAATAGAGGAAAAATGACTACAAAATAATTAAACAATTAACATTATTTAATTATGAAAATGAAGATTAGAATTATGATGAAAATTAGAGTCATAGGCCTAGGATAATTTTCAGTGTCTATAGTTTGCCCCTCTTTGACATAATGTCATTTCAGAGTTTGTGTCAAAGAATAATAAATAACATGCCCCAGTCATGCCCCAATGTGAAATATGTAAGGATATGCCCCCTCGGGAAAAATGACAATTTTTTGAAAAATTCAGAAAAATTTGGAAATTGTCCCGATTAGGTAATTGGATAGTTAGAAGTTCAATGGTGGTGAAGGAAATGAGTTTCAGTGAGGTTTGGTATGTGAAATGGTCACCAAAAATTTTCAAATAGTGTGGCCAATACAAAGGTTTGAGAAAAAAACCCTCCAAATCCCTAGTTATAAATAGGATTTGGGTGAAAAATGAATTCATTTTCACCCTTCCAATTTAGAAAACCTTGATTTTTCTCTAGAGCATTCAGCCAAAATTTCACACGTTCCATACATCGAGCACCACAGTTATTGAGTTAGGACTTTCAGATGGCTAGCCGATGCAAGACCCCTGATATGTACCCCAACACCGTCTTTTGAAATTTGAATTTTCATGTATTTTTAGGCATTTAAAGTTCATTTTTGCATGTGTCATTTTGTGTTCGATTCAAATGCATTTGTATGCAATGCACCTACTTGCAATATGACACATTTGAAAAAACTCATCAAGGCTTGTTTTGGATTTAAAATGAATCAACGCATTTGTTTTTTCTTGCATCACATTTGTAGTTTTGCATCACATTTGTTAAGCACAATGACGCATGTTCTTTGATGCATTGCATTTGATATTATGTTATGCATATGTATGATTGTTCACATGTAGCAATGGTATGATGCGTATGTAGGTTTGTGACACATTTAACAAATGAAATGAGGCATTTGAAGTTTAGTGACACATTTGCAAGGTTGAATGATGCATATGCATTGTGCAACACATTTGATAATAAAATGATGCATTTTCTTGTCAAAATTTTTCAAAATTTTTATCTCATAAGAATTGGCATTGTATTTCTCACACAAGGTATTTGTTATGCATTTGTAGGTTGCTTTGGATATGATATATACCTAGGAGTCTAGGTCAGCTAACTATTGAGTTGCTAGACCAGTTACGCAATGCAGAGGCAGTTGATATGGAACCTTGGATTGCATCATGTGACGTTTATGCCCACTATTCAGGAAAACTGAGGGATGCTTACTGCACTTTGTGAGTGATGGCATTCAAAGACAGTGTCTTTCCATTTTCCTATAGGAGAGGAAACTATTACCTTAGAGGATGTCTATAGGATTCTTTGATTTTCGATCAAGGTTGAGAGAGTCCTCTATGATACACAAAGGGGTTATAGTGAGCTTTCCCATTTTTATGTATATGATGATATTAGACAGCTGGGTATAGAGCATTATGAGATCAGATGGAATGTCCTTGCTAATAGATATGAGTAGATTGATTTTTTGTTGTGCACTTTGATTGTTGGGATTGTATGAGCAGGAGGTACTTCCTAAGAGACGGTCTCCCAGTAATTCGCAAGCGCCTAGGATTAGTTCACACAGTAGGTCATCCCATAGCAGATCCTAGAGCACTAGTGTTGTGATAGGACCTCATAGTTCTAGAACTTATGATCGGCCACCTTCTACATAGCATTCATCAGCACCTCCTCGTTAGTCACCTCCTCATTTGCCTCATTAGAATACTGGGAGTTCAGACTAGGGACATGTTATATATTTGTAGACATTGTATTTTGATTATAGAGCCTGTGAGCTCCATTTTGGGAGATACATTCTAACATTTTTTTGGCGGCGATTATATGATATGTAGTTCTTTATATGATTATGCATTCTTCTATTTATGCATGTGTCATGGATGCCAATATTTACTTTATGATGTTAATGTAGCCTATGATGTTATGTTGATTCTATATGATGATGTATGCATTTACTTTTATGGTATTATGAATGTCATGTATCGATTCTATTTTTATGATTATGAGACACAATATTTATGTATTTACAATGCCATGCGAATATATTTATTCTGATAATATGCTATACAATTTATAATGGTGAATGCATGTTATGTCATGGATTCCTAGATGCGATGGATGTCTATATTTTTTTGTTTTTTTCAAATGCAGCATATATGTATGATTTAGTATGTATATATGTACATGGCCATGTCTAAATGATGGGTGAATGCATGTTATGTCATGGATTCCTAGATGTGATAGATGTCTATATTTTTTTGTTTTTTCAAATGAAGCATATATGTATGATTTGCTATGTATATATGTATGGCCATGTCTAGATGATGTTTTTAACATGAATGCATATGCAGGATGCTTTTTCTTTGTGTGTGTGTCACAAAACTCTTTCATAATGCAAGAAAGAAGAAATGTTAGTGCAAAAAAGATGAATAGTAACATGAAAGACATGGATGTTAGTACTAGAAATCTTCAATGTTTTGTTGAAATATATTTTTTTCTTGCATTAAATAATCATTTAGTGTTAAATGATACAAATGGACAATAAACCCCATGATATGAGATAGACCAAGGTGTGCAAGGTCATCCACTTGCAAAAACAGATAGTCGTAGACAAGGAATGTCCTAACTCATACTAAGGGAAAAGTTGCCCCAATATTTTTTTCAAAACAAACTACAGACAACAATCAAATAAAAGATTAGTCATGAGACATCATTGCTCCTCTAAATCCTTCATTGGACATCCTCGAGGAAGCTAGTAACCTAACTCAAAGACAAAGCCAAAAGATAGTCGACAAACAATAATCAAAGAAAATGAGTCTAGAGACATCCTTTCTTCTCTAAATCCTTCATGGGACATCCTCAAGAAAGCTAGTAATTGGACTCAAAGACAAAGCCAAAAAGCAAAGATAAGACAAAACAAGCCATAAAGTCAATAGCCAATAAAAATATTTTCCAAAATTTGATCTATTTGTTGTTTAATTATCTAGGGGATTAATAAGTTGATTTATTGATAAAGCTTGGTTCCAAGAATGACACATATCCTATAAGACATTGAGTCTGGTTTTGATCATGTGACTATCTGTATAAGGCACTAACTAATCCTAGTTTCAGAAAGACACGTACCGTATAAGATGTTGAGTCTGGTTTCGATCATGTGACCACCTATATAAGGCAATGATGATTGTTTGACTAGATGACAATGTCCATTTTCAGGAAGGACACATCCTATATAAGACATAGGTTGATTGCTTTTGTAATTGCTTTGGAAATTTGTTTGATTTGACTTGATGACCTAGTTGACCTGTCTTGATGTTCCGACAATTGTTTTTAATTGAAGACAATGTGTGACTTATTTTGAATGACATGATGAACCCTAAAGGACTAACCTAGTGTGGCCTTAGGGGCTCATCAATTGATGGCCTTTCCTATGTTATGCATGCAAAGACCTTGTAGTTTGACCAAAATTTTACTAACAAGACAGACTGAAAATGATTTCATTTATTTGAAGATATCCAACATGTGTGATAGTGAATGTGATGAGCCCTAATGGACTGACCTAGTGCAGCCTTGGGGGCTCATTGATTGATGGCCTTTCCTATGTTATACATGTAGAGGCCTTGTAGTTTGACATGCCCAATGACTTGTCTTATAGACAATGGATTGAGTCATGATTTTATACAGAAAAACCTAAAAGGACTGACCTAATGCCTCGTGGGAACATCGATAGATGGCCTTGCCTATGTCTAGTCACAGAGGCAACGTAGTTTGACAATGACAAAGATTGACTGATGCGACTGACTTTGACTCAATTTTTTCAATTTTTGACATTTTTTTATTTTTATTTTTTTTCTTTTTGAAGTTTTTTTTTTTTTTTTTGGAATTTTTTAGGAAATTTTCTGATGTTTTTGAATTTTTTTTATTGTTTTACGTCCTCAGAACAACCATTGTAAGAACTAAATGATGTAAGTCAATTTCCTTCCCCTAGTCAGGTATAAGACCAATTTATTATGAATATGATAGAATGGGGATGTGAAGTGTGGTTGATGTCAATTGTTCCAAGTTATGGGAAAGAACAACCATTTATTATGAGTGATATGTACAGGTGATGGATAGGAAAGATAGGTGATATTAACTGAAAAATCATATTGGAATGATGGTAGACAAAGAAGCAAATTCAACTAGACATGGCACATGTTTGCTATATTTTCATCATGGTACTTATCCAAAGTGCCACCGAAGTGGTTTTCACTATTGGATGACTTATTTCTTTTTACTATTTACTTGATTTTCTAATTATTTTGATGTTACCAAGATGCCTATTTTCCAGGTTTTCACCTAGGTAGAGATTTTTTTAATTTTTTAATTTGTTTGTATTTTTGATGATTAAGACAAGGCTCTCAAAAGTTATGCATAGATCCTCTTCAAATGAAGGTTGTTTATTAGTGCTGATAGTGGTTTTCCTTTCGGGGTAGAGAGTTGGTATGCTCTTGATCGAAAGGCTTCTGTGACAATATAGGGTCCTAGCTATTTTGGCTCAAACTTTCCTAGATTTTCTCTTTTTGCTTGATTCTTTGGATTTTCCATTAAGATTAGGTCACCAATATCAAAATTTTGATTCAAGACTTTCTTGTTGATATTCTTGGAGGTGATCTAATGCCTTTTGTCTTCGATCATCCAGGAAATCTAGCTCATGTAGTCTTGACACATGGTACTCTTCATCATCAATATTCCCTTTCAAAGATACTCTCAAGGATGGAATCTTGACCTCAATAGGCAAGATTCCCTCAAAACTGAATACCAAGGAATATGGAGTGGCACCAGTGGGAGTACAGATGCTTGTGTGGTAAGCCCATAAGGTAGGGTTAAGTTGTAAATGCCAATCATGACCAGCATCATTGATAGTCTTTTTAAGGATTCTGAGGATTTATTTATTAGATGACTCAACTTGGTCGTTACCCTATGGGTAATAAGGAGTGGAAAAATGGTGTTGGATATGGAATTCTTTGTAGAGGTGGCATACTTCTTGGTTCTTAAATGGACAACCATTATCCATGATTATAGATTGAGGAACACCATACCAGCAAATGATATAGTTAAGGATGAACTTAGAAATCTGTGTGTTGGTAATGTAGGTCATAGGAATTGCTTCAATCCACTTGGTAAAGTATTCAGACGCAATAATGATGAATTTATGACCATTGGAGGATGTAGGATATATCTTACCTATGAGATCAAGTCCCCATTGGGAAAAGGGCCATGGTGATGTTATTGGGTGAAGCTCCTATGCTAGTGTGTGTATCAAGTCTCCATGAATCTAGAACTGTCGACATTTCTTGACAAAAACATATGAGTCATTTTCCATTCTAGGCCAATAATAGCCTAGTCTCATAATCTTCTTGGCTAAGCTAGGACCACTAGAGTGGGATCCACATATACCCTCATGTACCTCACTCAAGGTCACTTGTGATTCTTCAGTATCGAGACATCTCAATAGGGTATTGTCTAGGGAATGTATATAAATGGTATCTCTGCTGATGGTATACTTAGCTGAATTATAGATAAATTTCCTACATTGGTTGTTCGAGAGGTCAAGGGGCGGGATTTTGGCATGGAGGTAGTCATATATGTCTTTGTACCATGGGGAATTGGGACCAACAATTTCACACACCATCTCTAAATCTGGGACATCAAATGCAGGGACCAAAAGTTGTTCCACCAAAAACTTGAATTTAGGCACGTTGCTAGGTATGTCCAAGAGTGAACCAATAGTTTCCATAGCATATACTGCCCTATTCTAAATGTGAGGTATTTGATGAAATATGATCTTGTCAAAATATTTTTTGAAACTATCTACCATCCACTTGTATGGGGTGAGCTTTTCATCTTTGGTTTCATAGTCATCGTTAACTTGTCAGAATACTAGCTGAGAATCACCATAAACTTGTAGGTGCTTAATCTTCCATTTTATTTCCATTCATAATAATGTTACAAGAGCCTCACATTCTGCTATATTATTGGTGCATGGAAAAGCAATTCTAAATGACTTAGGAATAGTGTCACCTTGTGGTGTGATAAACAATATGCCAGCCCCTAAACCATGATTTTTGTGGGACTGATCAAAGTATAACTTCCATGTTGTTCTTGTGTCAAGAGTGAAGATGAACTTAGTAGGAAAATATAAAACTAAAGGATGATTTTCCTTTATTGGTGCATTGGCTAGCTAGTTGACAATAACTTGTCCTTTTATAGCTTTTCTTTCTACATATTGGATATCATATTCACTGAGTACCATTACCCGTTTACTGAGTTGTCCTATCAATGCTACTTTAATAAGGAGAAACTTCAAAGGATATATCTTTGTGACCAACATTGTTTGGTATTTTAACATGTAGTGCCTAAGCTTTTGAGTAGCGAATACTACCACAAGACAGGCACATTCTATGGTACTATAATTGATCTCATAATCTACCAAAGTGCAACTAATATAATAAGCTGCCCTTTCATGGACCTCATTATCATTCTATGCAAGTAAGGCTCCTAGCACTGATGTGGTTGCTAAAATGTAGAGTATCAAAGGTCATCCCTCAATAGGTGGCATTAACACTAGTCGTGTGAGTAGGTAATCCTTGATTTGTTGAAAAGATTCTTGGAATTTACCTGTCCATACAAACAGTATCCCTTTCCTAAGTAGATGCTGGAAGGTTATGTGTTTTATCTTCAAACTACACTATGAATCTTCTGATGGACTGTAGTCTCCCTTGTAGTGTCTATATTTGACTTATATTGGTCGGTGGAGGCATGTCCATTATAGCTTTCACTTTTGTAGGGTCCACTTCATTGCCTCATCTAGAAATGATGTATCCTAGAATTTTTCATGTTCGCACACCAAATACACATTTCTTTGGATTTTGCATCACTTTGTATTCTTCTAGTATATGAAAAATATTATCTAGGACCTATAAATGATGAGCCCTTGTCAATGATTTACCTATCAGATCATCCACATAGTCTTCCATAAGAGTGTGTATGAGATCATGGAAAATAGTTGTCATGGTGTGTTAATATGTTGCTCTAAAAATTTTAAGTCCAAAGGGCATGATGTTCCAACAATAAGTTCCCCATGGACAAGTGAAAGTTGTCTTATGTTGGTCTTCAAGTGCAATTCTGATTTTATTATATCCTAAGAAACCATCCATAAGAGATAACATTTCATAGCTTGTCGTTAGGTCAACAATCATGTCAATATTTGGCTGAGGAAAGTCATCTTTAGGACACGCTTTTTTTATATCTCAAAAGTTTGTATAGATGTGGATTCCCCCTATTGGTTTTGTCATTGGTACGAGATTGGAAATCTAGTCTACATAGTCAATTGATCTGATAAAGCCAACATCCAATAGTTCCTTTAGTTCAACTTTGACTAACAAAGAAATTTGTGGGTGCATTTTTCTTAATTTTTGCTTCACGAGTTTAGCGCTTGGTTGTAATGGAAAATGATGTAATACCAGGTCAAGATCCAACCCAGGTATGTCAACATATGACCATGCAAAGTTGATATGTATTTGTGTGAAGAAGTCATGAAATTCATGTTGCTCTATTTTTGTCAAAGATGTTGTAAAATAGACTAGCCGAGGATTATCTTAAGTGCCTATGTTAATCTCCACGAATTCTTCAACTAACACTGGTGACTTTTCCCGAGCAATGGGGAGAATGTTCAGCCCTCCATCCTTGGGTGCCTCTAAGAGGTTTACGCCCTTGGATGCGTCCTCATTTTTTACTTTTTCATCGACCAAAGGCGCCTCTTAGTTTTCACCTAGGGACTCATCCTTTTAAAAAAAAATCATTTTTTTTCTTATTTTTGTGACTGGAGGTTTGAATGAACTCCCTAAAATAATCCAGGTTATCCAAGTCTATGGTAAATCTAGCCTTATGGTCACCACTAGGTATTCCTTCTCGTAGTCTCATGAACTCATCTATTGCTTTGTCATTCTCAAAGACATCTAAGATGAGGGTGTCTTGTTGATCCCAATCGATAAGTTGGGGATATACTAAGGGCATGTCATCATTAGAAGTATCAAATTTCAATGGAGTCAAGGTAAAGGCTGAGTTGTTGACATAGTCATAATAGTTTCTTACCAAATCCTCCTTATCTTTTTTCTTGGGAATAGGTAGATTCTGAGATGGGCCTATTGTCAAGGGTTGGTTATCAGAAGTGGATTTTTTAGTTTCCTTAGAGGAAGGATCTAGGGATTCCCAAAAGTAATGTTTGAGCCATTCCTCTTTTGTCAAAGACATTTGTGGATAGGAATTTGATTGATTTTGTGAGGATTCAAGCATTTGACCAAGTTCCCCAAATAGTTTATTGAGGTCCATGACAAAGGTGGAGGATAGGGAATCCCACTTATATTCATTAGAGTCGGGGGAATGATAGCAACATTGGTCAGATGGCTCATTGGATGTATCAATAACTTTAGAAGCACTTACTTCCTCTAGTAAAGGCAATGCAGTATTAGAAATGCCAATCTGGGGTGATTGAAACCCAAGCCCTAGGCCTTTCAGCCATTTAGAGGCAATGATAGGTTCAGTCCTCCCATTCTAATGTAACCCTAAGCCGCTATGTCCATTATATCCTTGGTCTTGTATTATCTTGAAACCTTTTCCATATTGATCTGTGGGTATCTGAGCAGGCGGAGGAGGTTCTTCATTGTCTTCCTTGTATAACCAAGAGGTGACATCTTCATTTATAAGTTCTTTACTAAGTTCTCCCCATTTTGTGAAAGTTGTTGTTGGAGGAATGTGTATGGTGACCACTTATTGTCTCCTATCTATTGTTGGTAAACCATATAATTTTGGAGGAACCAAATGGTTGATGCAATAAGATGCTTTCATATGATACTCTCCATAAACCTTATCTTGGATCTCAATCTTAGGAGTGGAAGGTAGTGATTGTGAAGTGGATGTTTTGGAAAGAGTGGATAGATTGATATAATGGGATGAGTTGGATGATAAAGCCTCCTGGTTTACAAGAACCTATCATTGGGGTATCCCTCGTAGGTTAGTGCAATACTGGAAAGGATCAGGATTACCATCTATTGTGATCTCGATGCCATTGTATGGGAATTTAAGGCATTGATGGTAAGTGGAAGGGACTGCCTTCATAGCATGTATCCACAGTCTACCTAGTAAAAGGTTATATGGGAGGATGAGATCCAAGACTTGTAAATTGGTATCCATAACTCTAGGACCAATTTTGATGGGGAGTGTTAAACTCCTTTGGATGACTACTCTTCATCATCATATGACGTAATGAAAATGCTCTTAGTAGTGTCCACACACACCTCTGAGAATCCTAATGCCTTAACTAGTTTCAAGGTGAAAAGGTTCAATCTTGCTCCTCTATCTACCAAGACTCGTCTAAATTTCATTTTATGAACAAGAAATTTGAGGTGCAAAGGGTCATTGTGGTGTGTCTTCTTTGTTGTGTAATCTTGTTCAGAGAAGGTAGCATGATGATAATTAGTTACGTAGTCTACCATCTCTTGGACGTGATTGACATCAAGGTTGTTGGGGATGGTCATGCTTTGCAAAGCTTTCTCTAGAATAGATCGGTGATCAAGTGATATACGTAACATTTACAAGATAGAAATTTGCAATAGGATCTTTCCCAACTAGTCAAGTAAATTGTATTGAGGCTTGGAGGACTGTGGTTGCCATTGTGATGGAGGGCCTTGGATGGTTATCTTGGTTTGGTAAATGTTGACAAGACATTCAAGAGTTTTCTTAATGGTAATAGTGTTGACATTCTCATCAACAACTCGAATGTGATTTATGATTGAGTCATGGTGATAATTATACTTGGCATTAGCATAGTTTTCCGATGTATTGGTATTATTTCCCAAACTGGGATCTTTTACTTTTCCATGGCCATGTAATGGATCAATAAAGACCTTGTGATCACTATTTTAGGATGTCTATTTCTATCAACTAACTTCAATAGTTTTGTTCTTGACAAAATCCTATATAAAGTTCTTCAATTGTTGAAAATTTTGTAGACTATGTCCCTTAGTTCGGTGGAAATCACAAAAAGCATTATCATCCCACCAAAACGGTTTAAATTTTTCTAGATCATATTTTATTGGCTCTTGAAGTTGTATGAGGTTATGTTGTAGCAGTTGTTTAAAGACTGATTCAATTGGCTCCCCTAAGGGAGTGAATTCACGTTTTGGAAACCTCCTTTGTGAGAGTGGTTGTTGAGTGTTTTGGATGACATTGGAAGTTTGATGGACATTGTTGAGTGTGTTGTTAGAGGGGTTGAGTCCTCTAAGTGTAATGATTGGTCCTACCTGTAGGGTTTTAGCATCAACAATCCCATCATTGGTTACATTTTTTTTTCAAGACCAAAATGTGTTCCTATCATTAGGGATGTTCTAAACATTTTGATTTCTATTTGGCATCTTGATTTCACCTTTTTCAATGAGAGCCTTTTCAAGTATGATACCCTTTTCTACTAGTTTCACAAAAGAAGTGCAACAGTGTACTCTTAAGTCACTTCTCAATTTTGAATTGAGTTTTTCTAGGAATATGGTGACCTTTTGTTTTTTAGGTATTTCAACAAGGCATCAACTAGCTAGACTCCTCCATCTCTGGAAGAAGGTGATAAATTTCTCTCCTTTATCTTGTGTAGTGTGACATAAGGATGCTATCATGATTTTGTTGTCAATGTTAAAGGAGAAATGTTCAATAAATTTTTCAGCAAGTTCACCCCATGATCTTATGCCATATGGAAGTTGAGCAAACCATTCAAGTGTTATTCCAATAAGACTTTACGGAAATAGTCTCATGACATATGTGGGGTCATATGCAACATCTATGCACATTGTGGAAAATTCCCTTATATGTTCAACAAGATTATGCTTCCCATTATACTTAGGCAAGTTTGGTATAACATATCTATGTGGGAAAGGTGTAATGTATAGTTCTTTGTCAAAGGGAAATGGACATAAGTCTTCTGCTAAAAAATTCCTTTTACTTGACACTGCCATATTATCCATTTGGTGTTGAAGGGCTTGCATTTGTGTTTGCAGAACATCCACTTGTGTCAATGATGTGTTGGTTGGATTGTTGGGGTCTATGTAAGCATTTTGGAATCCAACGTTCTATGATGGATTTTGGTTCAATGTTAGAATGAAGGGTGGATTTTGATTGGGAATGTGAATGTTTTGTGAAGGATCAGGCTGGTTCCCAAATTGTATTTGAGGTATGTCTCCTATTTTTGAGACCCCTATCTATGGTATGGCACTAGTGATGTTGATGCTTGGTATTGCAATTGTCATGTTTGTGTCAACTTTAGGCATTTTTCTTCACGTATTGGTACCAAAGGGATTGGACAATGATGCTCCTATAGTAAAACTCAGGCCTTGTGTCATGTTTGATGTACCAAATGGGGATGTGTGTACTATTGTGGAACTCTATGTAGGTACTCCAAATGGTATAGCTACAATTATTTGAGGGATAGTGGCACTAGATGTCATTTTGTTTGTCCCTTGGGTAGATGCAATTTTTAGTGTGTGAATGTCAAATCCAGGAGGTAGTGTGGCACCTTCTACTAGCAATTTTTCTAAATATTGTTGGGGATCATTTGCCAAGTACTTATCTACAAAAGAGGAAAACTTTGGGTCTTGTGCAAAGTCATCTAAGTCTTCACCTACAATGCGTCCTTGTTGGTCTCTAGTGATAAATTTTTCCAATAAAGTTTTGTGAGGTATCAATGTCCTTGAAGGGGGATTTGAAAATGGATTGATGAAGTCATTTGGATCAACCATTTCTCTTTATTTCCTTTTGGACCTTGTTTCAACCATGTAAGATATGCTCAAAATGTGAATGATGCTAAACTAAGGCTATGAATGATATGATTTTAGTCTATGTTTTTAGATTTTCTTAGATATAAGGAATGAATGCTAATGCAACTATTTTTTTTGTATTTTTTGGAAAATATGGAATGTGTAAAATGATGATGTCCTAAATGACCATGTCTAAGTATGAAAAATTGTAGGAAAGCTTTTAGAGTTAATCAAATTTGGAAGATTTGAAAAGAGGTTAATAACCATCTAAAGTTTGACCAAGGTTTCAATTTAGTTTGTCAAAGAACCTTTTGTAAGACTAATTGATAATGTTAGATCCCAAACTAGAATGATGAGATGGAAACACTCACGAAGATGATGAAAGATATGTGTGACAAGTGACTATGTTCAATGACAATTTTTGTTGAAGTAAGGGTGTATCCAAAGTATGGAAAGTTGGCCTATTCTAAAATTTACAAAGGTGATTGTCCTAAAAGTATGATTGATCTGAAGGTGATTAAGACTCCTAAATGTAGCTAAAGTTTGCAACTAGTATGTTTATCACTATGGCTAAATGATATCTAAAGGATGCAATCATGAAAAGTATGAGAAAATTGTTCTAGTTTCTATTCAGAGATCATTGTAAAAGGATAAATCAGAAACTGATGTGACTGTTTGACCTCAGACTGAGACAGTGAATTTATTTTTTTTGGTAATCAAGAAATTTTGGTTCAGGTTGAAAGATGCATCGTAGAAATTAACAGATGTGGTTCTCAGTGTCATATGCAGTTTTTTGGTAAACTATGTATCAAGTCTGTGATAGGCAAGTGCATCATTCTAGGCTACAAATATGGCTCATCAACTCAAATGCATCACAGAGGGTTTTAGATGTGGTTTTCATTCTAACAAAATAGAAAATATAGGTTTGACACTTGTGACTCAGGACTGTAAATGCAGTTTTCAAATTGACAGATGTGACTCAGTATGAAAGATGCAGGTTTTTGGTAAACAGATGTGACTCAGTTTGATAGATGTGATCTTCTGGTTGATAGATATGACTCATAATAGCATATACATGTTTCTATTTAACAAATCTAACTCATTTTAGAAAATGTGGTTGACTAGTTAATAGATGTGACTCGCGACATCAAATGCATGTTTTATGGTCAACAAATGCAGTTTACTATAAAATTGCAAGTTTGACTTAGTGTGATTTTGATCAAATTTTGGAAAATAGAAGGAAATCATAAAACATGTTGTTTTGGTTTGACTTTGACATGAAAATGTTTAAATCCAAATAGACAAGTACAATTCCTATGGCTAGCAAGGACAATATTTGTTGAGTTCTCACTTGGATTTCTCTAGTTGCACTTATTTAGAGCAGATGATTAGAAGCTTGACCACACTGGCTCCCCTCCATGACACTCAGGTCAGCCAAGCTTCAGTTCTCATGAATCTCCCATGATGAACTTTTCATCTCTACTAAGAACTGCATGAATGTGGGATGGCTTCAAAGGTTCGACCTCTTACACCAACAAATAGAAGGATTTTGGTAAAACTAAAAACAATTGGCTTTTTAGTAAGGGTTCCCATTTATGTGGCTATGCATGAGGAAAAATTAACTTGTCTACATAAAACATTTGCACCTTTAATGCTAATTTTTCCATTACCATTCACAATTGTATAATGGTTGGGATTAGCTTGGCTACAAAGCTTCATTGTTAGTTTGAGTCACCTTGGGGTGAGTACTTTTTCCCACCAACAAAGGCCCAATTTCTAGAGTTAATAATAGTTTCTCTTACACCCAAGATTGTACAAGTGGGCAAGGGCAGACAATATTTCTATTATTGAATCAGGTTTTAATCTAATAGAATGTGTGAACAAACCAAACATAGAGAATAGTGATTCTTTTTAAAGCTCAAATGAAATATGAACTAATCTAATCAAACAGTCTATTTCAAAATTAGTCTTCAACAAGCATCCTACAAGAGATTTCATTAGTAGTTTGATTCTTTTGTTCGTCAATCGTCCTACAAACATAGTTTGTATATTTTTCTTCTATGAATCGTCCTGCAAACACTATATTAGCTCCACAAGATCACATGTTGCAAACACTGAATTATTCATAAAATGAAAATTCAGAATCTCGAATATCAGAAATGTAAGTTTTCACCAGTCAAATGTGTCATTGTTTTTACTAGTCAAATGCATTGCACAAAGCCGCAGATGTGTCACGTGTATTCAAATGCATCATTTGATTCATCATATGTGATTCACTAGATCAATTGCATCGTTATGTGCCTCAGATGTGTTGAACTGTACTATACCTATAAAAAAAAAAATCTACAATTTTTTTTCAAAGACCGTGTCTTCACATCAGGTTCACCAGATGTAACACAGGGAAAATTCATAGGTTAAGCAATACAATGCATAAAATCAAACCAAACCTACGCTAACAACAAAGAATAATGGAATATAAAGCATAAATACAAGAATGATCTCACCAAACATCTATGTAATTCCATGAATAACCTTGATTGCACTTCTCCATTTTTTCGTTGTATGATAATTTCCCTCAGATTTCTCTTAAGTGTGCAAGTATAGCCTCTTGATAGTGTTATTAGCAAAACATTGAAGATTCTAAAGTTGATTTCTTCCAAAACTCATAAGATTTTGGGAGGAGTAATAATGATGAAGGTAAATCCAATTTATAGAAAATATAATTTTTGAATGACAGGCTTAAATTGAAAGATAAACTGACGATTAAGATTAAAGGATGTGACATGCAATAAGATTAGTGTAAGTGATAAATCATAAATGGTGGAGATTAAATTAAATAATAATTTAATCTTTAGTAGAAACACAGAAATAATGGTCGAGACATAGAAGAATAAAGGTTGCATGTAAAAATAAAGACTAAAATAGATAGAAGATGAGAATATATTTATTAAATAATTAAATTTATTTAATTAATAAAGGTTTGCACTCAAAAGATAAGAATAAATCTAGATAACAGACATATTAAGATAGAAAGTATATTTGTTAGAGACAATCAGATATTAAATCAGCAGATAACTGACTGGTCTAATTAAATCTAGACTTAAGTGATAAATGACTAATTAGATAACACAAAGATTATCCAATCATAGAGGAATATGCCATAGATAAACCTTTTTATGAATTAAATAAAAATTTAATTCAACATTCAAGATTTAAGATTAAATTAAATAAATAAAGATTTATTTAATTAAATATAGAAAAGGATAAAGAGTAATTAAATAATTAAAGTGATTATTTGATTATAGTCGAAAGTGTGATAGGAATAAATTAAATAATAGTTTATTTAATTTTAGAAAGAAGATAAATTTAATTAGCAACATAATTAAATAAATAATATTTATTTAATTAATCTAGGTAGAATAAAGATAAGAATGAATTAATTACATAATTATAGTTATTTAATTAATAGAGGACAAATGACTTTAGAAAATAATTAAACAATTAACATTATTTAATTATGAAAATGAAGATTAGAATTATGATGAAAATTAGAGTCACAAGACTAGGACAATTTTCAGTGTCTACAATGCTTGTTGGATGTTCTTATAATACGACCTTGGTGAATACTTGCCTTGTGTGTGTAGCAGTTGTCTCAAGTAATACATTGTCTAGTGCATATCAGGTTCTTCATACCTTTTGTGTATTAGTCTCCTTAATTTGATGGCTTCATTCTTTCACATGGTCAAACAAGGGGTTTGTATGTCAAGTGTGAACAAGTATACTCCTATTTATTTGTAGAGTCAAAGTTCATGCAATATATACAAAGCCACCTTGGTTCTTTATACCTTGGTGCATCGTATCTACTTGCTACATCAAATAAGGATTTCATTATGATATGTTGCATAATCAAAAAATAAAAAGAAAAATCACCAATCTTATCTCATTATATATCTAATAAAATCTCAAAATATTCATAGGTTTATTAGTATCCTAATCAACATCATTATCCTATCCTATTTTTGTCATTTCATTCTATCTTATTCTTCTATCCATACTACCATGTATGTCCAAGTATCATGACATAACAAAAAAATTCATCCAGCCTACATCCGTAAATTGTCAATACCATCTCATATCATAGATTCTACATCATAATAAATCATTTAAACATATAAAAAAGGAAATCATCATCATTATCTATGTTATAACATCCTACATCCACAAATCATTAAAAATATGCATATCACATCATGGAAACACATACATCCATCTCATAAAATAATACATAGAATAATCCATCCATCACACATCATAAAGATCAAAGCATGCATCATAACACCATGTCATGGTCATATAAAAAAAGGATCATCTCATCTCATATATAATAAAAAATAAAAATGTTATGGTACAAAATATGGTATATCAAGTGTATGATTCAATAATATACATCAAAATACATATGTACATGAGGCTCAAAATGCAATGAATGTATACAAATGTGTCTACACCAATAATCAATGCATCAAATATAATCTATACAAAGTTTAGCTACCTTGAGCTCCCATTCTCTTCCCTAGAAAGAGGAGACCAAGGTGGTGGGAAAATAATTTATTGTTGATCACCCCATACTAGTGGCTATTGCTCACCCTATCCTAGTGGAACTTGTTGAGAAGTTCCTACCAATGCACCCTCTAATCTACTGGATCTAGTTGTACTACTCTACATAGAAAACTTAGGCTACTTGTGCTCTCCAGGCATTGCAAATCAATAAAGAGTCTTGTAGAATGTAGCCTCCTATATAAGAGACCATATATCTCACATATGAAAATCCATATTAATCATACTGTCTTGAACAATCTCAAGTTGCATTCCCTAAGTGCACTCATTATCTCTCTCTATGTGAACCTCATCTTTCTCATTGTAAGTTGAGCCACTTATACCTTTTCCTGCTAGAAATGGGTGACCTCAACATCTCAATTTTATGTCTATGAATGTCTCTTAACTATGGCCTAATCCCTCTCAGTGAGGGCCTAGTCTCTCTCTTCAATCATCTAAATCAATTGAGTGATCACCTAATCCTACTTTTTCCTATATCCATCATGCTCTCTATGGGTGTAATCCCTCTTTGATAATACAAGGTTTAATATAACATCGGGATCCCCATCATCTCCTTAAGCCTAATGTTGTTGTGGATCTAGTTGAGGGGGTTCCTACTACTGATCCTACTATGGTGGTCCCTATTGAGGTGGTCCCTACTAAGGAGGATCTTGGGGAGGTGTATCATGATGAGCCACATGTTGTACTATCTATTGATGCTCTACCACAACTTTCTATCTCTAATGCCTCTCTTTGCTAGGCCCTACTTATCCTCTCCTCTGATAGGCTCCAAAAACTTTAGGCCCACCATCACCAATCGGGTGTGGAAATCTGAGTGGTCTCCTCAGCACTCACCAAGCATCATAATCCTAAGTCATCCCTAGACCATCAAGACAACCGACCCACCCCTATGCTAGGGGAGATATCTGTCCAAATTCGGTGAGTGTTTTCTATGGTAGTGCTATACCACACAATGCAAGAACCTCTGACATTGTACAAGCATATATAACATGATAGTCATTAGAGGGAACTCCCTGTTGCTCCCCAAACTTTCTATAGACCCTATCCAATAGATATCTCTCAAGAATGTAAGGGGTCTACCCAATCAACCAATGAGTCTATCAACAAAAAATCATCTGAAGGTGGTCATCACTCCATACCTTTCATCAAAGCCATGGTCACCAAACAAACTCAGTCATGTCATCAAATACCCCTCTCTAGTAATTAAGCTCTCCTATCCTATTTTTTAGCATAAAAGTGTATCAG
>VDFB02000015.1:102017113-102130073 GCA_007258455.2 Sequoia sempervirens | reverse complement strand
AATGAATACAAAACTAAGATTTACACTATGTTTGAAAACATGCTGCGATATGCAAGAAGCATGAAGAATGAACAAAAATACAAATTAACCTAAATAGAAAGTTGTTTCTCAAAATGTGTGCACCTGGAAAAATGTAGATGACTGAAGAAAAATTTGGAAAACTAATGAAGCTTGACTTTAGGCTAATTAGGACTCATTCGCCACCATGGGCGAATCAATCCAAGATCAAGACATTTTTGCACAAAATCTATTTTTTTAAAGTCGAGAACTTGAATCTAAATCTGACTCAGTTTTGCACCTTAGGAGGGACTCATTCACCAAGCATGGTGAATCAGTCCATCTTGGAATTTCTACAACTTCAAAATTATGTTCTACACCTCGACACCTATACAACAATTTTTGACAGATACTCGATCTCAGTTCTCAGAAAATTCCTACAAAATAGCTTGAAAATATTTGTCTAATGGGGGGTTTTCCTTGGTCAAACCCTTAGTTAGGTAATTAAACCTTGAATAGATAAAAATATGAGTAAACCCTAGCCTTAGATGTGTTAAAGACTAGGAAAGTATGAATCATAACATGAACCCTATTCTATTGATCTAGAATAAGACATGCAAAGATGATTCATATGATGCAAGATCTCAACCCTAGAAACCTTACAAAACTTGAAAAATAGGAATGAAATGAAATGAAAATGATAAAAAAAAACAAGATCTACACCTGAATCTAAAGATAGAGTGAAAATGGAAGATGGAATCAATAGGAAACCGAGTCCTTAGGTATGATTTGGTGGCTAGTTGAACCTCTTCACCCTAGATTTCTTCATGATTCACCGTAGCCATACATCATCAACCCATTGAAGTGTTGGATCTTGACAATAGAGGTGAGCTTCAAGACCTAAAAAAACCCTATTTTGCTGCCCTAAAACTTCAACTTTTGCTAATGAAACTTGTTGTGGAAGACTTAAATCTAAAAATTGCTCTTGAGAGATGATAAAAAGATGATAAAAGATGTGTGAAATGATTTAAAATGGGTATTTATAAGCAACAACACCTTATTTTCCTATTAATTAGATGTAAGAGGTTGACATTTACTGGAAATAATAGTTAAATTTATTGAATTCCTGCTTAATTTTGAATTTTCCCTCAAAGGGGACTCGTTTGCCACCCTTGGTGAATGGGTCCCACCAAAGGGGACTCATTCGCCCAATGCAGAAAATGGGTCCCACTACTACTGTTTGAAGGTGGTTTATTGGGGTATGATGTAATTAAATGTTTTTTTTCATGTTTTGTGTGATTTCTTGGGTGAAACGGGCCTCTAGATAAAAATTAATGGGTCTAAGGGGCCTATAAATGTTGTTTTGAAGGGAAATGATGTGAAGGGACTCAAAAGTTAGTCTAATTATGCATGAAATTGTCTCTTTTCTCAAGAGGGTCCAATTTTCTATGGAAAATTTAGCCCCCACTTTAGCGCCCATATGACTCTATGTGCATATGTAAGCTAAAAGACTCTAAATGATGCACCTTACTACATAAAAGGATACATATTCAAAAAGATGAAAGATTGAAGCCCCCAGTGTAATTATCTACATAACCACAAGATTAGGAATTGCATCTTGCAAGACATCTTTTAATTGCTCAAAAATCCTTTTATCTAACTCTTAGGAATCCAATTCAAGGGTAGATGTATGCCCCCCTTGATTCTGCTTGCTTTACGAAGGTGGAATCAAGGTAGCAATCTAGCCACATTGAATAAGAAACATCATATTAGAGGGAATTTCCAAGTACCATGCCACATAATGAGAGAGAAATGATGATGTCAAGTGCAAAATCAGGATTCCAACACATCAAACAGTGTCAAAAATGGATTACCCTAGCACGTGTTATGATGATTTTAAGGAGATTTATGTTATGAATTCTTTAAGAGACAATAACCCTATGGTAATGCGTAAAAGTAAGAAGAGGTGAAAAGTGATTAAAGGAGGAGAAATTAATTTGTCACTTACTATTAATTTTATCTTTGTGTAGCATGAAAGCGACGAGTGAGAGAAGAACATGCCGAGCATATGTGATTACACACCTTCGCAGCTAGATGATCTGCAGGTGGCGTGCAGTGATTTGTATCATGAGGTGAGTGGATTCTGTAACTTTTGCCTTGTGATTTTATGATCATTTAATGATTTTCATGCATAGATAGGTTAATTTAGGGCTCTTGGAAAAAGGTTCTCACAAAGTGTCCCATTTGTTTGTAGAGTGTCCCTTTTGTTTGCAAAGTGCCCCGTTTCTTCGCAAAATGTCTTATTTCTTTACGAAGTGTCCCAGTTTCTTTGTGAAAAGTCCTAAAAGGGTTCTAAAGTGTCTAGGGCCATTAGGGAAGCACACTAGATCAATGTTAGAACACTTACATGATGAAAATTATGAAATTTGAAGATATTTGATTAAATTTAGAGCATTTTGTGATGATTTTGATATGTCCCCACCCAGTTGTGGTAGTGGCTAGGGGGAAGACAGTTGATATTTTTGAGAGATCATGTGCCAATGCTATTAGCGACAAAGGTAGGGAATTTATAGTTAGTGGGTATCTATTGGGCATATCTTATACTTCCCATGAGATACCATGACGACATGTTGATGGCTCTGTGTGAGAGTTGGGATGTAGATACATGTACCTTATCTTCCCACTAGGGAAATGACTATCACACTCGAGGACATACATTACATTTTTTGAGTTCCCATTCAAGGAGTGCGAGTGTATTTCTAGGGGGGATCAATCATTTCAGGAGAAGAAGAGAGATATGGAGTATTGTTTAGATGGACTTGTACATGATGAGAGGGTTATAGCACAAATCAAGCTACCTATGTTGCTATATTCACAAGCTCCTATGGTTAGACAAATTATGATGCACACAGTGGCACTAGTTCTCAATCTAGATGGATGAGCGACACACTTGGATAGGGGACTAGTACACCTAATACAGGGTATGTATGAGTAGAGGACAACCTATGCCTGGGGCCATTGCATTCTAGCACACTTTTATTATGCTCTTGGTCAGTTTGTATTTCAATAGATTGACAGTATGGTCCATTGTACACTTCTACATGTGTGTTGCCTTGAGCATATCACATGTACTAGGCATGTCAGATACCCTTGTACTATAGTTGTGGGCTATCCTTTGTGATGATTATGGCAGTATGGTGATTTACACTTTTGGAGGGTGAGATTTGATCAGATGGAGGAGGATGAGATCCCATGGAGGCCCTATCTACTCACTCAATAGTGGCCAAACCCCACCGAATAGTTACAAAGGATGTAGATGGATAGGTATCTAGCAAGGAGGCATGACTATGTCGTACGACCATTCTATTATGGACAAGTCATGCAATAGTTTGGACAGGTGCAAACACCACCAAGGGCATGACCCTTCATTAGACGATTAGTGTAGAGTTCCCAGAGGCTAGGTGACACTATTTGACTAATAATAGATCATGTGTGGGAGAGTGATTTTGATGATATAGATCACGAACCAGCCACCAATCTCTGACGTTGATGATGTCGGTAGCATAGATGAGCACGAGGAGTGGTGGTCATATGCATGACTAGCTCCTGTGTTGCCCATGTATTTTCCTCTAGGTGATGTAGAGGTAGTAGCAGATGAGGGTGATGAGCCTAAGGAGAGAGCAGGGGAGGTACGGTACTGACCAACAAGCATTTTTACAAATATTATTGATGAGGAGTACCAATTTGAGGCTAATCCTTATTATGAGGATGGCATGGAGGAGAGGATAATGAGGAGGATTATTATGACGAGGAGGATCCACCCTTGAGTGAGGGTGATGAGGTAGCTTTTAAGGATCAACACGAGCATGGAGAGTCATCACATACTTATAAGACCAGATCACTGGAAACTTAGCTACAATAGACATTAGCACTCATACTTAGAGAGAGGCTAGCACATCCTCCATGCCCCCCAAAGATGAGGAGGCTGACATTCCTCATGCATCTAGAGACATAGGTGATGATATTTTATTTTATGCATGTCCTTTAGTGATTTATAATTTATTTGTATATATATATATATATCATGATGATGTGTTACTAATTGTGTACATTATCTATCTTATAGGAGTGACGAGAGACTGGAAAGAGTTCTATCTTCAGGATACTACAAAGATAGTTCCCACATTCATCGAGGAGGACGAGATGGATCCCGACTAAATGCCCCCATCGATCATGGAGGAGGATCCAGAGACACTTAGACCTTTCATGAGATTACGGGAAGTGTACGAGAGCATGAGGAGATGACTCCATCAAGCTGAGAGTGCACTATAGTTAGCACAAACCTTAGCAGAGGTAGAGATGTTGCAAGAAGAGTTGGTAAAGACACGAGCAGAGACGGATAAGATGGCAGATGAGCAGCTTATAGTCGTCTGGTCAAGTACAAGGTTTGGAGTATGCACCGAGACTTGGAAATTCGTAGTCACGATTACACACAACCATTTCTCGATGACTAGGGACCAGATCACAAGTGCCAGATCCTGAGGGGTCCAGCTCTCACAAACCACTATGAAATTGTATATGATTCTAAGATGTACATAAAACTTTGATATATATATACATGCACACTTTGATTTTATGATGATGTATCTCTTTTATGTGAATGTTAAATGCTATGTGATTAATTAAATGACTTATGGTAAAAAGTATTTAATTAATGGCTTCATGATTTAACATGAATGATGTGATCTAGCATACAACATTTTTTTAGTTTTAGCATAGATATAACATTGATAATGGAAAAAAAATGTTAAATTAAATACACTAATAAGGATTTAATTTAACAGAATAGGAGGATGAATAGTATGAAGCCTAAAGAAATTATAAAATGAACTTAAATAATTACCTTAATGTTCAAGACAAACATAAATTTAATTGTCAAGAACAAAGAAATGTGAAAGTTATGACATCAAATAACTTTAAACAACACTGCTATACCACTCATACTATTCAAAGGGTATTATAGATAATATCGATGCAGATGTACGACATTAATAGGCTCCCTAAGGGGCGTTCCATCAAGCTACATTAAGAGATAAGCACCAAACCCATAATTGGTATCAACTACGTAAGGTCCCAACCAATTAGGGATGAACTTATCTTTATCTTCATTGTCAACACTAGAAAATATTTGATTTTCAATAAGAAAAAAAATTCCCTTAGAAAATGATCGATGGATAACATGAATGTTGTGTTTTCGTTGTAATTATTTGATGTGCGCTTGGATATTTTCAAGAGCGTTAATTCGTTGTTTATCGAGCATCTCAAGTTGATGTAATCGTTGTTCTATATAAGTGTCAACATCAAAAATATCTCGAAGAGCAACTCGCAAAGTAGGAATTTCTAACTCCAAGGGAATAATCGCATCAGTACCATAAACAAGGCTATAAGGGGTATTTCCTATGGATGATTGAACATTAGTTCTATAATCCCAAAGTGTGTAAGATAGTTGCATATGCCAGTCTTTATGATTGTTGTTGATAGTTTTCTTAAGGATTTGTTTGAGAAGTTTATTAGTATTCTCAGCTTTTCCATTGGATTGCAGATAATAGAGATATGATGTTTAATATTAAATGTTTCAAGAAATTGTTGAACTTCGCTATTCTTAAATGGCGTTCCATTGTTTGAACAATCATAGAAGGAAGCCCAGAGCAAGTAACTGTGTTCCAAGATGAAACGAAAAATTGTTGTAGTAGTTGTAGAGCAAAGAGGAATAGCTTCCACCCATTTTGTGAAATAGTCTATTGCAGTTATCATAAATGTATGTCCAATGGAAGAAGGCAGTGAAATTTTTCCAATAAGATCCTTCCCCCATACTGAAAACAGCTAAATGGGCACATTGGCATGAAGCTCAATAGCAGAAGCGTGGATCAAACTGTTATGCTCTTGACATTTGTGACATTGTTTAACATAGGTGAAGCAATCCTTCTACATATGTCTCCAATAATAACCCATACGAATAAGTTTTTGCACCAATGAGCAACCTCCAAAATGACCTCCACAAGCACCAGTATGAACCTGTTCAAGCACTATAGGGATTTCAAATTCTTTAAGACATCATAATAGGAGACCATTGAAATATCTTCTATACAATGTCTTGGAAAGGATGACATATTTAGTTGTGAGTTTATGTAATCGCTTTTGAGTATTCATTGTTGTAGGTTCGAGAATGGTACCATCTTTCAAGTAGTTGTATATTGTATTGTATCATTCACACAAACTATCATGAGTTATCACCAAAATTTCTTCTAGTGGAGTATCAATCAAAGGTTTGGTGATGGGATGGATAATAAAGGTGAAATCAGTGGAAGGATCGAGTGAGGATATGAGAGAAGCTGCACATTGCATTGCATATGCATATCAGTTATCTTTTTTGTGGGATTTTTATCAATGGTGAACAATTCAAATTTTTCTAATAATATCATTATAAGATCTTTGTATTTTAATAATTTATCATGTTTAGTTTGATATGTTCCATTGATTTGTTTGATGACCAATTTTGAATCGCCAAATGTCTTAATTTATGTCTAGCATGTAGAGATAAAGCAACTTGCAAACTTGTGATCAATGCCTCATACTGAGTTGTATTATTTGTGCATAGGAAATTTAATTGATAAGATAAGGGAATAGGGTTTCCATTGGGTGGAATTAGTATCACACCAGAACTAGAACTTTTTCTACACTTAGATCCATTGAAAAAGAACTCCCATGGTTTAATGTCAATAGATAAGATATGATCATTAGGAAAGGAATCAGGAGTAGGTAAAGCAGAAGGTGAAGGAGCATCAGCTAAGTGATTGGTTAAGGCTTGGCCTTTGATTTCTTTTTGGGAAACAAATTTGAGGTCAAACTCAGTTAACAACATTACCCACTCAGCTAAGCATCTTGAAAGATCAGTTTTGTTGAAAAGATATCTAAGAGGATCAAATTTTGTGTCAACTTGTACTTCAACATTTAGTAAATATTGTCACAAATTACTAGTAGTGAATACATGAGTCAAACATTTTTTTTCAATTGGTGAATATCGTGTCTCATAGTCAATTAAGGTGTCGCTAATGTAGTAAACAGGGTGTTCTTTACCATGATTGTTGTGTTGAGCCAACAATGTTGCAAGAGCATGGGAAGATGCGGCGATGTAAAAGATATATGGTCTATGGCACAATAGGTTGTAAAATAGGTGGAGTGGTTAAATATTCCTTTAGACTCTCAAAATCCTATTTACAATCATCATCCCAATCAAAAGGGACACCCTTTCTAAGATGCGTGAAAGGTAATGTGTGATCAGCTAAAGATGAAACAAAACGATGAATAGCTTGAATTCAACCTTGTAATGTACACAACTGAGAAATATATAGAGGATGTGGCATGTTAATGATTGCATCAATTTTCTTTGTGTCCACCTCAATGCCTCTGTGGGATATGACAAACCCCAAAAGCTTACCACTATCTATGCCAAAGACACATTTTTTGGATTTAATCACATGTTGTATCGTTTTATGCATTCAAAGATTTTACAAAGGACATTCACATTGTCTTGTCATGTTAATGATTTAACATGGATGTCATCGACATAATTTTATAAAATTTTGTGAATATAATCTTGAAATATTAATGTCATTGCATGTTGATAAGTTGTTCTAGCATTCTTTAAACCGAAGGGCATTACAACCCAACAAAATGTTCCCCAAACAATTGTAAAGGAAAATTTGTATTGATCTTGAGGATTAATAAGGATTTGATTATAACCAGAAAATCCATCCATGAATGATAACAAAGCATGTCCAGCAGTTGAATCCATGATCATGTCTATATTAGGAAGTGGAAAATCATCTTTTAAAAAGGATTTATTCAATTCTCAAAAATCTGTGCATATCCTAATACGATTATCAGGTTTTGCAACTGTGACAATGTTTGAGATCCAAGGAGAATAATCAATATGTTTAATAAAGCTTGCATCAAGAAGTTTCTCGATTTCCTCTTTAGCACGCAAGGCTATGTTAGGGTGCATTGTGTGGATCTTTTGATGGACTATTTTAGCATTTGTAGCAAGGACAATGTTATGCATCAAAACTTTCGGGTCAATTCTTGGCATTAGAATATTTCCAAGCAAAAATTGATGAAACAAAAAGTGTTTTTAAAGGAGATTCTCAGTTTTCCACCAATATAAATTATGCTTGACTTTGAATTTAAGAAGTAATTATTATTCACTTTCTATTCAAATTATGACTAAAGTCTTGATTGATAGATTGATTGAAAAACATCGATAGCATTCAAACAGTATCACATTTTTTGAATCCAAAACATGCATCACATTCTATGTTTCTCATACTATAGGATTAAAAAAAGAAAAAATGAATTTCATTAAGTTTTGACCAAGTTAATGTGGTTAGACATATGAGTTTTTTATATTTTTTATAAGTTATAATAAAAAAATCATAATTAATTGTTTACTTGGAAAAAAATTACAAAAATATATGCATCACATCGGGACATGAGTCCTCTAATTATATCTAGAATCTTATAAAAAATTATTATCATTTTATTGTGGTTAGGGTGGTCAGACAAACACCTACTTCTTATTTTTTCCCTGAAATTTAAGTACTCCTACACTAAAATTTCAAATTTTCACCAAATAGAATTTTTTGTTTTTTAAACAAACCTAGTAGTTTAGAAACTACACTAAATTTGCTACAGATTATATTCTTACATATTTTTGAAATAATATAGATAACTTATTTAAAATTTTACGTCAAGTTTCCTAACTTTGATTTTTCTGATTTTTTTGCCACTTAAGGGCTTGTTTTTTCATGATGGTCCTACACATACCCTTGTAGGTGACATGTTATAACATTAATGTTTAAAGATGGTAGTTGAGTAGCGTTGGTCATTTTAGAGAAAGAATATCCCAATCCAATTTTTGTTTCTTGTGTATTAGGTTCAATAGGGACACAAATACCTTGTTCATGTTTTCCACACCCTTTTCCAGTATAGCCTAATTTTTTTACAAATTTATAGCCTTTTCCATAGAGTCTTTCAATTTTGCATGGGGTAGGTAGGGATTGATAATCTATCTCATCAAAATTTGATGTGTATGTTGCATTGTCATCCATATTGTAGGAGATAGATGTTTGAGATGATTGTTTAAAGTTTTGAGTGGACATAATTGTTGGTTGTTCTTGTTTCACATCTTTCTTTTGCATGAGGATATATTCACCCATCAACAAGGGTGTGAATTCTAAGGATGCCCAATTGCCACCAAATAATTTAGATACATTCTCTATATTGTTATGTTCAATTTCAAGAGCATTTATGTTAGAGGTTGGAATTAATGTTTTCAAAGGACTTGTAACCCCTTTTTCAAGGTGCAATCAACTTTTAGGCTCAATATCTATTTCAATTTGATAAATGTGATTGTTGTAGACATTTTTCATGAGATGATCAAGGGTTGAAGGAACTGCATTCATCTCGTGAATCCATGGTCAGCCTAAAAGAAGATTATATGAAAGATCGTAAGGCATAACATGGATCGGAGTTTGCAAAGTTTCCACCCCAACCGTAATAGGTAAAGTAATTATCCCAAGTAGTTTCTTTGTTGTATTATCAGATCCTTGAATAGAGACAAAATTAGGTATCATTTGTGATTGATTAACTTGTAAGTGATCAAGGAGACTCACACTACACACATTAAGGGAAGAACCATTATCTATGAGAGTTTGTTTGATACCTATGTGATTGAATCGAGCAATTATCATAAAGGCATCATGTTGTTTGTGCAACTCCAAAGGAGGGAGCTCATGGTGGTGAAAAGTAATGTCAAGATTTTTTTTTTGGATGAGAGCTACCACATCATTTAGAGTGGTACTAGGAGGATTTGTGATTTGTTTTAGAGTGGTTTGAATAATTTTGTTATAGTTTGGCGAGGTTTGAAGCAAATCCCAAAGGGAAATTTTGGCAGGAGTATTCTTTAATTGTTAGGCATGATCATACTCCTTAGTGTGTGGGATATAGCAAGGAGCAGTAAGTGGATTAGGTAAAGGTAAAGAAGGTGGAGATGGATGTTTTAGTTGTGGGTTGTTTTGAGTGTTATATGTATGAGCAATAGTATTGTTACTAGATTGTTGTGATACATTGGTGTTAGGTGGGTAAAGGGTGTACCAGGGTTGGTTAGAGGGGTGAAGTCGATGTGAGGGTAGGTAAAGAATAAGTTTAGATTGAATTACATTAACATCTTTGATTGTAGAGGTCTCACAACAAATCAAAGTGAATGAGTTATATGAGATGAAGTCTTGAGGAGACTCATCTAGCACATGAAAATCATCACTACTAAAAGGTTTGAGACATAAACAATCATCAACTAGTTTAGGATGTTCAAGAAAAGCACGAGAAGTGTTAACATTTGCTAGCATGTTTTTTTTACCACAAACCTTAGTGGATGGCTTATGTGAGATGAAGTCTTGGAGGGCTTCATCTAACAAATCAAAGTCATCACAATCAAAAGGTTTGAGGGGAAGTTTATCATTAAGGGGTTTAGGTTTCTCATTGCAAGCATTAGAGTATGAAGTGAGTGAGAGGATGCCCTTAAGGGCTTCATCTAACTTATCAACATCATCATTACTAAGTGGCTTGGATGAGATTTTGATTCGAATTTGAATCATGAGTTTAATTGGATCATTTGATGTGTTGTGTGATTGGTTATGGATATTTGCTTAGAGAGTTTCCTCAATGTAAGCTGATCTAAAAGGACTACAAGATATTACTGAAAATGGAACTTGCAAAAGTCTAAGACTATCCATAAATGCCAAGAAAAGAAATGAACTTTATGCTAAGAAAACAAAAATAACTGAACTGTAACAGAATGATAATGACAAAAAATAGAAACATGCAATACAGGAAATTAAAATTTGGAAATGCTAATGTAAAACTGTAGAGGGACTTATTTTCCCTAGGTGGAGAATGAGTCCCAGGAGATGAGTTTTTTAAGAATTTTCTACTTTTTTTATGTTTTCTAAATATTTTCAAAGCTATAAAATGCAAGAACAAAATGTAAATACAGAATGGTGAAATGATTGAATGAAATGCAATGCAATAATGAGATCTAAATAATGCTTTCACTAATGCAATGTTTAAGAAGCCTAAAGATGTAAAACAATGTAAGATTATGAAATAATGAAGACCTAAGATGCAATTAGAAATTTAAATCAAAATGATGTTATGTTCAAGAGTCGAGTTCATCAAAATGAACCATTGATTTTTGGCTCCTATGGACAACTCTTCCACTTCTAGGGTTTTTCACCTAAAAGGAGAGAGATAGGAGCAAAAATGCTAGTGGTTCATTCAAATAATGTTATGTGTGATGTTGTCTAAACCCAAATGAATTTAACTAAATGTAGTTGACTAATCTAAATGAATGGAAACAAATACAAAACTAAGATTTACACTATGTTTGAAAACACACTACGATATGGAAGAAGCATAAAACAATGAACAAAAATGAAAATTAACCTAAACAAAAAGTTGTTTCTTAGAATGTGTGCACCTAGAAGACTATAGATGACTAAAGAGCAATCTAGAAAACTAATGAAGCTTGATTTTAGGCTAACTGGGACTCATTCGCCACCTAGGGCGAATTAGTCCTAGATCAGAACCTTTATGCACAAAATCTATTTTCTCACAGTCAGGAACCTGGATCTAAATCTGACTCAGTTTTGCACCTCAAGAGGGACTCATTCGCCAAGCATGGTGAATTAGTCCATCTTTGAATTTCTGCAACTTCAAAATTTTGTTCTACAACTTGACACCTGTACAACAATTTTTTACGGATACCTAATCTTGGATCTCAAAAAATTCCTGTAAAACAACTTTAAATTTTTTGTTTAATGGGGGGTTTTCCTTGATCAAACCCCTAGTTGGGTAATTAAACCTTGAATAGAGAAAAATATGAGTAAACCCTAGAATTAGATGTGTTAAAGTCTAGGAAAGTTTGAATCATAACAAAAACCCTATTCTATTGATCTATAATAAGACATACAAACATGATTCATATGATGCAAGATCTAAAACCTAGAAACGTTACAAAACATGAAAAATAGGAATGAAATGACATGAAAATTATAAACAAACAAGATGTACACCTTACTCTAAAGATAGAGTGAAAATGGAAGATGGAATCAATAGGAAACCAAGTCCTTAGGTATGATTTGGTGGCTAGTTTCACCTCATCACCCTAGATTTCTTCATGATTCACCATAGGCATCCATCAGCAACCCCTTGCAATGTTGGATCTTGATAATTGAAGTGATCCTCAAGACTTGCAAAAACCCTAGTTTGTTGCCCTAAAACTTCAACTTTTGCTAATGAAACCTGTTGTGGAATACTTAACTCTAAAAATTGCTCTTGAGATATGATAAAAAGATGATATTAATGTGTGAAATGATTTAAAATGAGTATTTATAAGCAACAACACCTTATTTTCCCATTAATTAGACCTAACCTGCCAACATTTACTGGAAATAAAAGTTAAATTGATTGAATTCTTGCTTAATTTTTGAATTTTCCCTGAAAGGGGATTCATTCGCCACCCTTGGTGAATGGGTCCCACCAGAGGGGAGTCATTCACCCAAGGTGGTGAATGGGTCCCACTACTGTTGTTTGAAGGTGGGTTGTCAGGGTATGATGTAATTAAATGTTGTTTGTCAAGTTTTGTGTGATTTCTTAGGTGAAATTGGCCTAATTAATGGGTCTAAGGGGCCTATAAATGTTGTTTTGAAGGGAAATGATGTGAAGGGACTCAAAATTGAGTCTAATTATGTGTGAAATTATCTCTTTTCTCAAGAGGGTCCAATTTTCTATAACACAGGTATAATGATGAGGGTTGAGGGTGTATGGTTTAGGGTTTAAGGTATAGGATTGAGGGTTGAGGGATATTGTTTAGGGTTTCAAGGGTATAAGGTTAAGTGCATATGGTATAGGGATTACGGTTTAGGATATTGGTTATAGGGTTGAGGGTACAAGGTTGAATGTAGGGATTAGGGTTTAAGTATAAGGTTGAGGGATAATGTTTAAATTTTAGGGTATAAGGTTGAGGGTATAGGTTATAGATATGAGGGATGAGGATTTAGTGTTGAGGGTCTAAGGTATAGGGTTGAGGGTTGAGGGATAGTGTTTAGGGTTTAGGGTATAGGGTTAAGTGTATAGGGTATAGGGATTAGGGTTTAGGATATTCGATATAAGGTTGAGGGTTTAGGTTACAAGGTTGAATGTAGGGTTGAGGGTTGAGGGTATAAGGTTAAAATGTATAGGGTATAGGTATTAGGGTTTAGGATATTAGGTATAGGATATATTGTGCAACTTTTAGGGTGTAAGGTATAGGGTTAAGGGTTGAGAGTGCAGGGTTTAGAGTTTAAGTATAGGGTTAAGGGATAATGTTCAGGGTTTAGGGTATAAGGTTAATGGTATAGGGTATAGGGCGGAGGGTTGATGGTGTAGAATTTAGGGTTTAAGCTATAGGTTTGAGGTTTGAGTGATAGTGTTCAGAGCTGAGGGTATAGGGTTAAGTATATAGGGTATAGGTATTAGGTTTAACAATCTCCCCCTTTGGCATTGATGGTAACACATGATGTGAAAAAAACCATCAACATAGCTAACTTTTGAAATTTACTCCCCCTTAGACTTTGACTCATTTTCTCCTCAACTCTTCCAAATGATCTTCTCCCCACATGGCTCTTCTCCCCACAAGGCTCTTCTCCCCAAATAATTCATAGCTTTTTACATGACTCTTCTCCCCCTTTGACATCAATGAAAAATATCTCTAAGCTCCACACAAACATTGAACATCTGACTACTCCCCTTGAGGAGCAGCCACCACAACATCAATCTGAAACAAGATATGACTTTGAAATGCATGGAATGATGCAATGCAATGCGCCCTTAGTTCTGATTAGGAGGGGTAATTACCCATAACTTCCCTCTGAGATACTCAAAAGTATCCTTAGGAAACTTCTTGGTAAAAATGTTTGGAATCTACTCCTTAGTAGGCACGTACACCAGTTTGACTTCCTTTTCACTCACATTTTCTCTCAAAAAGTGAAACTTAATCGATATATGCTTTGTTTCTTAATGCAACACCAGATTCTTAGAAATGTTAATGGAACTTGAATTATCACAAAATATAGCAATGGGCTCATTATACACAACTCTAATATCCTTCAACATCTGCTTCATCCACAAGAATTGAGTACAATTATTAGCAGCAGCAATGTATTCGGCCTCTGTAGTAGATAAAGAAATGGCATTCTGCTTCTTAACCATGAAATTAGCTTCTTACCCAAGAAAAATACTCCACTAGTACTTTTCCTATCATTTACATCTCCTGCCCAATCAGCATAAGTAAAGGCACTCAAAGTAAGATTGTCATCTTTAGGAGACCATAGGAAAAACTCAACTGTCCCCTTCAAGTATCTGAAAATTCTCTTCACAATAGTCACATGAGATTCCTTTGAATCAACTTGAAATATTTCAACAATACATACAACATTCATAATATCAAGCCAAGTTTGAGTCAAATACATCAATCCACCAATCATTGATCTGTATCTAGTCTGATTTTCCTTTAGATAATCATCTTCTATTGTCAACTTGCATCCAATCACCATGGGTGTACTAACTGGATTTGAATATTCCATACCAAACTTCTTCAGCAATTCCTTCACATACTTGGACTGAGATATAAAAATCCCTTTATCTAACTAAGTAATTTGTAATCCCAATAATAATTTCATCTCACCAATCATTGACATTTCAAATTCATTTTGCATCTCATTAGAAAACTTTATGCACAAATCATCATCTCCTCCAAAAATGATATCATCAACAAATATTTCAATAATCAAATATTTGTCATCATTCTTGAAATATAGATTAATATCAACAGTACCTTTGTTAAATCCAAACTTCAACAAATACTTGTCTAATCTGGCATACCATGCTCTAGGGGTTTTCTTGAGTCCATTCAATGCTTTCTTCAACTGACACACCATATCTCCCTTATCAATCAATTGAAATCCATCAGGTTGCTCAACATACACCTCTTCTTCCAATTCACCATTTAGAAAAGCTAACTTGACATCCATCTGATAAACCTTGTAGTTCTTGTAGGCAACATAGGCAAGAAATAATCTTACAACTTCAATTCTAGCAATAGGGGAAAAAGTCTCTTCAAATTCAATTCCTTCCATCTATGAATATCCTTTGCATTCCATTCTTGCTATGTTTCTAACCACTTCTCCTTGCTCATTTAGTTTTCTTCAAAAGAACCATTTAGTTCCAATGGCATTCTTATCCTTATGTTTGGGAACAAGAATCCAAGTATCATTCTTCTCAATCTCTTTTAGTTCCTCTTTCATAGCTTCAACCCAATGCTCATCTTTACATGCTTCATTCACACTAGTAGGCTCAATCTTTTAAATCAAGCAGTACTCTTCTACAATCTTTCTCCTAGTATGGACACCTTTTTTCTTAGCACCTATAATCTCTTCTTAGGATTTTCTTCAACTTCAGGATCTTTTGTTCTCTCTTTTGCAATTTCACTAGTTTCTTCTTCCTCATGATTTTCTTGATTCATCAGAATGGTTTGCACTTGATTTTTTGTTTCTATTTTCTTTTCTTTGTTTGTACTATCATCCTGATCATCAAAATCATACCCACATGTTCTAGATGGTGTACCTAAGTCTTCATCAACCTTGACATTTGCACTTTCAACCATTTTCCTTAATATTTTATTGTAACACTGATAGGCCTTGCTATTAGTAAAATAACCTAGAAAGATACCTTTATCAATTGTAGCATAGAAATTTCCTATGTCTTCATCTCTCTTGATATAACATTTGCTTCCAAATATCTTGAAATATTTAATAGTAGACTTTTGAATAGTCCATAGCTCAAAAGGGGTCTTATCAGTATCACCTTGATTTGTACCTAATTGAGTGTGTACACATCATAGTTCTAGCAACATCTTTAAATGTTTTTTTCTTCCTTTCCACAACTCCATTTTGCTGAGGGGTTTGTAGTGCAAATAATTGTCTCTTTATTCCATTTTCTTCACAAAAATAATTAAATTCACTAGAAGTGAATTCACCACCTCTATCTGATCTCAAACATTTAATCTTCAAACTTGTCTTTGTCTCAACCATAGCCTTAAAAGTCTTGAACTTTTCTAGTGCTTCAAACTTCTCCCTTAAGAAGGTAACCCACACCATTCTTGAATAATCATCAATGATTAACATGAAATACCTGTAACCTTATAAAAAATTTAACTTAGAGAGACCACATAGATCAGTATGCACAAGTTCCAACAATTCATTTGAACAATGTTGTTTGCTTCGAAATGAAATTCTAGTTTGCATTCCTGACTGCCATTCCTTGCATATGGAATTAGTAGGTTTCACCAACTTAGGTATATCTCTCACAACCTTAGTAGAACTTATCTTGACAATATTATCAAAGTTAACATGACACATTCTCTTATGCCATAACCAACTTTCATCAACTTGAGCAATCAAACAACTTTTACTAGCAACACTCAAGTGAAAGATATTACATTTTTTTTTTGTACTTGATGTAATTACATTTTTTGAACTCAATATTCTACACTTTCCATCCTTGAACTGAAGATTGTATCCCTTATCAACCATCTAACCAACACTTAAAATATTATGCTTCAAGCCTTCCACATATAGGACATCATCAATATTATGCTTACCATCAAGAGAAATGCATCCTCTACGATGGAACACACTAGTTGTATTATCACCAAATCTCACAACACCACCATCATACTTTTGCAAGCTTACAAAATTACTTTTATCTCCTATCATATGATGTGAACATCCACTGTCAATCACCCATTCATCTTTCTCTTCAACTTGAGCAGCTAGGGCTTTCTCCACATGTGTACAACTAGTAGATTCAGTAGATACAAGATTATTTTCCTTGATAGCAATAAATACCCATTCATCATCATTTCTATTTGCTTTAACACATTCATCATCTGTCACACCTGATGAGTCTAGTTTATGGCATCATTTTTGGGTAGAATTTTTTATCTAGTAATTGAAGTTATCATGGACTTTGACATTAAGTGTTGATACTTTTATGATATTTTCCTCAAACTATAGAGGTTGGACTTAATCTTATTTCTGCAAACCTTTAATGATAAATGGCATGTTGAATGGACTGTCTATATTAATTTTTCATGCGGTTAACGAATGTTCCTTAAGGTGGTTACATATATACAATTATTGTGCGTACTAACATTTCCATGCAAATTTAATCTGAGGATGCTAAATTGAAGAAGACACCACTAGTTGGGCATGCACCATAATGTCTAGCAAGGGAATTGTTCAAAGATCAAAGGAGGATGACAATAGGAGATTCCTCATTCAAACAAAATGTAACTTCCTTGTAGTGGTCATTATTGATGTTGAGAAAATGTGCACGTTACTACAACACTAAATCTATGGTTGGACATCGATGCCTAACCGAATTCCATGCATGCATAACTGCCACCCCACTTTCTATATTTTCCCTAGGTGGCGTCCTCCCAGTTCATGGAGTTGACTTCCTTGTTTAGTTAATAGTATAAATAAATATCTGATAATCCTTCTCTGAAGGTTGCACAATTTGATATTGTAATTGCATTCTTGAGTTTTCAATAATCCAGATATATTACTCTTTTGTACTCATGATTTACAGTGAATAAAATAAAGTTATGAGTTCAAGCATCTGAGTTCTCATTATTTTTAAGAGGATACTTATCAAAGGGGGCCTACTTGGTGAGTAATCCATACTTTAGTTTAATATTAGTTTAGTATTCCTTGTTGTTTAGTAATTAGTTAAAAATATGGCACTAATTATTCTTGTAGCCACTAGAATTCCATTTTGTGATTGTTCCTACAGCCAAACCAGAGACAGTAGTTCCTTGTTTGTTGCTCAAATTTTCATTTCTATCATGCATTTCAGCCTGGTGTAATTGTTGATTAATGGTTAGCATTCATGTTATTCCTTTCTAAGCAATTTACTTTCAACATTGTGTCTTTCTTAGTTGTATAATGAAAATGGCTACTTTGGGTTCCTAGTGCACATACTGTGCTTACCCATTTCAAGTTTACATCCTTGGGTTGACAAGTTAAATGCACCTTCGTGATGATTGAAATAACTATTCATGTTAGATGTCCAATCTATGAATCATAGTTGTGAAGGCCTAATTGTTGAATCATTGTAGGAGACAGACATTTTTAGCATCATTGCCAAGGATGGTGTCAAACTAGGGAGATCATTTGAGTCATTGTAGTTTTTCTTGTTGCATTATTTCTAAAAAAATTTCTTAGTATACCCTCATTTAGGAAGTAATGACCCCCCTTATTCTTTACCAATTCTTTGTGTGAGTTGGTTGATAGTGAGTTGATACTACATGCAAAGAGGAAGGAGAAGGGATGCTTATGGGAGATTCCTTCCTAACAATCCTAATCCATTCTAGCTAGTTGAATATCAGAACCTATCATGAGAAGAAGAAGAAGAAGAAGAAGATTCACACCCCTTTGCTGATGCATTTCTTAATCTGACTAGCTCTGAAGTCTCCTCTGAAGACCAAAATTAGATTGAGAGCCCCTTTGCTTTGGAACTACAACAATCAGGCATAGGTGATGCAAATAGGAACAGGCCTAACCAACCAGTCTTTCCTTTCCCCATTTCCCATTAGAATGAAGTTGATAGCATAAAAAACATCCCTACTTCACCACTCCCCAAGTTTTATGGACTTGTCACAAAAGATCCTAATACCTTTTTGTTTGAGTTTGACATACTTTGTAGGAGTCATGATTATACCACCGATGCCCATATGCTTAAGCTATTTCTTAAGCTATTTCCTACCACTAAAAGAAGTTGCATTTAGATGGTTCATGAGCCTAGGCAGAGATACTATGGAAACTTGGAAAGACATGAAGACAAAATTCCTTAAGAAATACAAGGATTATTGTAGGGGTAGTGACATGAGAGGAGGTGACATTTTCAGGATGCAGCAAAAGGAAGATGAAAGCCTAGAGGATTATATTGCAAAGTTTTTGTTTTTCCTACAAAAATCTCTACACCATACACTCAATGAAGACTCACCAAAAAAAAAATTCCTGAGAGGAATCAATGACAGTTGCACCAATGCCTTGGACCTGATGGGAGGAGGAGATATCTCCCAAGTTCCTTGGGAAGATATCAAGAGAATATGTCAGAACTACTCTAGATTAGCTTCAAAGAAAGGGAGAGCTTACCAATCTTCCATGGGTAAGTCAACTACCGATGGATTTTCAAGAATGAAGATTACTCATTACTGGTAGACTTCAAGTAAGACATTATAAACAATCTAGCTACTCAACTAGATACACTTCAGGCCAAGAAGAAGCAAGAGGAGGAAAAGGAAATGTTGGCATAGTATTTCCCCCACTACAAACAAAAGAATAAGGACTATAGATGCAAGATGGTAGCCAATATTGAAGGAAATAAGATTGCATCTAAGTTCAAGCTAATCCAGATTGAAGAAGACCAAGTCTACTATGTTGCACAAAGGAGGCCTTGGGCTCCAAGACAAGGTATGCCACCAAATCCACTCTCTTATGTTGGACCATATTCCAATTCCTATTCATCTGTCAACCAATGGTATCCCCCATATCCATCTAGCTATGGAGGATATCCACCACAGCCTTGAGTAACCCTCCAAATGCTTGGCCCAATCATCAAAACTCTCCACCCCAGTGGCAGCAACCTCAAGGGAATTGGCAGCAAATAAATCAATGGAGGGGAGGACAACAATGGCCTACCTAGACAACCAGTTACATGCAGCCACCTTCTTAGCCCCAACAACCTACTATAATGCCTCCACTTTCTAATTCAAGCTCAAATGTACCTAAACCTACTCAATTTCCAACTCAGCCCACACCCAATCCAAATAACAAACCACAACAACAACCTGCATACTTTGCTGATTCAAATCAATTACATGCATATGTTGTGAGTGTAAGTGACATCCAATTGCATTTAGGAACTACTCTACCAACCCCTTCCAATCCCATTATCACTGAGCTTCCTATGGAAGAGGAGGAAACTCTGAATGATCCCATTCAGCCAAGTGCACCTAAAAATCCTGAACCAGTCCAAGTAAAACAGACTGAACAAGAACCGCCATTTCCTCAGATATTAGAAATTTCCAAGAAAAAGGAAGAAAAAAAGGATACAAATTTTGATATCTTGGATCAACTGAAGCATATATGTGTCCAGATCCCTCTATTCCAGGCCATAAAGGATGTTCTAATCTATGGCAAGATAGTCAAGGAAGCATGCCTTAAGAAGCTAGGTAGGAAAAGGAAAGACCCAACTACAACTCATGTGGAGGGATAGCTAGTTGACATCATGATAAAAAAAGGTGACTATCCCCAAGTACAATGACCCAGGTAGTCTTGTGGTAGCAGTTGTTATAAACAGGATCCAAATAAAGAATGCTCAGATTGATAAAGGGGCATCAATAAATGTAATGACCAAGGACACCCTGCAACAACTAAATGTTGCAAGCATGAGATCTACTCCTACTATCATGTAGCTTGTTGATAGTTCTACTATTAAGCCTGATGGTATAGTGGAGGATCTTTTGGTAGTTTTAGACTCCTAGGAGTACCCAACAAACTTCATGATTCTTTCTCCTAAGGCTACACTAGGCAGGTATCCCATCTTGGAAGGTCGTGGTTAACAACTACAAATGCATATATTGGATGCCGGTAAGGTGACATGAGATTTTCATATGGGAAGAGAACTAAGAAGTTTGTTTTTTATCCTCCTAGTCAACCATCTCATGATGAGGATAATCTTGTATGGCCACATGTTGGTGAAGAGGCCAGGGAAGTTAATTTTGTGGTGCAGCTTATGATGTTAGGAAGAATCTCTTTCATGTAGCTTCAAGATGAGGATGAAGTATTCGCTAACATCATTCAGAACCATTGTGAAGTGGAGAAAGCATCATCTTCTCATTCTGCTACTCCGGTCAACACATTGTTTCCTGCTCTTGCTGCAACCACTATTTTTGCACACGTTCTTCCTACAACCACTCTTCCTGCAGCCACCATTCCTATAGATAGACTTCCTACAGCAATAGGTATATCCCATACATTGTTTTCATATGAACTAAAGGTACCATGTGTTAATGAAGCAGCCATGATAGAGTTGATGACACAAGTACAAGTTTCAAAAAGGAAAGTATATGAATGTTAACAGCAAATTGAGTGAAGAACAACAATTGTTATTGGAAAACTTATTAAGGACCCATTAACATGCATTTGTGTGGGATTATCATGATATGAAGGGATTGGACGCTAAATTTTGTACACACAGAATTTATATTAGAGATGATTGCACCCCAATGAGGTAGCCACAAAGAAGAATTAACCCTGCACTAAGAGAAATTGTAAAAAGGGAACTGCAGAAATTGCTAGATGTATGATTTATCTACCCCATTTTAGATAGGTAGTGGGTGTCTCCATTATTGATTGTGCCCAAGAAAGGAGGGAAATTGTGAGTTTGTGTTGATTACAGGGAACTTAATGTTGCCAAAAAAAAGGACCATTTTCCCTTACCTTTCATCGATCAAGTTTTGGACACACTTCTAGGAAAGCAATACTTTTCTTTTCTAGATGGATTCAGTGGATACAACCAGATCCAAATTGCACCAGAGGACCAGGAGAAGACCACATTTACCTATCCATGGGGGACCTATGCCTACTCAGTACTCCCATTTGGCTTATGCAATGTACCCACAACTTTTCAGAGGGCAGTTATTAGCATATTTTTAGAAATTTCTCATGATTGCATGGAAATTTATATGGATGAATTTACCACTTATGGTGTTTATTTTAATCAAGAATTATAAAATATCAGGAGAGTCCTATAGATATTTGAAGACCAAAACTTGTCCTTAAACAGTGAAAAGTGCTTCATGATGATGCAAGAAGGTGTAGTTCTTGGCCACTACATCTCCCACAAGGGAATTCAAGTAGATCCTACAAAGATTGAGGTGATCACAAATCTGCCCACACCTACAAAATAGAAGGATGTTAGGAACTTCTTGGGCCATGTAGGATATTATAGGTGTTTCATCAAGGATTTCAGCAAGGTAGTAGCACCATTGTATACTCTTCTCACTAAAGATGTTGAATTCTAGTGGACTGAAGCTTGTGCCAAGGCATTTTATGACTTAAAGGTAGCTTTGACTCATGCTCCTATACTCAAAGGACCTCATTGGGAGCTTCCTTTCCACATCCATATTGATGCATCAGATTATTCCATAGGAGCAGTCTTAGGATAGAAAAAAGGAGTTGTTGAAAATGCCATTTATTTTGTCAGCAAAAATTTGCAAGCACCCAAATTCAACTTACTGTGACAGGAAAAGAAATGTTTGAAGTGATTTATGCCCTAAACAAATTTAGACATTGCATAACAAGTTACCAATTTTTTTTGCACACCGATCATGCAACCATTAGATATCTAATGAATAAACCTTTGATCACAGGTAGATTGGAAATATGGTTATTGTTGATGCAGGAGTTTGATATAACCATTGTGGATAAGCCAGGGAAGGCCAATGTTGTTGCAGATTTTCTTTCAAGGTTGACTACATCAGAAGATAATCAGGCCATAGATGACTCTTTTCTTGATGAGAATCTATTATCCATTAGTGTACAAACACCCTGGTATGTTGACATAGCTAACTATTTGGTCACAGGTAGAGTTTGAGCTCACTTCTCCAGAAAAGAGAGAAGGGCACTCATTGAAAAAAAAATTCCTTTCTTATGGATTGTTGGATGTTTTTTTTATACTGGATCAGACCATGTCATGAGGAGATGTGTAAGAGAAGATGAGACATATGAAATTTTGCATGCTTGCCACAATGAACCATGTGGAGGACATTTTGTAGCCAAGAGGACAACAATGAAGATTTTGAACACAAGATATTACTAGCCAACACTCCACAAGGATGCAAGAAGGTATACAAGAGAATGTGACAAATGCCAAAGAATGGGCAGGCCAACCAAATTTGATGAGATGCCACTTTATCCTTAGGTAGTAATCACTTCCTTTAATAAGTGGGGATTGAATTTTGTAGGACCCATTGACCCTCTATCAAATGGTAAGTTTTATATCTTGGTATGCACTGATTATGTAATAAAGTGGGTAGAATAGAAGGCCATGAAGCATGCAAGAGATAAAAAGGTTGCATAATTTCTTTATGAGGACATTTTCACAAGATATGGAGTTCCAAGAGAGATAGTGACTGATCAAGGGGATCAATTCACATCAACCCTTGTTGCAATACTAGTTAATGAGTACAACATAAGGCACAAAAGTTCTACTCCTTATCACCCTTAGGCTAATGGCCAAGTTGAGGTGACCAACAGAGAAATTGAAACTATTCTAACCAAGATAGTAGCTATCCATAGAAAGGATTGGGAAAGTAGATAAGTAGAAGTTGTTTGGACCTACAAAAATACCTAGAAAAAAATTACAGGCTTCACTCCATTTGAGTTGTTGTATGGAAAGACAACTATGATGCCCATTTAATTTGAACACAAGACTCTTAGGACTACAATAGATTTAGGGATGGATATCTCTGAGGCACAGAGAGAAAGAATCATGCAGCAAAATGTTTTGGATAAGATGAGAAGAGCAGCCCTGCATCACATAGAGGTAGTGTAGAATCATACAATTAAGTGGCATGAAAAATTCATCAAAGACAAGAAATTCCAACCAAGAGATTGGACCCTACTCTATGATTCAAGATATTAGGACAATGTAAGAAAATTGTAGACAAGGTGGCTATGACCATATGAGGTTCTTGAAGTATCTCCTAATGGTGTTGTACAACTCATTACTATTGACCTAGTCAGATTTAAGTTGTTTGTCAATGGTCATCACCTCAGATTGCATCACAAGCCAACTTCCAAGGAGGATTTCCTGCAACAATTCACTCAGCATGCAACATTTGAGCTTCCTACAACCGAAGGAAGTGGACCTAGTGTATCTCCTTCTGGCTAATTAAGGCACGTACTTGTCATAATAAATACTTCCACTTCTATGGGAGTTCATTTCTTCACCCATCCACCCATCCATTTCCACCTTTATCTCTCTTCCATCACTTCACTCCACCTCATTCCACCTCATCTTCATTAATTTCTCAACTTATTTCCTAAAAATGCGAACACTACTTTCTCCATGATATTTGCAACAAATCCTCCACACATCTAGGTATTTGTGCATTAATTACTATATCTTAATTGTCTTTAAGTGCATTCATTTAATTGTTGTACATTAGTATGGACATTCACCATAGCATGCCAATATTCCCTACCCTATCAAATCATCATTCCACATGTGTGGATGCATGCCAAAATTTAGGTTGGGGAGGAGGAAAAGATGTGAATATATTTCCCATGTGTCATTCCATGCTGGTCTATGTCAGTAAAATTTAAATTGAGCCAATTTGAAATATGAGTGAGGGGATGGCTCACATGTGTGAAGTGACACCAAATACTACCACCATTTCTCTTCATTATAGCTTTCCTTTATTACTCCTTCCTTGCCATTATTGGCCCTGTCATATCTCAAGTTATGTTGCAAACAAAAGGCAAGTTAGAAAAGGGAAAATCTAGTTAACATCAACATTGGAAAGTTAGCAAGTGTTGTAGGAAGGTGAATTTGATTTTTAAATGAAAGTGTAAGAAGGAAACCGTAGAGTGTTTGTTTTATTGCAGACAATGGGAGGTGGGTTAATTTAGAATGAACCCATGGTGCATGATGTATTACTGTAGGATGCACCGCACCTAGCCGAATTTAGAAACTATGGGTGGATTAACTACTTTCTGAAGTTGGATGATTTTGATGAAGACATTCAACTAGAGTTCACCCAAGCATTGTCTAAAAGCAAGGTCATGATAAAAGGGCTAGATTTCATAGTAACTAAAGAAATAATTGTAGAGGTTATAGGGTTACCTACTGATGGTGAAAATTACCCTTCTTCCAGAGATGCTAGATCAGTTAGGGTCAATTTTACAGAGCCAAATGACCTCCATTGAGCATAGATAAACAGGGTGTGAAGAGAATATCTCTACCTGATCCATGGAAGCAAATAGTTATTTAGGTCATAAAATACATGACCTATGAAGGTTGCTAGTTGAATTTGCATTTTGTGCACTTCAAGCTTTTGAATCATATGAGGCACGAAAGGAGAATAAATGTGTCGAATGTGTTATACAACCTTCTCTCAATCATGGAAGTCGAGACCCAAAAAAGTTAGGGACAATTATGTTTCCCACCATTGTCTGATTAAATTGATAGTTGATAAGTCTCTGCATGATATATCTGAAATGACATGGGAAGAATTAATAAAAAATTATCAAATTAGACCTGAGCATTTGCAACCTAGGGTTTTACCTCAACCTCGTAGGTCTAGTAGGAGATTGACCATGGATGAAGCCACTCTTGGTGCTTCAACCTATGGCACAAGCCCGAGTGTAAACCCTCCTATAGTAGAAGAAACCATATAAATTAGCTCTTCTGGGATAGAGCACTCAAACAAAGAAAGATCTTCCCCTAACTCTCATGATGATGTTCCACTTTGCATTCTAATGAAAACTAGGGCACAAAAGAGGAAAGTAGAAATGAGAAAAGGGAAGGCCAAAAGGAAGCTGACAGAAAAAGAGGTGCCAAGCTCTAAGAAGAGAAAGGTTGACACTGTTCATCCTGTAGACAAAGAAAAACATGAGAGCCTTCCTAGGAAATCAAGACTAGTTGGGCTAGCCTTTGGTATGTCTCCACAGGAAAGCCCTAAGTCTAGAGAAATATCACAAGGGGACATAGAATCTCTAATGGGGTAGGAGAATGTTGAGGAGGAAAATATATTTCAAGCAACAACAAACATAACATTGGTTGATCTTGCCAATATTGCATAACAAGTCGAAAATAAGGATTATGAGGAAAATCAAGACTTCCTGTAGCAAGAGGTCCTATAGCAAGAGATCCTACAACAAAAGCTATAATAGGAGCAGGATTCCCTATAGCAACAACCTGAATTGGTAGAACAATCAATACGCCTGTAGCCAGAATTGATGGGACAACCTTAATCCTTGTAGTTAGCATTATTGCCAAAGAAGATGCTGGTAGGAAAACATAATCCTCCTAATTTTTCAATGCACAAGGCTTCCATGCATTTATGGAAAGAGATGCAAAGAATAGAAGAGGAATGGAAGGAGGAAAAAAATGTATTGAAGAAGGAAATTCAAGATAAAAATGCAGAAATTGCCACCTTGAAGAAGATGGTGGATGATATGACAGCCTTGGTACCATAGATTTTGGAATGTAGGACCCCTCCAAGGGTCTATACTCTGCATTTGAAGGAGAAATATCTCTCTTTTAGATTGGAAATAATTTTCTTAGGTTTGAACCCTTCTATTGAGACCCCTGTTGAACTTTTCAATGCTTATCGAATTGCTTCCCCTGAAATGAAGAATTTGCTATGTTAGTTTTATTTGCATAATTATGTTGTAACTCAAGACCATGATTGGAATCCACTATTGTATGTTGTGGATGTCCAATTAAGTGAATTTATGTCTTGGGTGTAAAATGAGATTAGTTGGGAACAACAATATGGGGCTTATAAGGAATTGGAGTCTAACATTCCTCTACCCATTAAGGTTGAATCAAGGAATCTAGGGGATATTTTTAGGGAATGGAATAGAATGCTTTTCATACCTAGCTATGGTAATAGGATTATTCCTTGGATAGAAGTCATTTATAGTGAATATGAGGCAAAGGAAAAAGAAAAAGAGGAAACCATGAAGAGATACCTCTCAAAAAGATGGAATAGCTTAACTAATGATCTCAAGCAAGTTGAGCCTCATTCCATCTAGAACTATGCAACAACTCTTAAGAGGATTGAGAGATATATTCAAATTGGAAGGATAAAGGGGTGATTCTGGCTTCCCCTAACCTTTTAGTCACCCATTCTAATGTGGCCTTAACCAAACTTTAGGTTCTACCAATATGATATTACTGTAGAGAAACAAAGATGGAGTAGATTGGATAGATTTAGATGATTCTATTGGGATCTTGATTCACACACAACACACTCTGATGTGGGATAGTTGTTAGTTGCAAATTTCAGAGCATTGACCAAGCAAAATAACATCCCTTCCCTTGCTTGAGGACCAACAAGATCTTAGGTTGGGGGGAGTGATAAATCTAGTTTACAGTCTCATTTTTGGGTAGAATTTGTGATCTAGTTGCTGAAGTTATCATGGACTTTGACATTAATTGTTGATACTTTTATGATATTTTCCTCAAACTATACGCATTGGGCTTAATCTTATTTTTTCAAACCTTTGCTGATAAATGACATGTTAAATGGACTATCTATATTAATTTTGCATGTGTCTAATGAATTTTCGTTGACGTGGTTACAAATATGCAATTATTATGTGTGCTAACATTGCCATGCAGATTTAATTTGAGGATGCTAAATTGATGAAGGCACCACCAGCTGGGCATCCACCATAATGTCCACTAAGGGAATTGTTCAAAGGTCAAAGGAGGACGATGATAGGAGATTCCTCATGCAAACCAAACGTAACCACCTTTTAGTGGTCATTATTGATGTTGAGCAAACATGTACATTACTACATCACTAAATCTTCGGTTGGACATGCATGCCTGATTGAATTCCATGCATGCATAACTGCCACCCCACTTTCTCTATTTTCCCTAAATTGCATCCTCCTAGTTGATGTAGTTGACTGTCTTGTTTAGTTGATAGTATAAATAAAGATCGGATGCTCCTTCTCTAAAGGTTGTGTGATTTGATATTGTAATTGCATTCTTGAGTTTTCAATAATCCAAATATATTACTCTTTTGTACTCATGATTTATTGTGAATAAAATAAAGTTCTGAGTTCTCATTAGTTTTAAGAGGATACTTATCCAAGGGCACCCGCTTGGTGAGTAATTTGTCCTTTAGTTTAGTACTAGTTCAGTATTACTTGTTGTTTAGTAATTAGTTAAAAATATTGCACCAACTGTACTTGTAGCCACTAGAATTCCATTTTTTAACTATTCCTACAACCAAAGCAGACAGAGTAGTGCCTTGTTTGTTGCTCAGGTTTTAATTTTTGTCATGCATTTCAGCCTAGTGTAATTTTTGATTAATGGTTAGCATTCATGTTATTCCTTTCTAAGTAATTTAATTTCAACATTGTGTCTTTCTTAGCTATATAATGAAAATGGCTACTTTGGGTTCCTAGTGCACATACTATGCTAACCCATTTCAAGTTCACGTCCTTGGGATGATAAGTTAAATGCTCCTTCATGATGATTGAAATAGCTATTCAGGTTAGAGGTCTAATCTTTGAATCATGGTTGTGAAGGCCTAGTTGTTGAATCATTGTAGGAGGTAGATGACACCTTCATCAGTAGCATAGTAACACTTCTTTTGAAATCTAGGCTTGTTATGTTTTGGTTTAAGAGCTCTTTCCAAACAACTTGATGCAAGATGACCTATCTTATTGCAAAACCGCATTTAAGAGGAAATTTTCCTTCATACTTACCTTTTCCTCTCGGTACTCTTTGGACAATAAGTGCTTCCCACTCTTCTAGCTTTTTTTCTTCTTCTTCAATCTATATGATTTCATCCTCATACTTGAATATCTTTCTAGATGAACTCTCACCCAGATCATATCTTTGTCTATCTCTTCCAGAAGTAGTAGCCTTAAATGCAGACTCAACCTTAGGAAGGGCATCACTAAATTCACTCAACTCAAAAGTAGTAATTTTTCCAACCAACATATCTTTGGTTACATTTGTTACAGTTCAAAGATCTTCAATAACACTAGCTTTGACTTTGTAAGAAGCAGGCATTGATCTAAGCACTTTAACAACAATCTCTAAGTTGTCTATCTATCCACCAACACATCTGATACCACAAACAAGTTCATTCACTCTTTGCATAAAAAGAGGAATGTTCTCATCAATACCAATTCTCAACTTTTCATATTTTCCTTTCAGACTTTGCAACTTAGCAATCTTCACATTAGCATCACCTTCATACAAGGTCTCCAAATTTTTCCAAATCTCATATGTAGTTTTTAGATCCATAACATTTTTCATCTCAAAATTAGTCAAGGCACTCAACAATGCTTCCTTAGTCTTGATATTATACTCAACATCACTATCAGTAGTAGTAGTAGGACCATTTGGAGGAATAACATACCTATTACTTGTAATGCTCTAGTAGGGTTCACCAATGCATCTCAAATGACACTCCATTCGAGTCTTCCACAAAGAATAATTTGTTCCATCAAATCTTGGACTATCCTTCTTGTATGTCACCATCCCAGATCACCTCAAGTTGTTAAACTTATTCCAAGGAACCTTCTCTAATACCAATTGTTGGCAACACAAGGACAAACAACTAAGAGGGGTTGAATTAGTTTTCACAAAAAATTAAAACTTATTCAACTTATTAACTTTATTCTCACATCTAATTATTAACCATGAAAGCATAAATCATCAACACATCAAAAACACGCATAACACTAAGATTTTTTATGTGGAAACCCTATTAGGGGAAAAACCATGGTGGAGGTCAGTCCACAAGGTTATACCCTATCAAAAGTATAAGAAATGAAAATACAGGGAATGCACTTGCATTCAAGCACACTGCCTAGAGCTCACTGCCCAATTACAATAGGGCTAACCGCCTAAAGGAAGATACACTATCTTACAAAAAGAATAGGATTACATCTGTAGGGATTTGAACTAATAGAATAGCATTTGCTAATGCTTGATCATAGTTTTGGTTAAGCGCATGAACACTTCTTTACTCTTCTTCACTTTTCTTCACACTTTTCTCTTCCTTTAAATGATTTAGATCAATATTCACACATATACACATAGAAGCACACGCTGGCATCTGCTCGCACACTTCAATTTGAATAAACAATCACTCTTATATATTCACAACAACAAATTTCACCCCTACATGTCAGCTTCAACAAAATAATAAAATGAATATAAACTATTGGCCCAAAACATTAAATATTATTAATGTGAATCAACTAAGGTCAGCCATAGCTTAGTGAAGACCTAAATCAACATCTCCAACATGAAAAAAATTCAATTAATTTCACCTCAAAGATCAACAACATGCTACAAACACCATGTCACCCAAGAACAAGAAAAAATTGAATATGTAAGAGAAAATCGCCAACCACGAGCACAACGATCAATTTGGACATGCAACAAAGATAGATAATGATCTAGAAGCATCAAAAAGCATCACAAATCAATCGAGAAGCATATGTAGCAACTGAACTAACTGAAATAGCATCAGCTTCAATTAGGAACACCAACTGAAGCAACAAAAAAATTGACAGAATGAAAATCTTCATAACTCGATCAAATCTTCATGCAAATATTTGAAACTCCACGTGGATAGACTAGATACACTCAACAACAAACCCTTTATTCCACAACCTCTAATCATCAATGTACAAAAATTTCCAACACACTGAACTTCACCTTACCACTGACAACCTGCAACTCATCTCATTACAATTTTCTCAATATCTTTGACATATACAACTTCAAATAAATTAATGCTAATAGTGTTGACATCAATGACAAGCTTTTCATTTATGCAATTTAAAAAAAAAAAAAACCCTAGGATGCAAATGAAACAATGCAAAATGTAATGGAATGTTGATGCAAGTTAAACCTAGGATGTAAATGCACTTAAAATTAGAAGAAAGTTTTTCAAAAGTTGGGTTCACCAAAATGAACCACAAATTTTTGTAGGAGGTTGCTCGCTTACACTTCTAGGGTTTTTCACCTAAAAGGAGAAAGGTATCCCACAGAAACTTGGAGGTTCACTAAATAATAATGTTTGTATAATTGAAATGTGACTAGATGCAAAGAAATGATAAAAGGAATGAATTGTTAATGCAAAACCTAAGATACACAAGTTGTTTGAAAACATAATAATGTATGCAAAATGAACTAAGAATGCAAGTAAATAATAACATAATTAAATAAGACTAGAGAGGTGCACCTAGAAATTGAAGTATGATCCAGAGAGGCTCTGGAGTCCTGTAGACTTGACTAGAAAATCTGACTAAGACACTTATGTGAGGCTAGGTGACTTGTCTTGTTTCAGGGAGATTCTACCAAAATAGGTTTTTTCCATAATGGGTACTCATAAATGTCAAAATCACTTTTCAAGCCTGGTAGTGGGACTAATCCATCACAGATGATGACTTGGTCCACTTGGGAATTTTGAGAAATTCAGGACAAGAATATGTAGCTTTCAGTCTGCACTTCCCTTCCTAACAAGTGTCCAGTTCAAATTCTGCAAAAAATAGGTTGAAAGAGGTCTCCAAGCTTCAATTAGGAATTTTTTACTTGAATGAATTTGATTGATTGTTGACCACTTTTTAACACCTTTCTCTTTGACAAATCTGCATACAAGACTTGCAAACATACATGTAAAGAGGGGGAAAAGGGTTAAGGGTTAGAGTATAGGGGTTTTCTTGTTCAAACCCTAGATAATGAAATGAAATAAAGAGAGAATGATGAATGAATAACATACAATGTCACAAACTCACTAAACCCTTGATGTTGAAATATGAAGATATGCAACAAGATGCTCCAATGGATGCTTGAAAATGCTTAGAGTGCTTGAGAATGATTAAGTAAATGAATGAATTGCTTGAATAATGAATTAGGATGAAAATGAGAGAAAAACCCTTTATTTATACTTGATTTTTCAATAATTCCCAAAAATAACACATCATAGGCCAACCTCAAGGTTAAGAGAATTAAATCCTACCAGAAAATTAAAATTATTTTGATTTTTGTGCCCAGTGGAACTAAGTCACCCCAGGTAGCGACTTGGTCCCACCAGGGCAATTTTACTAGGTGTTAGGAATGAAGTTGTATTTAATGTTATTTAACTAGAATATTCTCAAAAGTACACTTAAGTATGGTCAAAAAGTGCATTAAGGGGTCATTTAAACATAAAAAATGGTTTAATTATTGATGACAAGTCTAGAAAAGCATCAAATTTTGTTACATCTCTTTACAACACTTTGAAATAAGAATTGGTATGTGATAAAATGGGTTATTTAAGTGAACTATAATGAAAGGATCCTATAAAAGTGTTAAAGTGGGTTACAACAGTTCACAACACTTTTACAAGACATGCTAGAATTCTTAATGATTCTTAAGGGTCCAAGACATAATGTGAATGTGTTGACCACATTACAACATTAAATCTAGGAAAAATCAAGCCAAAGTCCATGAGAGAGACTCAAGTGAGTGCAAAAATGTCCAACTATACATTTTTTGGTGACACAGATGGTGATGTACATCATCGTGAGATCCCATTTCTTTGAGGCTTTTTTTCATACAATGAGCACTACCTTATCAATGCTACCACATTGATACAATGATAAGGCAGTGCTCATTGTATGAAAAAATTCCTCAAAGAAATGGGGTCTCACAGTGATATACGTCACCATGAGACCCCATTTCTTTGAGGCATTCTTTCATACAATGAGCACTAAGCTCACTACCTTGTCAATGTGGCTGCATTGACAAGGTAGTGAGCTTAGTGCTCATTGTATGAAAAAATTCTTTCATAGAAATGGGGTATGAACAATGAGCACTAAGCTCACTACCTTGTTAATGCATCAATTTGGTAACATTGATAAGGATGTTCTTGTTGCATGAAAAAATGCCTCATAGAAATGGGGTCTCATAGTGATGTACATCATCATGAGATCCCATTTCTTTGAGGTATTTTTTCATACAATGAGGGTTTATGGTTTATTTTTATGGTTAAGGAATAATGTTCAGGGTATAGGTTATAAGGTTGAGGGTATAGAGATGAGGTTTGAGGGTGTAGGGTTTAGGGTATAGGGATTAGGATTTATGATACTCGATATAGGGTTTGGGAGATTAAGAGAGAGGGTGAGATGGAGAGAGATAGGGGAGGTGTAAAGAGGGAAGGAGAGAGAGTGGTGATAGAGAGAGAGGTAGAGAGAAAAGGAGGGAGGTGAAGAGATTGAGAGAGAGAGGAGGGAGGGAGGGAGAGAGAGGTAGATAGGGATAGGTTATATAGAGAGAAGTAGAGAGGGAAGGTGGGTGGGAGGAGGTAAGGGAGGGAAAGGGGGAGATAGATAATATTAGAGATGGAAGGAGGGAGGGAGGGAGGGAGGGAGAGAGAATGGTGCTTGATAGAGAGTAGAGAGGGAAGGATAGGAGAAAGAGAGGAGGAAGGTGGGGAGATTAAGAGAGAGGGAAGAGGGGAGGAGGAAGGGAGAGGTAGAGGTGGAGAGAGAGATATAGAGAGTATATAGGGAAGGAGAGATAGAGAGAATGGTGAGATAAAGAGTAGAGAGGAAAGAAGAGAGTGAGAAAAAGATGGAGAGAGAGAAGAGGATGGTTAGGAGATTGAGAGAGAGGGAGAGATAGGGAAGGAGGGAGGGAGATGTAGAGATTGAGAGAAAGAGATACAAATAAGTATATACAGGGAAGGAGAGATATAGAAGCGGGAGGTGGGAGGGAGAATTAGAGAGAGCAGGGAGGGAAGTGAGATTGAGAGAATCAGAGATGGAGAGAGGGGGGAGGAGGAATGTGGAGAGATTAAGAGAGAGGAGGGAGGAGAGAGAGTGAGGTAGAAATGGATAGGTTAGATAGAGAGAAGTGGAGAGGGAATGTGGGTGGTAGGAAGGAAGAGAGAGGTGATATATATAGAGACAAAATTAAAGAGGTAATGAGGGAGGGAGTGAGAGATACTGGTGAGATAGAGAGAAGTATATAGGGAAGGAGAGAGGAGGAAGGTGGGGAGATTGAGAGAGAGGGAGAGATAGAGGGAAGGAGGGAGGGAGAGGGAGATATGGAGAGAGATAGAGAAGTATATAGGGAATAAGATATAAAGAAGTAGAGAGAGAGGGAGAGAGAGGGAGAGAGAGAGAGATAGAGAGGGAGAATGATGAGATAGAGAGTAGAGAGGGAAGGATAGAGTTAGAGATCAAGATGGGGGAGGGAGGGAGAGAGTGTGTGAGAGATAAACACAAAAGTGAAGGAGGAAGGTTGGGAGATTGAGAGAGAGAGAGAGGGAGGGAGAGAGAGAGAGAGGGAATATGGGAGGGAGAGGTAGAGATGGAGAGAGATATCTAGAGAGAAGTATATAGGGAAGGAGAGATAGAGAGGGGAAGGATGGAGGATTAGAGAGAGAGAGGGACAGGTAGGGAGGGAGAGAGAGGTGAGATAGAGAGAGAGGGATGGAGAGAGATAGAGAGAAGTACAAAGGGAAGTAGGGAGGGATAGAGGGAGAGAGAAGTGTGATAGAGAGAATGAGAGAGAAAGGGGGAAGGAGGAAGGAGGAAGGAGGCAAGATTAAGAGAGAGAGATAAGGGAGGGTGAAAGATAGGTAGAGAGGGATAAGTTAGATAAAGATAACTAGAGAGTGAAGGTGGGTGGGATGCAAAAAGAGAGAGAGAGGAGGGAGGGCGAGAGAGGTAGAGGGATAGGTTAGATAGAGTGAAGTAGAGAGGGAAGGTGGGTGAGAGGAAGAGAGAGGTGGGGAGATATAGAGGGTGAGATAGAGAAAATTCGAGAGGGATGGATGACAGGAGGAATAGAGGGTGGGATGGAGGGAGAGAGAGAGAGGTGAGATAGATAGAAGTATAGAGGGAAGGATAGAGTGTGAGAGAGAGGTCTAGAGTGTAAGGGATAGACAATGAATGAGATAGAGTGATAAAGATGATACAACTTGTTGATTACTGAAATTTTATCTCCTGATTACTAATATTTGACATGACAGTTACTTAAATTTGGCTAAATCTGAAAAATTGTAAGATCTTCAAAAAACTAGAATTCAAATTATAACTCTCAGAGATTTGAAACCACTCTCAAACATCCTAAAACTATATACATGAAATATAACTTAAAGTATAAGAAATTAAATTTCTAGATGTAAATGTTTATTTCATGTATATAGTTTCCTTGAAAGATAACAAGAAGAAAGAGATAAGAAAAAGAGAAGAAAATAATTTCAATGTATACCAAAACTCGAGCGCATGATAACATGCTCACGTTTTGGAAATATTTTTTTGATTTCAAAAATGCACATTTTTTTTATCTCAAAATGCACATTTTTTGAACTCAAAATGCACACGTTTTTTGAAATTTAAACCATAACATGAGTATGTTATAACACCCTCATGTTATGGCTTGGTAATGGCTGAGCCTAATCTTGGTCACTACCAACCCATAATGCGACCATGTTTTACTATAGCGTGCTCACATTTTCACTATTTTAGGATGAAAAGCTAAATTGGCCACTTTTTGGCCCTCCATCTTTTTTCTCTTACCCCTATAGATGATCCCCAAACCCTAGGTTTTCTCCCGCAGTTGCCTTGCTAGCTTATTTTCCAATCTTGGTCATTGATCTTGCTCAATTTATCAACTTCCTAGGACTTATTTTTCTTCCTCTTCTTAGAAAAACTACTCCCATAACCTTCTCATGATATTGACCCAAAAACTAATTTGTTTGACCAATCTCTTGAGGGGGTTGCACACTAGCATTAATTCATCTGCTAGGGCATAGTGGGACATCAGGTAAAATCAAGGGAATTTTTAATTTTTTCTAAGAAACATCAAGTCTTTGAAACAATGCAAGAGGTACATTGCTTCAAAGAGGGGAAAAATGTAGACACCTAAAAAATTTCCTAACTATATCACACATCTTGATTTCACCAACATCATTTCCCTCATAATTCACCTAATTCCTCTATATGATTAAATAATTTTCAATTATTTAGTTCAATTCATCTTATTCCCCTATTAATTAAATAATTAAGGTTATTTGACTAATTCATCATTTCCACACTAATTTAATCCCATTAGATTAAATAATTCTCAATTATTTAATTCAAAATCTTAATTTCCCTCATCCTCATAATTCCCTTTTCAAATTAAAATTCTTCCCTCCAATTTAAAATTTCTTCAACCTATTTCCATGAAATAAGGGATATTTTGGGCTCCCATGAATCCTCAACCATTGATCCTTCTTGATCCACACTCACCTCCTTGATTTCCTCTCATCCATTGATCCTCAAATAAAATCTTGGTCATTATCAGAATTTCCTAAAATCTATAAAATCAAGCATCTCAAACATGAACTTCATTCACAATTAGAACCAAGGAAAATGGGTTAGGAGTGCTAGTGTGTGTTTTAGAACATAGAGCACACCTACTTTCAAATATTCCACTCAAGGATAACCCTAGAGATCTCAATGCAAAAGAGAAAGAGATCTTCCAAAAGGACTATCCTAGGGGTTGAATATGATCTAATAAGGGGTTCACCACCAAGTTTAAACTTGGAAAAGACAACAAAATGCAAGATGAAATGTAAAACACTAATATGATGCAAACCTGATTTAAATGACCTAGGAATGCATATGAAACAAAATAGAAAGCTATAGAATAGAATGTGTGCACCTGGAAATCTGAAGATGACTAGAAGGAGCTCTAAAATGCTATAAACTCTAACTTTTTGACCTAGTGAGGCTCATTCACCATTCTGGGAAAATCAATCCCAGTTCTGAATTTTTGCACAAGAGTAGGTTTCAGACAAAAGGGTATCTGAATGTGAAAAAATATTCTAAAAATTACCTACAATGGGACTCATTCACCACTTGTGGCGAATGAATCCAGTTTGGATTTTCTGGAACTTCAAAGTTCTAAGCACATCTTAGTATGCTCAATCCGCTTCTCCAAGTTTATGGATCTGAAACTCTGATTTCAGGGTTATAGATGACCTTTTAGTGAATATTATGAACTTGAAAATGGGGATTCAACTCCAACAAGATTGTAACCTATTTTTAATGATCCTTCAAGTCTTAAAAGCACCTAGATCAGCAATTACACAAAGAAAGAGGGAAAAAGTGTTGATTGTTAGGGAATAGGGGTTTGCCTTAGTCAAACCCTTTGTACGTAATTAAACCAAATGATGAAACAATGAAACAAGGACATGAAACATAAAACATGAATGATGATAACTTGAATGATTCCTTATAAATGATGCTTTGTAAATCAACAACTCAACATGAAATGGCCATGAGGGATGCAAATCTTGATCTTGGATATTCAATTTTACATCAAAACACTAGCTCAATAATATGCTTGATGCTTGATATGCTTGACATGATAGATCTTGAATTGTTGCAAAAATTGATGAAGAATTTGCCCTTGAATTCCTTAGAAATGATCTTGAATGTTTTCTCGATGATCTTGTAAGGTCTTGGAATGCTCAACTCTTGCTTGACTTGATATCATGTAGGCTTATATGAAATGATGATTTGAAAGCTTTCTTATTTAGGAAATGCACTCAAATGACCATTTATTCGATCCCAAAGGCTGACATAGAAGAAATTTGAACTTAAAACCCAGTTTTTCCCACTCAAACCTCAAAAATAGGCCAAATGGGACTCATTTTCCATGTTGGGTGAATGAATCCCACCTGGATAGGACTCATTCACCCAAAGTGGCGAATGGGTCTCACAAGGGCTATTTTGTTTGCTAGAATGTCAGGGAGTGTGTAAGTTAAGTTTATATGTTGATATTGTCAGATTTTTTATTGAAATATGCCTTGGGATGCATAATATGGGGTCATCGGGGCCTATTAATGATGATATTAAGGTTCTAAATGGAATAAGGCTGAAAATCCAATACGAAAGTGTAAATAAATACACTTTAAAGCACTAAATTTAGGAAAAATTGGGTCTATTTAACTTAAAAGGGCCCTAAATCCCATGTGAATGTGTAAAACACATTACAACACTAGATTAGGTCCACCTTAGTTTACAAGCCTCCTAAATTTAATGTGAAGGTCTCAATAGATACACTTTACAACATTAAATTAATGAAAAGTTAAGTTTATTTAGTTTGGAAGCGCCCAAAATCTAATGTGGATGTGTAGAACACATCACAACACTAGAACAGGGCGATATCAAGTCTAACTGATGAGGGCCCAAATAAGCTAGGAAAAGTAGAAAGGATACTTTTTCTGTGACTCCATTATGCCCCCACTTTAGTGAGAGGATGAACTTGCTTCAAACTCACAGTAAAGTAAACATCCAAGAGGGTTCCAAGTGTGCTAATGTGGATGGTCTAGGATAAAAATGATCAAGGAGGCGTTCAATCCCCCAAGACCCAAGATCCTAAGTCAAACTGACATAAGCATGACATGACACACACAAGGTGTATAATATGTAGGATCAAGATATGTAAACATGTAATTCCAATGACTAAAAGAAAGAAAAACAAAAAAACAAAAAACAAAAAGAGATGGATCAAGCTTCAATCATTTGTCCAACATGATTTGGATTAGATCTAGGTTGTTTGTCCAAAAATGCACACTCACTCTGAGGCAACATAACTCTTGGCTATCCACTGGGTGAGAAGTCCTAGAATGTGTGACAAATAGACTCATGGCCGGTATGCACTCACTCACACACACACACGAGTGGCTATGGGGAAATTCATGCCTCGGTCAGGGTTCTCACTCAAACCATACCAAAGTTATACCCCCTAATAACTTTGATAAGGTGTCATGCAAAAATGATCTTTGAGCTTCATGAGACAAGAAAAACTTCATATGCTTGGAGCTCATGAACAAACAAGATGACTCTACAGGTATACAAAGTGTGTTATGCAAGGTGGCCATATAATAGATCTTGTAAATGTGAAACAGTGTAAGGAATGTTCAAAGGTATTTTGCTTAGTTCATGCAAGGTCTCTTCTTAGGGAACATTGTGACTAATGTCTCCAAGAGAGGACAAATCAAAGAAATATCACACTCTCGGAATATATCAAGCCTAATGACACCACCAAGAAAAGGACACATCGCAAGAAGAAAGAAAATCACACAATGAAGCATGAGTGTCGATGTATTCCCCCACTTTAAAGTGGTTGCTAACATCATTACTATGAGAAATTGCTTTGAAGTAGAAGAAGACATGGGAGCTTATTCAAAAATCCCTATGCTAAGTCATGCGTTTCTAAATCAAATTACATCATGAATATGTATGTCACATGTGAGCCAACATAGGGCATTTCATCCACATCCCAAGCTTGTTCTTATATGTACATGAAAGGTGGTCAGCTAGCCAAAAGAGACAATGACAAGTGACATACGAGGAAAAGGCTATCAAACCCCTTGCCCCCACTTAGTACAAGACAAGGATGATCCAAAATTAAAAGAGGAACTAGGTGCTTCAACACAAGGAAGAGTGCCACATTCCTTAAGGTATTGAATTTTGTTACTCAAAGCCTTACATTCATTAGTAGAATGACCATGAACTCTATGATAGGTGCAAAATGAACATTTGTAGTAAAAATTATTTCATGTTCTTGGAGGGAGAGATATCAAACGATCTTGGAGGAGTCTCGACAAAATACCTTCTTGATCAAGAGTAGAGGATGTTTCATTATTTTGCAACAAAGATATCTCTTGCTTAGTACAAGATGTCATACTTACACAAGACTCTTTAGATTGCAAGATTCTGTACTCTCCTTTTCAGGAGGGTGTAAAATATAATGAATTCAAAACATTAGTGTTTTGTGTGATGACATTGAAATTAAGTGAATATTTTTGTGGTTTTTTTGTTTCTTTCAAAGGATAACAATCAAGACCACTAGTGTCTATCAATTTAGGATGCGGGTATGTGTAGGATCATGATGGGCCAAAAAGTGGCGATATGATGGGTATGTGTAGGGTATGTGGCTGATGACTTTTGTTTACCCAAAATTGATGAAATGAAAATGGTTTTTAAAGGACATTCTCAACTTTCCACCAATATATATTATGCTTTACTTTGAGTTTAATAAAGGATTATTATTCATTTTCTATTTGAATTATGACTAAATTCTTGATTGATAGGCTGATTGAAAAACATCTATAGCTTTCAAATGGTATCACATTTTTTGAATTCGAAACATGCATCACATTCTATGATTCACATACTATAGGATTAAAAAAATGAATTTCATGAAGTTTTGACCAAGTTAAGGTGGTCAAACATACAAGTTTTTTATATTTTTTAAAATTTGTAATAAAAATTCACAATTAATTATTTACTTGGAAGAAAATTACAAAAAAAATATGCATCACATTGAGACATGAGTCCTCTACTTATAACTAAAATATTATAAAAATATTATCATTTTATTGTGGTTGGGGTGATTAGATAGACACCTACTTCTTATTTTTCCCCTAAAATTTAAGTACTACTGCATTGAAATTTCAAATTTTCACCAAATACATTTTAAAAAAATAAACCTAGTAGTTTAGAAACTAAATTCAATTTGCTACAAATTCTATTCTTGAATATTTTTGAAATAATATGGATAACTTATTCAAATTTTTACGTCAAGTTTCCTAACTCTAATTTTTCTAAAATTTTTGCCACTTAAGGGCCTGTTTTTCCATAATGGTCTTGCACATACCTATGCACTACTATTAAAGTTAGCTTAGAAGAATGTTTTGTAGTAGTGTTGATATTAAGTGAAGGATTGTTTATTTCTATCAAAGGACAATAACAAATACCATTAGTTGTTTCTTGTGTGTTAGGTTTTATAGGGACACAGATACATTGTTCTCTAGCACCACATCCTTTTCCACTATATCCAAGTTATTTCATAAGTTCATAACCTTTTCCATAAAGCTTTTTCATTTCTTTAGGATTCAGAGGTTGTTGATAGTCAGTTTCATCAAATTTTGTTGTGTATATCATCTTTTCTTATAAATTGGTTGAGATGGATGCTTTCAAAGGGTCTTTCAAATTTTGTGTTGACATTACCACTTTTTCTTTTCCCTTTTCAGACTCTTTGTTTATGATCTTGTATTCTCCCATGAATGTTGGATCGAAGTTTTTTTATAATAAAAGAGGGGTAAAAAAATTATTAATTAGCAAGAACAATACAAAGCAAAAAGTGGGGAAGACCTTGAAACAAGTCAAAAATCAAAATACACGCAATCAGGACGTGTTTATGCAACATCTCACATCCTCAGTGACCCAACCCTCCAACTCCTAGGCCAGGTCCCCTGGTAAATTGTCCCAATCATCCACCATCCAATTCCCATTCTTCTTAGAAGCCCATCTGGCCAAACTGTCAACCACCTTATTCCATTCCTGAGGGATATGAGAGAAGGTGATAGACTCCAATGATTCTCCCAAACTGGTGATTTGCTTAACCACCATCACAAGCTATCAACTAACATCCTCAAACTGTCGCCTATTTATCAGGTCCACCACCACCTGAAAATCTGACTTCATAGATAATCCAATCTTAGCCAAGAGCATATGCCCTCCTCAAAGCCAAAGCAATTGCCAAGGCCGCCATAAGGTTATTAGAGTGATGCCCCTTATATTCCAAAAAGAAGAACACAACTAACCTAGAGCTATCTCTACCCATGCAACCCACACTAGCATGTCCTAGATTCCCCCTTGCTAACCCTTCCGTATTGATTTTCAAAACGCCAATAGGAGGAAACATCCAATGTCCCCCCCTAAAGACCTTCCCTCTAGAACACCTTCCAGGCCCAATCTTGGGCCTTCCTATACCACCAATAGCAATCCCCAAATTAGGAATAACTCCAGTGTCTCCCAGATCCACCGGGATTGATAGGTCACTTTTAGCAGACACCATCTCCTGTAAGGCCCCAAGAATATGAGCCCAAACTTTCCCTACCAACAACTTCTTGTCTAGAAAGATCCTTTGGTTGCATTCCAATCAAATGTGCCAAATAATCATATTGGGACCAATAGGCCATGCTATGATAAAAAATGGATTCTTCTCCAGGCTAGACCTAATGATCCTCCAGCACTCATCAAGAGAAGAGGGGTTCTTTCATGGAAAAAGCTAGGCCTCCCACCAAAAATGCCAAATAGTCCTAGCAAAGGGACACTGAAAGAAATAATGAGAGATAGTTTCCACATATTTTAGACAAAGAAAACATATTGAGGGACCTTGGAAACCTCATTTATAGAGGTTATCCCATGTCAAGCACCTGCCATACACCACTAGATCGTAGAGCCTTTCCACACAAGACTAAATCAAGAAACCTTAGCGGCATCCACCTTCCTGAGGTACTTGAACGTAAGAATCCTGGGCCAAGATTAATGTTGGTGTGTACACCATCTCCAATACAACTTAGCAGCCAATGCTTTCCCCTTTCCAATTTTCCCTCTGCGGTCCTAGACCACCATCTTGCTTTGGTAGGCAAACAACTTCCCACTTAATTAGACTCCACTTTCTCAAAAGTAGATTACCCAAACATAGGAATTTCTTGCAAATCCCCTCAAATTATTTGATGGAGCTTGAGGGAGCAGTCACAATAAAGCATTTGTATATAGTTAAGGCATGTACCACGACTTCAACAAAGTAACTCTACCAGTCGTAGATAGCCATCTGTAGGTCCAATAACAAATGAGCCCTCAAAATTTATCAATCACATCCTACCAAAACTGCCAAGGGAGCAAGTACACATTCAAAGGGATTCCTAGATAGATGAAGGGAAGTTGTCTCACCTAAAACCTTAATATCCTGGCAATACATTGTTGAATATGCATGGGGGTATTAATGAAATAAATGTAGGACTTACTTTCATTTATGCTTTTCCCTGAGGCTGCCAAATAGCAATCCAATGTCTATCAAAAAGCAATAGCCTCATCCACATTAGCAACACCCATCAAAGCTGAATCATTCACGAACTGAAAATGAGTTTGAGGAGGGAGGGAGTTGCTCCATTTCCGCCCTTAAATGAGCCCAACCAAAACTTGAGACTTGATCAACCTCCCCAAACCTTCAACCATTAGAGTGAACAAGTATGGAGATAAGGGATCCCCCTGCCAAAGACCTCTAGAAGCATCAAATAGATTAGAAGCCTCTCCATTTATAAGAATAGAGAAGGAAGACGTCATCACATAGCTCATGACCTAATCAATCCACTCCCTAATCAATCCAAAGGCTCCCATAAATTTGGCCAAGAAACCTCGTTTAACTCTGTCATACACCTTAGCCACGTCCAACTTTATAAACATTGCTTTTTCCTTTGAAGAGGCCATGGAGTGAATAGTCTCAACAGCAAATAAAATACCATCCAAAATCTTTCTACCCATAATGAATCCCTCTTCTTCTTCTTCTGAGATTAACTTATCTAGCCATGGCTTTAGACACTCTGCAATTATCTTTGTGATAATTTTATATACCACATAAAGAAATAGGTCAAAAAATATCTATAGAATCAACACCTTCGCATTTTGGGATGAGAGCAAGAAACATGGAATTCATGGCTCTCAACATTTTCTTGTTCTTTAAAGATTCCTGCATAACCTCCAAAAGATCAAGATTGATTACTTCCCATAATTCCTTAAAGAATTTTTCCAAAAATCCATCAGTTCCAGGAGCCTTCACCTTCTTCATCAATGTTGGATCAAAGTTTAAGGAACCCAAATCATCTTCTAATAGTTTCATGACTTCTTCAATGTTTTTTTCTTTTTCTTTTTGTTGCACGGTTTCTACTTGTGTAGTTGGTGTCAATGTTTTTAAAATATTTTCTATGTTTTTCTCAATGTTCAAACAATTGTTTAGTTTGGGATTGACTTCAATTATGTACAGTTTGTTTTTGTAGATGTATTTTATTTTTTGATGAAGAGAAGGCACCCAATTCATTGCATGAATCCACAGTCTACCTAAAAGAATATTATATGAAAGATTGTGAGGCATAACATGGATTGGTGTTTCTAATGTGGCCTTTCCATCTCTAATAGGAAAAGTGATCACATTGAGCAATTTTTTCTTACATTGTCAAATCCCTTAATAGATAAAGAATCAGGTTGAATGTTTGATTTATCCACACCAAGCCTATCCAAAAGGCTTACATTGTACACACATTATGGGTGTAGCCATTACCCACAAGGATTCTCTTTATCCCTTTTCTTTTGTATTGAGATATTATTATGAAAGCTTCACTTTGTTTTTACACTTCTAGAGGAGGGAGCTCACTTTGGTGGAAAACAATGTCAGCATTTATTCCTTGAACCATGGATTCTATGTCGTTTGGTTGCACATTAGAAGGGATAGTAACTTGTTGTAAGGAACTTTGAATCATGTTATGGTAATGAGAGAATTCTTGAATAAGGTCCCACAATGATATCTTAGCAGGAGTATTCTTTAGTTGTTCAACAAGATTGTACTCCTTTCTATTTTGTGAAGGAAAATGAGGGGGACCTAGTAAGATAGGATTAGGAAACGAGAGGGGTGTTGGAAGTTTTTTTCTTGGTTGTGGATTATTTCTAGTGTTATATGTATGAGCAATGGTATTATGACTCAGTTGCTACAAAACATTGTTCTTAGGTGGGTAAAGGATAAGTTCAAGTTTGTTTTTATTTTGTTGTTTATATGATGGTGGGTAAAGAATTAGAGGATTCTTAGGATGTACCACAGGGTATGTTGGAGGTCCAATAGTCAAGGGGGATCTAATGGACACGTGTGCATTCATAACCTCATAAATCTTGGTTTGATGTATTTCTAATAAAGGGAAATTTAGAATCACCTTTCTATCATTATCTAAGGGAGCCAAAATGTTTTCATTTTCTTTCACCATGATATCCTCCCTAGGAGGAGAGTTTTTAGGAGAACTACAAACCAAATGTTCTTGAAATTTAAGGATGACTTCATCACAAGTAGGGGAATGATCTATGGTTGAATTGTCTTGCTCAATAAGGGTTTCCTTAGGTGAAGAGGGACAACTAAGATTCCTATGACCTTCATCTATTGTATTTTCTATAATCAAAGTATCTTCTTCATAGTTATGAGAGATACTAGGAGAAGAAAAAATATGATTATCGTGAGCATTTATGACTTCATCCCTTTGTTCCCTAATGTCTTCTAAGGTAGGGGAAGGATCATAAAGAGGGGTGTTATAGACCGTAAAGGTTTTCTTATCTAACACCAACTTATCCTCATCATTATCACAAGAGGAGAAAATGTGGGAAGATGAATGTGGGTAGGTTTCAATGGTATCTTGTTGTTTTGTATGATCGTCATGATTACTTAACGCTATGTCCTCTTGTTTAGTAATGTATTTCCCAATAGGAGACATAAGATGAGAGAAATGACTTAGGTTCTCAAAACTCTCATTGATTAGTTCTTATAACACTACAATATCTTCTTCACAGGTAGGAGAGATATTAGGAGAACAAATGTGATTGTTATGATTACCCAAGGTTTCTTTCACTAGACTAACCTCACTCTTAGAAGGGATACTAGGAGAGGGATCAACGAAAAAAAAAAAGAGAGGGGAAATGACTTTATATTCATACAAATTTATCAAAAGTTTCTTACAACATTCAATAAGATTTGAAAAGAGAACACGAAGTATGATAACTATAGATTTTTGCAATGAAAATATGATGTAATAATTGTCCTAAAAACTTGAAATGCAACAATGATAGAGAAAACATGCAAAAGAGTAATGATTTTTTTTAGGTTTTGAAGATGACAATCGACTGATTATGCTATGTAACAATGTGAAAATGGAAATTTGAAATTAAGAAATGCATGAAATGAGTGAAATTAAGCTAGATCTAATGAAATGCATGTAACAAAAACTCAAAAAACTAAAACAGATAGTTGATGGCAAAAAACAAAAGTATAGAAAGAGGGTTTTTAATTATGTAAAAGGAAGTTTCAGGGGTGCACAAGGATTGATTCATCCAAGGTGGTGAATGAGTCCCACTAAGGATTTGTTTTCAAAATTTTCAAAAAAAATTAATTGATTTTTATGCTTTTTTATGTTTTATGATCTATAACCTAAGTGCAAATATAGTTTCAGCTGATTTTTGATGATTTTAGATGAAAAAATGTAACCTATATGCACTTTCGCTAATGCAAAAATTTGAAACCCTAGATGCCAATCAACTAATGCAAGTCCTAATGCAAATTCAAGCAAGCTAGATCTAGGATGATGATGGACTCCAAATCAAAAAAGGAAGGTATTCTAAATGCAAGTTCACCAAAATGGAACCAAGAAAAATGGGTTAAGAGTGTTATCATATGTTTTAGAACATAGAACACACCCACTTTCAAAGATTCCACTCAAGAATAACCCTAGAGATCTTGTGACAAGGGAAAATAAACAAGAATAAAGAGAGCATAACAACAAAAACAATCACAAATTACCTAATCGCACTAAGATTCCCCATATCAATAACGAAGTGCAATGCAACAAGGAATTTAGATAAACAAAAATACTATCATCTAAATCCCATTTTTGCTTGAATCCTCTCCATTATTCTTCTCCACTTTGCTTTGAAAAAGCTCAATACCCTCATATTCTAAGTGTGCAATATTAGCTTGTAAGTATTCTGACAGTAAAACTTTGAAGATTATGATTAATCGTGAATGAAATTCAAAAGCTTCTTTTATAGAAGCTTCACAAATTCAATGGTCAAGATTGACTTGCATTTGAATGGTCCAAATCGAGTGTGAGTCAAAAGGAGGTAACAGATTAGTTGGCCAATTTTATTGATTAGTTAGAAATGTAACTGAAAGAGTGTGAGTCAAAAGGAGGTAATAGATTAGTTAGGTGAGTGAACTGAGAGAGAGTGTTAGCTAGAAATGGAGATAATTATGCATGAGATATTTAGTTGAAAATGTAGGAGACATGTGCTCAAATAGAAGAATTAATTATAAAATTAATTCCTTTATTTGTGCAGGAATTTGTGTGTACGTGATTCCAAAATAAATTAAATGACTTATTCAATTTATGGAGTCACTTTTAAATGAGAAGATATAATTAATTAATTAAATGAATAATCATTTATTTAATTAAATGTGAGAGAAAATGAATTAATTAGATGTGTAATTAAATAAATTTAAGAAACTTATTTAATTAGTAAGAAGAAGAGATTTAATTTAAAAATGTAATTAAATAAATTTAGAAAACTTATTTAATTAGTAAGAAGAAGGGGTTTAATTAATTAGTGACGTAATTAAAGTAAATTAATGTAATTTACTTAATTAATAAAATTTAGAAGGATAATGAAAATGAATTAACTAAATGTTTAAACTATTTAATTAAATTAGAGGAAATGTGATGTTAGATTATAATTAAATGATAAAATAATTTAATCATTTTACGGGTATCTTGAATTAATAATGAAAAATGCAATTGTGGGCTTAACCCATTTTTCAATGTCTATAGATCTCAATGCAAAAGAGAAAGAGATCTTGCAATAGGGTTGTCCTAGGGGCTGAATATGATCTAATAAGGGGTTCACCACTAAGTTTAAACTTGGAAATGACAATGAAATGCAAGATGAAATGTAAAACACTAATATGATGCAAACTTGATTTAAATGACCTAGGAATGCATATGAACAAAACAAAAAGATACAAAATAGAATGTGTGCACCTAGAAATCTGAAGATGACTAGAAGGAGCTCTAAAATGCTAGAAATTCTAACTTTTTGACCTAGTGGGACTCATTTTCCATTCTAGGTGAATCAGTCCTTGTTATGTATTTTTGCACATGAGCAAGTTTCGAACAAATGGGTATCTGAATCTCCAAAAACTTCTAAAAAATACCTACATTGGGACTCATTCACCACTTGTGGTGAATGATTCCAATTGTGATTTTCTAGAACTTCAAAGTTCTGATCTACACCTCTTAATCTACTCAATCTGCTTCTTCGGGTTTCTTGATCCAAAACTCTAATTTTGGGGTTGTAGATGACCTTTTAGTGAATATTATGACCTTGCAAAGGGGGAGACAACTCCAAAAATATTGTAACCTAATATTCAATGATCCTTCAAGTTTTCAAAGCACCTAGATTTGCAATTACACCAAAAAAAGAGAGAAAAAGTGTTGATTGTTAGGGAATAGGGGTTTACCCTAGTCAAACCCCTTATAGGTAATTATTTAACCAAATGATGAAACAATGAAAAAGGGACATGAAACATGAAATATAGTGTTGGGACTATCAAATTTTGCAAATTTGAAGTGTCCATTTGAAAAATTTATCCTCTACACACTCAGAAGTGCACTTGAAAATATCTACCTAAGTGACCCACTTTGGAGGGTCATAATTCAGAGCCTGTCGATTTTCATGCAAAATCCTTTTGTGAGCCCACTCATTTGAAACATTTGAATTTGCATGTCAATATTTAGCTTACCATAATGAGTTTTGACAAGGTTTTGAAAAGTGAAGCTGGAGGGTTTTGGCACTTTTTTATTGTTTGCAATCTTTCAGTTTTGCAAAGTGGCCTCCTATTCGAGCCTATATTTTGCTAATAGTTGATCATCATGTCAAATGGATTGTTGCTCTCCATTCTCCATAAATTCATGTGCTCCCATGTCCAGTTTCAGAGCCTCACGATCCGATTTGCTATTTTTACTAGATCGAAAGAAAATGCAATTTATTTCATTTTACATTTGTATTTCTAATAGTGTTTCAAGGTGGTCAACTTTGACCCTTAATATCTTGTTCATATTGATGATTGAAGCTAATACCTCTTGTGCATGTGCTCTGTGTACCTAAATGGGCTTATATTTCTAGTGGTAGCTCGCTAGGAGTTAAATTGATATTTTTTCAATGAGGTGATTTGGTCAATTTTAATTGGTTTTGAACTGTTGCAACTGCAAAAAGTTCAACTAAGCAACTTTGACAGTGAATATCTTTCACCTCATGATCTCTTTTTCCAATCCATCTAATGCACTCTATTCTCAGGTCAAAATTCTACATGCATGTAAGTTTTCATGGCTCTAGGAGGTCGTTTGACTGATTTCCTAGGGAAATTCCAAAGCCAACTTGACTAGTTTTGACCATTCTTCAAAGTGCTTGAAAAGAAAATTCTGATGTATACCCAGTTCATTTTTTCAACTTCAGAAGCATTTAGAGGCTATGTTTGATCAATTTGAGCATGAAACTTGTTTGAAAATGAAAATTATTTTATTCGAGCCCACATGGTGACCCAACTTGAGTCACACGAGTATTGTTGGGAAAGGGTTATGGACAAATATCTGAGACAATTATTTTAGGCTTGTTCTCCTCTTGTTATAAATGAAATGGATCAAACATTCACAAATTTTACAAGAATTATACACTCAAAAGATCAAAATATATGGATATAAAGAAATTAGTTTTCATATATCACAGTGAAAAATTCACAATTGCATTTGATTTGTTTAACTCACTCCATCTAACAACTATTGTTGTTGTTACGAATTTTTGAGGGAAAATGCATGAAGACATATAGATAGGGGGGACTTAGAAAAAGCAATTCCTCTAGATCATTGGATTAAGTGATTATTTATGGGCCACAAAAATTTTCTATTTCCACTATGAAAAGAGAGGCACTCCAGGGAGCTTGAATCTTTGGTGTTCTACAGGCACATCAAATGTTCCGAGGAGCTATCATTTGAAAGCTACATAATATTGCAAAGTCTCTATCTTTGGTCAATGTGATCCAATCAGATTTGAAGCTAGAGTAAAGGTGTAATATGCCAAAGAAACATAAAATGCAACATAAGCTTGAAAGGCTTGATGAATTGTGTTGCAAACTATTGGTCAAGACATGGAGAAATTTGGACTAATTTTGGGTCTGCTATGAAATGGATGTAGCCATCGAGCAATGGTGAAAGGACATTGAAGCATATCATGGACAACCATGAAGCAGAGGTATGGATATTTTTCAAAGGCCAAAGATGATGGAAGAGTTGGGTTGGGGTCTTTGTGCAATGAGGAGAATGATCCAACACACTTGTATCACATTTTTAAGAGAAAACAAAAAAGTGATAGCCAGCTTTGAGAGGCTTCCAATAAATGTGGTCTCATGGAACACTAACATTACAACATAGCTCATGCACAAAATAGATTTGTTAAAGGCTTCAATAACTATCAAGCAAATGTGTTTGGGGGAGGTGCATCAAATCAGTGAATCCCATGATTGCTACATACAAGATGGTTTTGCTGAAAAGTCAAAAACTTCTAAGCAAATACAACTGGAAGATGATTAGCTCAAAGCATGAAGAGACATTGGTAACTACACAAATCAAATCAAGTTCCCTATGTAAAGGCTCAAATGCATCATGGCATGGGGGTTATCTGCATTGCTAGTGACAATACATCATAATATTTTGAAGAACCTCCTTTTGGCACAACAACACCATTTGAGAAGACTATCAAATTGAATGATGATCAGTCGATGGCATAAATAGGACATGTGAATTCTTTGATTTCAAAAAATCTCTATAAGTGTAGCTTCGTAGAATGTCACAGTTGTAGCTGGTGCCACAATGTTTTGTTTAAAAGCTTTTGAAATTTCAAGCAAATGCAATTGGAAGATGTATTGCAAAATTCCCCAACATTTGTCATTATTTTCTTTACTTATTCTATGTGTCATTACTAGAAAAAAGGGCTCAAACCCATGTATTATGATATTGTTGGTGCATGAACATGGAGAGTTTGTGTTGTGAATGAGCACCAGGGTAGCCACCATACTAGAAACTATTAAGGAGAGCTTGAGCCAAATGTGAGGAAAATGGTGACTGCAGAGAGGATTGGTCGCCATGATCAATGTAACCAGCCTATTAAGGAACGAGCGAATGGAGAAGTTAGGGAAAAAGAAAAATCAATGGCCAAGATGAAGCTAGGAGCAAAGGAAATCCCAATCGTTGCTCACTATCTTGCAAGAAAAAGATGTGTGTTGGTTTAGGCCCGTGGGGTTGGTCAGATTTTGCCACGTGGCAGGTGTGGGCCTGGAAAAAAATTGAAGACATGGGTTGGTTTTAATGAGTCTCGATGAGCTACTCAAAGGCCATTGCAAATATTTAAGAATATTTAAATGTTGCCAATTGCTTTCCAATGTAAAGGAGTTTTAAGGTGGGCCTGAGGCATTGTGAATGCATGGGAAATGTATTTTGTGCCTGATTTAATTTTTAACCTCCATCATTTTTAAAAGGTAAAATCATAAAATATAAAGTGCAATATAAGGGAGATATGGGAAAATATTTTATTTCTCGATGATTGTTTTCAATTTTATATAGATCTATATTTTAAATGAAGTTTTTAAAATATCATAAACACGGGCAAATGTTTTAATTAGACCCAAAGTGAGATATCATATATTTCACTATAAATTGAGACACATGTTGCATAGGTAAAATTTTATTTTATTGCCTTTTATAGTGAGGGGCAAGTAAAATGAAAAGTGAAAAGTTGAAGGATTTAAATGGCACAGAAAATGGGTGAATGTTTTAAATGGAAGATTTAAAACATTAAGTGCACGAAGGGGAATATTTTATAAAGTGAATAAGTATTCACTTGGTGAAATTATTTCATTGGCTAGAAAATGAGAATATGAAGTGCAGCATTGCAAAGAGAAAAAATGTGAAATTTTCACAGGAAAGCAAAAATATTTTTTCAGCTGCTGGGTAAAATGGAGTGAAATTCTCCACATAGGGAAATTTTCTGTTGCTGAACAACTTGAGCAAAGGAAAAATGGAAGCAAAGTTTGTTAAAGGAAGAGATAGGAGAGATTCTTTTCATTTTGTTGATTGATGATGGATGGAGCTTCCAAATGACATCTAAAGATCAATTCTTGAGCTTCTTTTGTTTCCTTTTATTCTCATTCTTCTCTCATTGTAAAGGTTTTCAATTCTTGTATGGGTTGGGTACATAGATAAATGATGAGTCTGAGTCATAATTTGAGTCTGTAAGCTTTAATTGTTGACTTCATGAGTAAATATCAGCTAGTTTGTGCAAATAGATCATGACTATCTTCAAATTGTCTCCAACTTTGTATGTTTTAGTCATATGAATTCCATAATACAAAGTACCTTTGGATTTTTCATCTCAATTTCCTTGAGATTGTTTTATCTACTTGTGTTTCTATTTCAAATAAATGGTTAAATTACTTTGAGCAGATAATTGTGATTTTAAATGTGTAGGGTGGATTTGTTAAGAAGAATTTGATTGACAACAGGAGTGGATATGTTTGTGTAAGCCATTAATAGTTGTAAATCCACTAGTTGAAGGTTGTTTGTTGGTGAATTCTCTTTATGCATTTGACTCCATGGCCCAAAATTAGGCACTAATCTGTTATTCAGCTTGATGCATTCTCAGAAACATTTTAAATTCAAAATCATTTTAAATCCCTGTTGTTTGGTTGAGGTTTATTGTTGAATCCTACTTCCCAATTACTAAGTGAGTGTTGATATACCAAGAATTTAGCTAGATTTGAAGTTGTTAGTACTTTATTTGGTATAAGTGAATTGGGAATTATCTGCTATAAAAATCAATGTCTATGTATAGCCACATTAAATTCTTTAGGAATTGTAGAGGTTGACCCATCTTGGTCCTTTAGAGCCAGAAGTACAGAAGATCTTAGTCTTTGACTGAATTGTGTCAATTGTCCAAATCCACCATTGAGTATAATCATTAGAAAGAGGCTAGTTTATAGGATTCATTGGATTGATTGATTTGGAACACCAACATAATGGCGACTCTGCTAGGGATAACTATGAATCTCCAGTTGTAGATTGAGTAATTCCAGAGTCATATTATTTTCTATTCTGAATTTGGTTCAAATATTAAAGGATTTCAAACTTGGAGAAAGAATTTATTGCATAGAACCTAAAGTTTCATGATTTGTGGTGCTCTGCTGGTGAAAGGAACTCAGATAGAAATTTATCTGTGAAAGAGCTTCATATTGCTTGAAGTTTAGTCCTCTAAGAAGAGAGCTGGTGACTCTGTCAAAAGAACCTATTGAATATGTGAAGAAAAGTTCCAAATCTACAATATTTCTAGTTAGGAAGAATAATTTACAGTAGCTGCAACATTTCCAAGTATTCTTCACTTTTGGTTTTCAAGAAAATTGTGTATGAAAACCATATTTGAACTTCTTAGGAAATTTTTTTGGTTCCCTATTGAGTGAATTAGCACTAACAAAGGGAAAGGACAGTAATATTAAGTTTGCACACTCCCATTTGTTGGATCTATTATATTAAATGTAATTGCAATTCCATTGAAAGAATTTTTTCTAGTGCTCAAATATTTTCTAGTGTGGATGGTTAGAATGAATTTCATGTCAGCAGTGGTCATTGTAATCATTCATTTGGTCATAGTTGTGATTATGCGCAATTAGTTGAGCCTTGATTTTCAAATATCTATGGATCATCAAGATAAAATAGCCATACTAGTAGACACTTTGATACAGCTTGCCAAGGAGTGTTAGAAGTCAAATAATCCTCAAACATTTCACACCCCAAAGTATATGTACCCAAGAGTTAACAAGCCTAAGATAAGGCCAGAATGGAAAGTTGTATTTGAAAGGGGACTTAAAGAGATGGATGAAAGCCACTAGATATTTCTAAAAGCCCAATTAAGAGACAATCACACTATGTCTACTTTCCAAGTTAATGCACCTTTTGTCAATTCCTTTGATCCATTGTATGCTCAACTAGATTTATCATGGGTTGATTACAAGATTGAGAGTATGCCAACTCAAGTCTATAAGAAGATTCCTAGATTTAATGGATACAATGTATGTGAAGGAGATGCACATGTCCAAAAAATTTCTAGATTCATGGAGAAACATTCATTTGGATATTAGGATATGTGGATGAGATTTTTTTTTAGATCTCTTGAAGCAAGAGCTAGGGATTGGTACCTAAGTTTTCCTGAGAAAACTTTTCCTTGTTGGGATAAACTAGTGAAGGCTTATAGAAAAGAATTTGCAAGAGACCCCTCTGACCTTGTCACAAGTTTAAAGCAGATTAAGAAACAAAATGAAGAGTTAGGCATTAATTTCAGTCACATATTTGTTGCTACTCTCTCACTAATCCCTGGAAATTTCAGACCTAGTACTCCAAATTGCATTCATATGTATTTTGAAGCATTTGAGGAGGGATCTAGTGCACTGTTAAAATATTATAAAATGTTGAGTATGCAAATGGCTTACACATTCTTAGATGATTTGGATAAAAGAAGGAATGAATATGTGCAAAGTATGTTGTCTTTAGTTTTGGGTAAACATGTTGATAATAGTAGTTGTTGTGCGAATGCAAATGATCAAAGGTCTTCAAACAAATGCATAGTTGAGAAGGTAGAAGACAAGAATGATGCATCATTAAGTGATGAAGAAGTTGTCTCTGAACAACCTACAAAAGAAATGTACCCAGCTGAAAGTTGCAGCCATAATGATGAAAGACATGATGAGAGAAATGAAACATGTCAAGTTTCTTTGATCTCCTCTGAAAGTGAAAAAATAGACAGTAAATTTTTTGTAGCAATGGAAGGATGCAATGATGTAGACAGTTTTCTAAATGATCATCTAAGTTCAAATAGTGTTGATGATATTTTCCCTTCAAGCAATGAATGTGATGTTGCAAGGAACAATGGAGTTTCAAGTGTGCTAAGCCAAGAACATGATGAGGGATATGAATTGTATTTACTTTTTGCAGAGGATATGTGTAATTAGAAATGTTATGGTACAATCGATCATTTCAATGTTACAAGTGTGTCTAGCTTTGATGCAAGTCTTCATGACGAGACAAAGGAATTTGTTGGTTTGAGAAAAGCTTCTGAGAATGTCAATGTATTAGCTACGAGTGATAAAGTATGCAATGAATCTCAGTTGGAAAGACTAACCATAAGAAGCTTCAATGGAGAAACCATTGATGATTTTTAGTTTGACAATGAAAATATCAGTGCCTATCCTCAAGAGGATGTAAATGGAAAACTCAATGAAGACATCCAGTCCAATGCTGAAATACAAAAAGATGTGGATTGCTGTTATGACAGCCCAGAAGTGAGAAGAAGGAAGAAATGGACAACCTATTATCTATGACAAATTGTGACCATGTTTTTGACAAGGTTGTTAGCAATTAAATCTCCTATGATTGGGGAAATCCACTTTATGATCATCCCATTGAGTTTTCACATTTTGATGATGAAGACATCATAACATATCCTGATTTGCAATTTGATAATGCATTCAATTCTAGTGAAGGTCAAAGAGAGGAAGTGGTTGAGAGAATGGATCAAAACAATGATCTATTGAGCAGTGAACAAATTTCAAATCTATTAACCACTGAATATCAGAAATGTACACATGAGAATAACTCTCAGATATTGTGTGCTTCTCACATTGATTTTGATAGTGATGATGATCTTCAAGATTTGAGGTATGACGCATGTGTTTTTGATTCTCCTTCCAACTATGAACTAGCTGATCATCATGATAATAATATGAATGAAGACAAGCAACCATTTGATTGTAGTGATTTATTGCATGATGAGTATGACAGTATGCATGTTGATGCAAACTCAGAAATTTGTTTTGATGAGTTTGAAGCAGTAGATGACCATGATGTTTGTACATCTAATGAGTCATGTCCTGAAAATTTCAATGCAAATTTCGACAAGTCTTTGTTTGTTGACTTGAATGAGCCTAGGCATGAGTCTTTTCATGTGGATGTGCATGTTGATTTCAAAGAGAAACCAAATTGTCTTTCTGAACCAGAATTACTTATTGTTGAGCAAGCTCGAGATGTTGAAAAGGTTCATATGTTATGTTCAAAGGATAACAAAGTAAGCAAGGATGATGATAAGTCAGAAATCCTTGATATCTCTCAATACCAACATGATGGAGGAAAGTTGTAGAGTATGCCAATGCATGAGTGTATCTCTTTGCATACACTTAGAGATAGTTTGCATGACGAGCAAGATCTTTTGGTAAGTTCTTGTCATAGTTTCACCTTTGATATGCAAACTAATAATCAGACTGAGCTTAATAGTACTAGCCATGTGGCAAAATGTGAGTGTTACTTTTTCCAACTGGAAGAATTTCTCACAAAGTGTGGCAATGTGCAAGACATTGAAGAATGTTGTTTTCAACTTGAGAGTGATTTATATGGTGAATATGATTAGCTATTGCCACATGATAATCAACATTTTGGGAGTATACCTAACTTTCAGATGCATAGTGAGTGTGAATATGTTGATAATGTTGTCTATGATTTCTTGTTGGGAGATGCCAACATGTTTAATTAGGTAGATGGTTGTGATCAGGCTATGCTTTCATAGGGTCTTGATCACTATCTTCAAATGTTGCCACTTGATACAAAATCAGAGAATGAAGAAAGTGGCAGTGATGTGGTGTATGTGATTTGGTTTCCATGTGATGACAAAGGAAAATAGAGAACAAGTTTCCACTTGCACAAGGGCAACTTAATACTTGTGTTTGCAAAAGTGCAGTCAGTCATGTTGTCATGGTGTGACAAAGGCAAGCATGAGTTGAGGGAGATCAACTCTTTTATCAGATTGGTGTTTGAAAAAGGTAAGAATTGACTCCCCTTTTTCATTTTGTGGCCTGGGGTCACCAAGTAAAGTTGGAAAAGAGGTTGAATAAAGGAGTAGTTTCAAAACACCCAATGGACCCGACATTTGGTCTACTCCCTAGAGATTTGGAATCTTTCTATGCCCATAGGGGGAATACATCCCCTATCGAAGCCAATGTTGGGACTATAAAATTTTGAAAATTTGAAGTGCCCATTTAAAAAAATTTGCCTCTGCACACTCAAAAGTGCACTTGAAAAGATTTTCCTAAGTGACCCACTTTGGAGGTCATAATACAGAGCCTGTCAATTTTCGTGCAAAGCCACTTTGTGAGCCCACTCATATGACACATGTGAATGTACATGTCAATTTTTAGCTTCCCATAATGAGTATTGATAGGGTTTTGAAAAGTGAAGCTGGAGGGTTTTGGCACTTTTCTACTATTTGCAAACTTTTGGTTTTGCGAAGTGGCCTCTTGTTCGAGCCTATATTTTGCAATTGGTTGATCGTCATGTCAAACAGATTGTTGCTCTCCATTCTCCATACATTCATGTGCTCCCATGTCCAGTTTCGGAACTTCACAATGGAATTTTCTATTTATACTAGATCGGAAGCAAATTCAATTTCTCCAATTTTACATCTACATTTCTGACAATGTTTCAAGGTGGTCAACTTTGACCCTTAATACCTCTTACAGATTGATGATTGAAACTAATACCTCTTGCAAACATACTATGTGAACCTAAATGAGCTTATGTTTCCAATGGCAGCTTGCCATGAACTGATTTGATATTTTTTCAATGAGGTGATTTGGTCAGTTTTAATTGGTTTTGAACTGCTGCAATTGCAGAAAAGTTCAGCTAAGCAACTTTGATAGTGAATATCTTTCACCTCATGACATATTTTCGCAAGCCGTTTATTGCACAACATTCTCAGGTCAAAATTCTACCTTCCTGTAAGTTTTCATGGATCCAGGAGGTTGTTTGACTAATTTCCCAAGGCAATTCTAGAGCCAACTTGACCAGTTTTGACCATTCTTCAAAGTGCCTAAAAAAGCAAATTTTGATGTATACCTAGTTCATTTTTTCAACTTCAGAAGCATTTAGAGGCTATGTTTGATCAATTTGAGAATAAACTTGTTTGAAAATGAAATTTTTTTTAGCCAGGCCCATATGGGGACCTGACTTGAGTCACACGAGTGTTGTTGGGAAAGGCTTATTGACAGATCTCTAAAACAATTTTTTAAGGATTGTTCTCCTCTTGTAATAAATGAAATGGATCAAAAATTCACAAATGTTATAGGCATTATACAAATTAAAGATCAAAAGCTATGGATATAAAGAAATTATTTTTTCAGCTATCACAGTGAAAGATTCACAATTGCATTTGATTTGTTTAACTCACTCCATCTAACTATTGTTGTTGTTAGGGATTTTTGAGGGAAAATGCATGAAGACATAAAGATAGGGAGGTCTAGATAAAGCAATTCCTCTAGATCATTGTATTAAGTGATTTAGTTAAGGGCCACAAAAGGTTTCTATTTCCACTATGAAAAGAGAGGCACTCCATGGAGCTTGAAGCTTTGGTGTTCTACAGGCACATCAAATGTTCTAGGGAGTTATCATTTGAAAGCTACATAATATTGCAAAGTCTCTATCTTTGTTCAATGTGATCCAATTATATTTGAAGCTGGAGTAAAGGTTTAATATGCCAAAGAAACATAAAATGCAACATAAGCTTGAAAGGTTTGATGAATTGTGTTGTAAACTATAGGCGAAGACATGGAGAAATTTCTAGGCATTTTGGGTCTGTTATGAAATGGATGTAGCCATCGAGCCATAGTGAAAGCACATTGAAAAATATCATGGACAACCATGAAGCAGAGGTATGGATATTTTTCAAAGGCTAGAGATCATGGAAGAGTTGGGTTGGGGTCTCTACCCATTGAGGAGAATGATCCAACACGCTTGTATCACATTTTGAAGAGAAAAAAAAAATGCAGCAGCCAACTTTGAGAGGCTACCAATAAATGTGGTCTCATGGGACACCAACATTGCAATGTAGCTCATCCAAAAAATATTTTTTTTAAAGGCTTCATAAACTATTAGGAAAATGTGTTTGGGGCATGTGCATCGAATTAGGGAATCCCATGATTGTTATGTACAAGATGGTTTTGTTGAAAATTAATAAACTTCTAAGCAAATACAACTAGAAGATGATTAGCTTGAAGCATGAAGAGATATTTGTAACTACACAAATCAAATCAGGTTCCTTGTGTAAAGGCTCGAATGCCTCATGGCATAGGGGGTTATCTGCATTGCTAGTGATAATATGGCATAATTGCTTGAAGAACCTTCTTTTGGCACAATAACACCATTTGAGAAGACTATCAAATTGAATGATGATCAGTCGATGGCATAGACAAGGCATGCAAATTGTTTGATTTCAAAAAATATTTGTAAATGTAGCTTCATAGAATTCCACAATTGCAGTCAGTGCCATAATGTTATGTTGAAAAGCTTTTGAAATTTCAAGCAAATGTAATTGGCAACTGTATTGCAGAATTCCCCAACCTTTGTCACTGTTTTCTTTGCTTATTTTATGCATCATTACGAGACAAAAAGGGATCGAACCCATGTATTATGAGATTGTTGGCACATGAACATGGAGAGTTTTTGTTGGGAATGAGCGCCAGGGAAACCACCATACTAGAAACTATCAAGGAGAGCTCAAGCCAAATGTGAGGAAAACAGTGACTATAGAGAGGATTGGTCGCCATCATCAATGTAATGAGCCTATTGAGGAGCGAGGAAACAGAGAACTTATGGAAAAAGGAAAGTCAACAGCCAAGATGAAGTTGGGAGTAGGGGAAATCCCAACTATCGCTCGTTGTCTCACAAGAAAAATATGTATGTTGGTTTAGGCCCATGGGGTTGGCGAAATTTCACCCGTGGCAGGTGTGGTCCTAAAAAAAAACTAAAGGCATGAGTTGGTTTTAATGAAGCCTAATGAACTCCTCAAAGGACATTGCAAATATTTAAGAAGATTTAAATGTTGCCAAATGCTTCCCAATGTAAAGGAGTTTTAAGGTGGGCCTGGAGCATTGTGAATGCACAGGAAATGTATTTTGTGGCCGATTTAAAATTTTTAACCTCCATCATATTTAAAAGGTAAAATCATAAAATATAAAGTGCAATATAAGGGAGATATGGGAAAATATTTTATTTCCCGATGGAGGTTAAATGTTTTCACTTTTATATAGATCTATATTTTAAAGGAAGTGTTTAAAATATCATAAACACAAGCAAATTTTTTAATTAGAGCCCAAAGTGAAATATCAGATATTTTACTATAAAGTGAAACGCATGTTGCATAGGTAAAATTTTATTTGATTGTCTTTTATAGTGAGGGGCAAGTAAAATGAAAAGTGAAAAGCTGAAGGATTTAAATGGCATATGAAAATAGGTGGATGTTTTAAATGGAAGATTTAAAATAGTAAATGTGCAAAGGGGAATATTTTATAAAGTGAATGAGTATTCATTGTGTGAAATTATTTCATTGGCTAGAAAATGAGAATATGAAGTGTAACATTGCAAAGAGCAGAAATGTGAAATTTTCAAGGGCAAGTAGAGATATTTTTTTAGTTGACCAGTAAAATGGAGTGAAATTCTCCACATGGGGAAATTTTCTATTGCTGAACAACTTGGAGCAAAGGAAAAATGGAGTCAAAGTTTGTTAAAGGAAGAAAGAGGAGAGATTCTTTTCATTTTGTTGATTGATGGTGGATGGAGCTTCCAGATGGCATCTACAAATCAATTCTTGAGATCCTTTTGTTTCCTTTTATTCTCATTCTTCTCTCATTGTAAAATTTTTTGAATTCTTGTGTGGGTTGGGTAGAGAGATAAATGGTGAGTTTGAGTCATAATTTGAGTTTGTAAGTCGTAATTGCTTATTTCATGAGTAAATATCAACCAGTTTGTGCAAATAAACCATGAATGTCTTCAAATTGTTTCCAGCTCTGTATGTTTTAGTCATATGAATTCAATAATACAAAGTATCTTTGAATTTATCATCTCAATTTCTTTGAGATTGTTTTATCTATTTGTGGTTCTATTTCAAAGAAATGGTTAAATTACTTTGAGTAGATAAATGTGATTTTAAATGTGCAGGGTGGATTTGGTAAAAGAATTTGATTGATAACAGGAGTGGATCTATTGGTGTAAGCCATTAACAGTTGCAAATCCATTGGTTGAAGGTTGTTTGCTGATGAATTCTCTTTATGCATTTGACTCCATGGCCCAGAATTAGGCACTAATCTATTATTCAGCTTGATGCATTCTCAAAAACATTTTAAATTCAAAATCATTTTAAATCCTTGTTGTTTGGTTGAGGTTTATTGTTGAATCCTGCTTCCCAATTTCTAAGTGAGTGTTGATATACCAAGAATTTAGCTAGATTTAAATTTTTTAGTACTTTCTTTGGTATAATTGAATTGGGAATTATTTGGTATAAAAATCAATGTCTATGCATAGTCACATTAAATTCTTTAGGAATTGTAGAGGTTGACCCACCTTGGTCCTGCAGAGCCATAATTACAGAAGATCTCAGTCTTTGACTAAATCTTTTCAGTTGGCCAAATCCACCATTGAGTTTGATCATTAGAAAGTGGCTAGTCTATAGGATTCATTGGATTGATCGATTTGGAACACCAACACATAAGACATGAAACATGAAAAATGATACCTTAAATGATTCCTTATAAATGGTGCTTTGTAAATCTGCAACTCAACATGAAATGGCCATGAGGGATATAGATCTTGATCTTGACAATAGCTATACGACAATGCTTGAGCTTGGATCTTCATTGGTACATCATAACACTAGCTCAATAAGATGCATGATCAATGCATGATATGCTTGATATGATAATGGATCTAGAATTGCTACAAAAATTGATGAAGAATCTACGATTGAATTCCTTACAAATGATCTTGAATGCTATCTTGATGATCTTGTAAAGTCTTGGAATGCTCAATGCTTGCTTGCTTGACTTGATATCATGTAGGTTTATATGAAATAATGATTTGAAAGCTTTCTTATATATGCAATGCACTCAAATGACTATTTATTTGATCCCAAAGGTCGACATAGAAGAAATTTGAACTTAAAACCAAATTTTTCCCACTCAAACCTCGAAAATAGGCCAGATGGGACTCATTCGCCAAGTTGGGTGAATGAGTCCCACCTTGATGGGACTCATTCACCAAGCTAGGTGAATGAGTCCCACTTGGATAGGACTCATTGGCCCAAAGTGGTGAATGGGTCCCACAGGGGCTATTTTTCTTGCTAGAACGTCAAGGAATATGTAAGTTAAGTTTATATGTTGATATTGTCAGGTTTTTTATTTAAATATGCCTTGGGATGCATAATTTTGGGTCATAGGGGCCTATTAATGATGATATTAAGGTTATAAATGGAATAAGGCCCAAAATCCAATGTGAAAGTGTAAATAAATACACTTTACAACACTAAATTAAGGAAAAATTGGGTCTATTTAACTTAAAAGGGCCTTAAATCCCATGTGAATCTGTAAAACATATTACAACACTAGATTAGGCCCACCATAGTTTACAAGCTTCTTGACTTTAATGTGAAGGTGTCAATAAATACACTTTACAACATTAAATTAGGGAAAAGTTAAGTTTATTTAGCTTGCAAGGGCCCAGAACCTAATGTGGATGTGTAGATCACATCAAAACACTAGATCAGGGTGATATCAAGTCTAACTCACAAGGAGGGCCCAAAAAAGCTAGGAAAAGTAGAAGGGATACATTTTCTATGACTCCAACAATATTCATAACATCCTTACTCTCTAGAATTCTTGAACCAACCTTAAGCATTTGAGAATTTTTTTGTGAATCATCCCTCTTCAACCAATCTTTTTGTTGATGGGTGCTTTTGCACTTTCTTGACACAGGAAGCACACAAGTGTGCTACCTATCTTGAAAGGTAATTTCTACAACTAAGTTTTAGAATTTACCCCAAGGTCTCTCAGGTGTGAGGTAATGACTAAGCTTGGCATAGTTCAATTTTTTGATGTGATTTGTTGGTAATCACAAAGGAAATTTATGGTCACTAAGTGAGGAGGGAATTGGGTTTACGAAAGGAGTTTTGTAAATTCTAGAAATGAAGGACAACTGCTACAAGTTCAATACAATAGACTAAAACTCCATCTTTGCCATCATATTTAGCTTTGTGGTGATGCTAGAACTTTATCTAAACTTTAGTCTTCAAAGAAAGATCAAAAGGGAAAAGGGATAAGAAGTTTCCTAGACCTACAACTAATATTGAATAGTAATAATGGAGGATGCTATAGGGGTATGTGCAAGATCATCATGGAAAAAACAAGCCCTTAAGTGGCAAAAAATTCAAAAAAATCAGAGTTAGGCAACTTGACGTAAATTTTTTAATAAGTTATCTATATTATTTCAAAAATATGTAAGAATAGAATCTATAGCAAATTGAATGTAGTTTGTAAACTATTAGGTTTTTTTTTTTAATTCTTCGGGTGCACTGAAATTTAAATTTAGCGTCTTGTCTGACAGCATAAAAAGCTGAAAAGAATGATAATATTTTTCTATAATATTTTAGATATAAGTAGAGGACTCATGTCCCGATGTGATGCATATTTTTTGTAATTTTTTTCCAAGTAAATAATTAATTATGATTTTTTTATTACAACTTTTAAAAAATATAAAAACTCATATGTCTGACCACCTTAACTTGGTCAAAAATTCATGATTTTTTTTTTTAATGTTATAGTATGTGAAGCATACAATGTGACACATGTTTCAGATTCTAAAAATGTGATACCATTTGAAAGCTATAGATGTTTTCAATCAACCTATCAATCAGGACTTTAGTCATAATTCAAATAGAAAATGAATAATAATTATTTATTAAATTCAAAGTAAAGTATAATTTATATTGGTAGAATGTTGAGAATCTCCTTTAAAAACCCTTTTCATTTCATCAGTTATGGGTAAAAAAAAGCCGCCAGCCACATACCATACACATACCCATCATATCGCCACTTTTTGGTCCATCATGATCTTGCACATACCGATAGTGGACAAACTTCCTAAAACTAAGTTCCACTTAACCAAGGGGAGCCTATAGTCTCATGAAACTAGTGCAATCTTCTAAATCCTATAGATTTTCAAACCATTCATTCACCATTAAAACATGAACAATAGCCAAACTTGATTGCAACAACATAAATGATGCTCAAACTAACTTTACACAGTGGTTTATAAATAATAAACAACAAAAAGTATGAGCTAAGAAGACATCAAATACCATAGCATTTTTCACCATTAAAGCACAACATGAACTAACAACTAAAGTAACTTAAAACTAATAATAATGAAGCTTAAATCTAAGTTTTGGAGAATTCATCATGCACACATGAGAAGAAAACACAAGAAACCATCAAAACAATGTTTTTCTCATTAATTTTCTATAGCATGCCTGTACACAACAACTCATCTCTCTTTGAAAATGAGAGGATGCCCCTATTTATAGTTTTTCAAAAGAAAAATGAATGGACAAGATTCATTTACATTGTGTGGCTCAGGTTCATTTTACATTAGGGTTTCACCTGCCCCCAATATTTCACAATTTAAAATAAACTATTTTGTATTCTTCCCTATTTTGTCATTTAGCCTATTTTGTCATCTAGCTACGTTGGCACTGTAGTTGTTTTTTCTTGTAGTGATTGCCAATTTTTACAACTATTTTTCCAAATATTCATCATCTATGATAGGTTTTATAGACAATTTCTGAGCATTTGCATACTCTATGAACATGTTGAACATAGATATGAGTTTCTTCTCCTCAAAGAGATCGGATTTGAGGATTTGGAAGGACATCCTATTGATTCTTTCAATCATTTCTCTTCGATTCTCAGCAAAATTTTACCCAGCCTCAATGATCTACTTTGTCCAAACAAAATCCCTCATAGATAAATTCATAAAAGTCTGGTGACAGTGTGTCACCAACTCATTACTCCATTTTCTTGTGGAATAAACGCTTGGTTCTCTCTAGATCTAATTCCAAAGCGGACACCTAAAAATCAGTCATCAAGTTCAAACACTCGACACTATTCATTTGATGCTTGATAGCTCACGCATGGTTAACATCGAGGTCATGCAAGACATTCTCCAGAACTTCCTTTCTATAATCTAAGATCATTAACTAGGTTTCCACTAGCCAATAGTATTCTTTTTCCATTTGCAGCTCCCTTTCCCAGATATCTCGGGGAAGCTTGAGGATGCACTCCAACTTAGGATAAGTGATCATGTATGTCTCTGAGAACTTCTTATAGGTGTTCATCATGTCTTCTATATCTTTTCTAAGCTCTGATACCTGTTATACATTGCAACCGCATGGCCGATCCCTCCATCACCACTAGATATCACTTTGTTAAGCCAATTGGTCATGGATTTGGTCCAATTATTCCTTTTCTCCATTTCATTGTGTGACCAGGCAAAAATATTGTTCCAAAAATAAGCAACAACAAGAAATGTGCAAGAAATAATGGAAACACCTAACACCTCAAGATTATCCTAGTTGTATTCAAAAACAAAGTAAAGATAACAAAAAAGAGTTGATTTACCTTGTCTCGAATTGATCCTTTGGTTGCGCCTTGATGGTTGATTTTGTGTGTGCTCCTTGGATGGAAAAAGATGTTGATAGGAGATGAAAAATGGATGAGAAGTGGATGAGAAGTGGATGAAAATGGATGCAAGGAATGCAAGTTTTAACTAAGTGTACCTCAAATGAAAAATTTGCAAGAGTTTGGTTAGCACAATGATCAACCCACCAAATGAGAGAAAAGAGGGGGTATTTATAGAGGAAGTCAAATTCTATAGAGAATTCAATGTTGAGATTAAACCAACAAGGCCAAGATGAAGGGCTATGGTGAGTTGAGGACTCACAAGCCCTCACATCTTGACATGTGGAATGTGAGATGGCTTATAAATGGTGATGTGTAAATGAGGTGGAATAAGGGTACATGATGTGGAGGAAGGACATGTACCTTAAAAGCACATTGGGAGATGAGAAGATTCCTTGGAGGAATAAAAAGTGAATTAAAAATTCACATGTTTGGGGAATCTTGTGGCTAAGACAAGGTTCCAAAGGGAGAGGTGGAAAGTACCTTGGATAAGACAAAGTTCCTAAAAAGGTAAACAATTTTCACATGTGACTTGATGTGACAAGTCAAAGATTCCATAGGGAATAATTCACATGTGACTTGATGTGACAAGTCAAAGATCACATGGGGAAGAGAAAAGGAAATTTAATATTCCTTGGAAGGATAAAAGGAATTAAAAATTCTTTGGGAAAATGATTAGGCTAGTTAATAAAGGATTAGAAGAGGGTTAGGTGGGTAAGAGAGATTAAGGGGTCAACTTGCAAAAGTTAGAGGATGTGACACATCTTAATCAAGGATTAGGCATGTGCACATTCCTAATGATGGAATTAGGATGTTGATTAGGATTAAATAAAAATGATGGAGGATGTGACATATGAGGAATTAAATAAATGTCATATTTATTTAATTCATTTGATGAAAGGGGGAAGGTATTTAATTATTTAACTAGATACTTTAGGGATTAGAAGAAATTTAGAGGTATTAATTAAATAATAGTAATATTACTTAATTAATGTAGATAAGGGGATGTTTAGATGAAAAGGGATAAATTTGGATAAATTAAGTGTCCAAATTTAGGTGTCTACATTTTTCCCCTCTTTGAGATGGTGTTACAAAGTAGCATGATTTCAAAGAATATTAAAACATAGAACCTGGAAGAAGATGGTTAGATTTGAAAAGATGCCCCAGTCATTAAAGGGTCGACTATGAAGGAAGATTATGGGGGTGAAGATGAAGGTTAGGGATGAACGATTCCCCCTTGAGAGGACATGCAAGTTCAAGAGAACACATGTGTTCTCTCGAAATGGATGAGACGATGAAAAGTGGGATGAGTAAGATGATGCAAAGTCATGGGTAAGAAGGATGAAAAGACGATGAGAGATTGGGAAGCAATGGATGCAAGGACGAAGGTGATGTTGCCCCAGTCAAGCTATAAACCAAAGTGGGTTGATGAGGGATAGAGTGTTGTTGGATGAGGGAATGATATATCCTGAAACAACACAAAAGGATAGGGAAGGATACATCCTGATGATGATGATGATTAAAGAGATGATGATAAGAGAGCGGATGGATAGGGGAGGGAGATCGATGAAGGATGAATGCATGGGTGGGGAAGATGAAATCTAATCTTAATGTAATTTTTCCATCTATGGAGCACTAATTTTTGCTATAGCAGAAGACACGATACACCAAGGTATAAAGGACCAAGGTAGATTAGTGTCTAATGCATGAAACAAACAAAATAAACAAGAAGGCTATCCCAATACCCCAAAGTCATGAAGACCTTGGTCAAGACAAGTATTGGGATAACCACAAGCACAAGAGGATACCCCAACATAACACAAGACTGCAGGAGTCTTGGTGGGTAGTACATGGGACAACTGAGAAGACAACAACAAAGAAAAAAGATCAAGACACACCCCTATGCTGACTAGTCAAAGCACACCATGATATGATGGATCAAGGCGACCATGACAAGTGATGATAGGGAGATCAAATGATAAATAAAATCCAAAAGCATCAAATGATCGCAATCAATTTCAAATGTTCTTTGCCATAGGATCAAGGGGATGGATAGGATTAATGAGGTCTATTAGAAAGGAAGCATCCTATTGAGACCGATAATGGATACTAAAATATCAATATGATGCAGGATATTCAAAACTAATTGGATCTAATGATACAAGTGGATCTCATTTGTTAAGAACTAGCTAGATAAGGGCATAGTTCGATGACATGACACAAGAGAGATTAGACACGAGAATGACACAATACTAACACACCCTAAAGACCTAGGGGCTCGAGGACCGATCAAAGATTAGCCTTGCCTATGTGAAAGTGTAGAGCCCTCATAGTTTGATAAAAGGCTAATGACAAACCACGATGGAGACCTCAATGGCTAATAAAGACATGATGGACAAAAGGAGAAAATTGGACAATGAAGATCGATGATAGACAATAAAAGAGCCCTGGGGGTGGATCAAATGATTGACCTTGCCTACATGAAAGCGCAGGGGCAACATAGTTCGACAAAAGGCCAAAGACAAATGATGGAAAAAGATGATGAGATGACTAGGATAAGCAGATAAAAAGATGGGACCAATACGATGAAGCATGATAGACCTATTATATTGGATAGGATGATGGTGATGACACAAAGCTCAGGGATGGGATAGTTATCCAAATCATCAAAATGAATTGAGAGGATGATACGATGGATAGATGAATGATGAGAAAGGATAGATGAATGAAAGGATGTGCAAAAGAAGCAGAAGTGATGACGATAAGATAGATGACATGGGATTGCGTGGGGAGTAGCCTATAGCTAGATTCCAATGACAAGGGATTATGAGATGGGATGAGGATAAAGCTAAACGGATAGGAAGATGAGATGGGGAGATGGAAGGGATGCTATGATGGATGGATAGGGGGATAAGGATAGGGAGGTTAAACAGATTTTGTGGAGGGGTTTGGAAGATAAGGATGGGGAGGTGAAAAAGGATTAGTGGATTGAGGGATGAATTATATCTCCAAGGACTATATCACAAAGGAAGAAGATGACCCCACTCTAGATATGTCATATATAATGAGGCATGAGGGATGGAAGATTGGAAAATGAAGGAGATAACTAGAGGAGGATAGGATGGGTGACTAAGGGATATGATGGAGCATGTATGAAGGGAATGTATACCAAGAGGTGTTCAAAGCATGTAAAGATAGGTGCCCCTATTTTTGATCAAGATCACAAGGATGGAGGGATGAGAGATAAACAAGATGTGCTAGTAGGCTATGTAAGATAGGTGGGATGGAGGAAAAGGATGTAGGGGATGTATAGCAGGAAGATGTGTGCATAGTGGGAAGCATAGCATGAAGCATAGCAGATGGAGGGGATGCATATCAAGAAGCTGCCCCCAAGTGTGAAAAAGGACAGATGGGGATTTATGTATGATGCCTGTTTTCTAGGTTTTCATCATGGTACTTATCCAAGGTGCTTTCTTGCCAATTTTTCACCATTAGACGAATTATTTCTCTTTACTTTTTTACTTTTTTGGATTTTTTGACTTTTTTGACTTTTTTGGATTTTTTGGATAGAATGTGGATGGGGATGGATAAAGATAGGGATGTGGATAAGGGGATTTAGAAGACATGTGATAAGGATATGGATGAAGAACTCAAACATCAAGTTCCATACGAGGAATTAAGAGCCCATGTGTGAAGCGACTGTTGGATGTTGGTACAACCTTATTAGGATAAATGGATTATGCAAGAGGATGAATTAGAGGGATTTGATGGGGAAGATGTGTGGGATAATGGATGGGATGCTGGAAAAGGTATGGAGAGAATGATGGGGTAGGTGTGTGATGGGGGGATGTTTTTAGGACCAACATTATCACATGTGGTGGTGGATGTGAAAAGATAAGAGGATTAATGGATGGAGAATGTGGGGATAATGGAGGAGATGGGATAGTGAATTTTGGGACATAAGGACCCAAAATAGATTTAAGAGATGGAGGAAGTGTATGATTGGATTTTGGAATAGCAACTTTGGATGTTGTTACAAATTTTTAATGTGAAGGCATTGCATCTTTTTTCTTTTGGATCCACATGGTTTTGACTTTTTCTTTGGTGGGCCTTTGTGGCCGATGGGTATGATTTTGATTGTGGATTTGATTTTTCTTCTCTTCACCATGTCTTTTAGAGGGGACATGGGGAGCTGTAGATTCATGTGGATGTGTGGATTTATGCATTGTTGTTTTAGCATCCAAAGTGCTTTTAGTAGCAATGGGATGGGTGCAAGGAGATGGATGATGTGGAGTGATGGAGTTAGGGTTATGAGGATTACGTGTAGATGGAGGATGTGGAGGTATGTACCTTTTTTGATATTGATTCTGGGGTATGAGAGTGGGATTTTTATGATGGGCGACATGGATAGGTGTTGGATGGATGAAATGATGAATAGGATGAGATGGAGGAGGTGATGTTGGGATATAAGGGCCCAAAATAGACGTAGTGGGTGGGGGACATAAGGACCCAAAATGGATGAAGTAGATGAGGGAGAAATATGGATGGTGGTTTTCATGCAATACGATGGAGGAGGAGGGATGGCAGCATATGATCTGCTGGAGTGATGGGAAGATCCTATATTTCTTTTGGAAGAGGCTCATTGAGGGCATCTAGAGGTTGTACCAACATCTTTAGATTGTGAGTCTTCGAAAATAGGTCCAAGACCTTGGATATAGATTTGTTCTTTGACCTGGATGGGCTCTAAAATACCTTGCTCATGAAGGGCTAAACCTTTTCCTTGATAGTTCATGTTCTTGAGCATTTGATCCATGATAGGATTTTTGTTATTCTAAAAAAAATGATGTGAGTCCATCAGTAGGTAGAGGATAATGGGTGGTACATACGCTGTGTTTTTGTTCTGCAAGGAGGCCACCATGGAAGAATGTGAGAGTAATAAGGGGATATACAAGTGGTGTGGGAATAGCAATTTTAGGTGATCGTGGGGATCATGAGAGGGAGTTGATGGGATAGCAACATTTGAATTAGGATGAGTGAGGGATAAGGAGTCAAGAGATGGATTAGGCAATATGATGGGATCTGGATTTGTGACAGTAGGTGATAAGAGCTCATGTGATGGAGTGATGAAATCTTGAATTTCAAGGGGGTCATGAGATGGAGTGGATGGAGGAGTGTGATCTTGAGTAGGACTAGATGGGATGGTAGGATCTTGATCTGGAGAAGGGGATATGTTGGCATGCATTAGATCAAACTCTTGACATGACTTATCTTGTGTGGATGGCAGGATGATAGAGTGTGGGAGGGACTCTTCAAGTTGGGGAGATGGAAGGATGGAGGATTTGAAGCATTCATTGGAATGTATTTCAGTGATACTAGGGGTAGGAGAAGTGGATTGGATTTGGGTGTCTTTGATGGATTGGGTGGATCTAGGAGTAGAAGATGGGTGTTCAATGGATTTGGTAGATGCAATGGTAGGAGATGGGGGCTCAGTGGATTTAGTGGATGTGATGGTTTTGATGGTTTAAGCAGTGCTAGGGGTGGTACCATCAATGATAGGTGTTGGGTGGAGAAGGGTCTCATCACCAATGGCCATGGATGATGCATTGGGATGACATGATTCCAAAACTTCAAGGTGTCGAGTGGCAGATGTCTTCTTTGTTATAAGTCCTTGGAGAACTTCTGGAGTGAGAAACTTGAATACTATAGGTTGAGATGGCATGGTAGGAGTGGATGAAGGATTATGGATTGGTGGGGGATTAGGACTAGGGATTGGTGGATTAGGATTAGATGGGGGAATGGGATTGGATGCAGGACTGGGAATAGATGGGGGATTAAGATTAGATGAAGGGTTAAGATAGGGGTATTGGAATGGTGAATTAGGACAAGAGGATACGGGTGTTGGATTGGGACAAGAGGATGTGGTTGGTAGATTGTAGTAAGGGTATTGGGATGGCGGGTTAGGATGGGAAGATGCGGGTGTTGGAGTAGGGTAGGGAGATGTGGATGCTGGATTAGGGTAATTTGATGGGTGTGTTGGATTAGGATAGGTTGATGGGGGTGTAGGATTAGGATATGTATATTGGTAATGAGGATTATGATAACAAGACATGGATGGGGGATTGTAATATGAGTATTGGGATGGAAAATTAGGATAAGAAGATACGGGTGTTGGATAAGAGGAAGGTGTAGATGAAGGATATGAAAAATATACGAATGGGGAAGGTAATGGATATCCCTTTTCAAAGGAAGCATAAAGAGCATGAGTAGGCATGGATGAAGACATAATGGGGTAGCCGGAAGGGGTGATTGGATTTTGGAAAGTAGGTGGAGAAAGTTTACTAGTGATGATAGCGTCAAGGGGATCTGTGTCATATTATTCTTGATTGACAAGACTTTTGTTATTATCGTCGATGTAATTAGGGATTCCCTTGACTACTATTGATGGAGGATAAGGATTCATGATGATAAAAGGATAAATATGATGGATCAAAGATTTTGGATGGAAACGGACTAAAGCTCAAGTCGAGATTTAGGCCAAGCTCAGATCAGGATTGGATTAAAGTTTAGATTAGGATGATTGGATGGTGCGATGAGATTGATTTTGATGATCAAATTTGATTACCAAAGGATGACTACGACACTGAATCTACTTCAAGATTGAAGTAGATTGATTGGGTCGAAAGTGATTGGATAGGGATGTGATTGGATTGGATTGGATTGGATTGGATCAATCGATGATTGATAAGATCGAATGATGGATTAGATAGGATGATGGAAGGGATTCTAAACCCCGTTCAGATATTATCCTAGGTGACTTAGGATGTTGATTGATCAAATTAAAGGATAAAAGGATGATTACAACACCAAATCCACTTTGAGATTGAAAATGGATTGATTTGGCTGACGATGATGATTAACTTAGAACAGATGACAATCCTAAGTGGATGTTGATGATGACAATCAGATCAAACACTTAGGTAAATTTGGATAATAACTCGAGATGAAGTTCAGGAGATTTGGATGGGGAAAATGATGATTTGATTGGAGAAAAGGATGATAAAAATGGATGAATGAATACTCAAAATGAGTAAATGATTGATCAAAATAGATGAATGACTACTTAGAATGAGTAAACAACTACTCATAATGGATGAATAATTCTTGGAATGGGAAGATGAAGGTTTGGAATAGATGAAAGATTACTCAGAACAAGTAAACGGTTGATCAAGACTGTTGAACGAGAGTTTGAAATGATAGGAGGTTTGAAATGGATGAACGTCTACTCGAAACAAGTAAACGGATGATCGAAATGGCTGAACGAGAGTTCAAGATGATAGATGAAGGTTGGAAATACATAAAAAATTACTCAGAATGAGTAAATGAATGATCAAAAAAGAGGGAGTGAATGTGCAGAATGGATGGATGAAAGGTTGAAATAGTAAATGATTAATCAAGATGGATGAACAAATGCTTGAATTGGGAGACCAACTCTTGGAAGGGATGAATGGATACTCATAATGAGGTGAATAATGCTTGAGATGAGAATAAGGTTGTGTGAAATGACCGAACGAAGGATGAAATCAACTGTTTGAGGGGCAAGTTTGCCCTAGGTAGGGCAAGTGCAGATTAGAGATTTGGTTAAAGCTTAGATTGGGAGTAGATTAAAGCTCAGATTAGGATTTCTCTAATTAGGATGATTGGAGGATGTGATTGGATTGATTCTACACCAAGTTTAGGGGTTTAAAGGACGTAAGGTGCTGACAATCAGATTTCTCCAGATTTGGCAGTTTTCAAAAATTGCCAAATTTTTCCATTTTAGGAAACTTCACGAACATACCTTTGAGAGTCCAGTTTTTTCCAAAAAAAACCCAAAACTAAGATAGGATGAATTGCCAACTAACATCCCAAATCTGAGACATGCATTCCAAATGAACACTCGAGTCAAAAGTTATGGCCTTCGAAAGTTTTGGCATAAAAATCAAAACCCTCGAAACAAAGTCTAGGTGTTTGGGATGGATGATTTGATGAAAGATATGGACTCTAATGACATTCTAAGTAGCACTTATGTGACTTTGGTGATGAAACGATGCCTTCTAGAAAATGTGTTGATGATGGGAAACAGGTGCTCAAAATGACTGAATGGAGGGTGAAATTAGGTGTTTGAAGGGTAGGTTTTCCTGTACAAGAGGGTAGGTTCACCTGTATAGGAGGGCAAGATTTCCTATATAGGAGGGAAGGTTCACCTGTCTGGGAGGGCAGGTTCACCTGTATAGGAGGGAAGGTTGGCTTTTTTGGGACGACAGGTTCACCTGTACAAGAGGGCAGGTCCGTTTATCTGGGAATGCAGGTTCACATGTCCAGGAGGGTAGGTTTGCATGTCTAGGAGGGAAGGTTCACTTGTAAAAGAGGGTAGGTAGGCCTATGCAAGAGGTCAGGTACGCCTATGCAAAAGGTCATGTACGTCTGTGGATTGAAGATTGATCAAAACTGACTGAAACAGGCTAGAAAGGGGCTTGTTCAAAGGTTAGGTACACCCTTGCAAGAGGTTAGGTTCACCCCTGAAGGTCAGGTATTCCTGTGGACAAATCTAAACATTTTTTTGGATGAAAGACTAAGGCAAATGACCCAAAACACAACAAACATCATTCATAGGATAACGTTGACTCGACTAAACAAAAAATTATTGGTTTCACACAAAGAAGATAGTTCAAGCACCATGATCCTAAATCTAGTATAAATGGGTATGGCCAATAGAGTATTTTATTCTAGGATGAACATGGTTGCTAGGGAATCCTCGATATACACCCAATACATGAGGCTCAAATCGTGAACACCAACCCGTCACAAGTGTGAGTCGGGAACCTTAGCGAGATACTAAAGGCTTATACCAACTCTTCATGTCATCCTGATGCTTTTCCCATTATGATCCAGTTGGATTGAAGTACAACTTTCGCTCTCCCCCCTTTATATACCCTATCGGTACGCATGGTTGGAATCATCCCTTAGGGTGATGAAATCCTCAAGCAGGTCCTACTAAGAAAAGTAAAAGGGTGACTCAAAGTACTTGGTAAGCTACGATATCTCATCACCCAGGATCGCTAAATGGCACAAGGGGATTGGATACGTCAAATAGCTTACCAACAAGCACAACAGACAAGGTAAATTGACACCCCTAATTAAGCTATGTGCCTAAGTTGTCAAGAAACAACAAGCAATAATTGATAAATAAATAGCCCTGCAAGGAAACTTGTTAGTGATTTTTCTTCTTATTCCTTGCCAAATGTTGATTAGATGCTTGCACAGACACAAACAACACACATTAGGGGGTCAGAAACACTCAAAACAACCAAAAAAAGTGCTTAAAACTCATTTTTTACCTTTTGGAAAAAGTTGTTTTTGGTCAGGTATGCCTGTCTGTTGGGTCAGGTATGCCCCTAAAGGTTAGGTACACCCCTGGATAGGTCAGGTTCACCCCTGGATATTTTAGGTTTTCCCTTGGATAGGTCAAGTTTGCCCCTGAAGGTCAGGTATGCCCTTGGATAGGTCAAGTATGCCCCTCGACAACTCAAGCACACCCTCGGAGGTCATGTACACCCTTGGACAGGTCAGGTTCACCCCTGGATAGGTCAGGTTCATTCCTTTATGAAAACTACAAATTTTAGGTCTCTATGGAGGTCATGTTCGCTTATCTGCTAGGTCAGGTTCACCCCTGGAGGTCAAGTACGCCCCTCTGCTAGGTTGGGTTTTCCCTTCTGCAACCTACACCTGCAAACAGTAAAAAAATAGAAAATGTGAAAGAGTACGACCTGTCTATGGGTCCCATCGGGCATGCCAGAAGTGTGACAAAGCAAAAAAATTGTTATAGAAATGAGCAACAACAAGAAAGTGCAAGAAACAATAAAAACACCTAACACCTCAATATTAGCCTAGTTAGATTCAAAAATAAAGTAAAGATAACAAAAAAGAGTTGATTTACCTTGTCTCGAATTGATCTTTTGGTTGGCCCTTAATGGTTGATTTTGTGTGTGCTTCGTGGATGGAAAAAGATGTTGATAGGAGATGCAAAATGGATGAGAAATGGATGAGAAGTGGATGAAAATGGATGCAATGAATGCAAGTTTTAACTAAGTGTAGCTCAAATGAAAAATTTGCAAGAGTTTGGTTAGCACAATGATCAACCCACCAAATGAGAGAAAAGAGGGGGTATTTATAGAGGAAGTTAAATTCTCTAGAGAATTCAATGGTTGAGATTAAACCAACAAAGCCAAGATGAAGGGCTATGGTGAGTTGAGGACTCATAGGCTCTCACATCTTGACATGTGGAATGTGAGATGGCTTAGAAATGGTGATGTGTAAATGAGGTGGAATGAGGGTACATGATGTGGAGGAAGGACATGTACCTTGAAAGTACATTGAGAGATGAGAAGATTCCTTGGAGGAATAAAAAGTGAATTAAAAATTCACATATTTGGAGAATTTTGTGGATAAGACAAGGTTCCAAAGGGAGAGGTGAAAAGTACCTTGGATAAGACAAGGTGCCTAAAAAGGTAAACACTTGTCACATGTGACTTGATGTGATAAGTCAAAGATTCCATAGGGAATAATTCACATGTGACTTGATGCGACAAGTCAAAGATCATATGGGGAAGAGAAAAAGAAATTTAATATTCCTTGGAAGGATAAAAGGAATTAAAAACTCTTTGGAAAAATGATTAGGCTAGTTAATGAAGGATTAGAAGAGGGTTAGGTGGGTAAGAGAGATTAAGGGGTCAACTTGCAAAATTTGGAGGATGTGACACATCTTAATCAAGGATTAGACATGTGCACATTCTTAATGATGAAAATAGGAGGTTGATTAGGATTAAATAAAAATGGAGGATGTGACATATGAGGAATTAAATAAATGTCATATTTATTTAATTCATTTGATGAAAGGGGGAAAGTATTTAATTATTTAACTAGATACCCTAGGGATTAGAAGAACTTTAGAGGTATTAATTAAATAATAGTGATATTACTTAATTAATGTGGATAAGGGGATGTTTAAATGAAAATGGATAAATTTGGATAAATTAAGTGTCCAAATTTAGGTGTCTACACATTGATATCTTCTTTTGAAAGTAACAAGAGTGACACTAACAATTCTACTGGAGTCTCCTCTTCAGTAGATGTCCACTGTTGAATGTAGGCAGTGAGATCTGCCACTTGTTATTTCGGTTCTTCTTTGGTGGACTCGTCCTTGTTCATCTGTTGAATGATGGTGGTTAGTGACCCTTGCAAATCACTAATCTTCTTCTCATGGGTGGTCAGGCTGAGGTTAATCATTGACATCTAATATTCATTCAATTTCACAATCCCTATACCTCCACTAATTATTGGAGTGGCAACTTGTAGTGTTTTGGACCTAAAAGCATCCATCATCATGTGAGAGTGGATCTTAGGCTTCTTCTCATTGCAAGTCCTCATTTGAGCCCATGCTAGGATTGCTTCTAATCTTCCTTTGGGTTAGCGACCATTGGGGATTTCTTCTTCAATTGGCTAGGGAAGAGGTATGATAGCAAAAAATTTGGCCATTAGAGCTTGAATGTTGAGGTTAAGAATTACCTCAGAGAGTTCAATGTGCACATTTTTCATATATGTTGTGAAGGCATGTGGAAACACAAGTGGCAGTATAGAAACTGATTGCATGGATGGTGGCATAGTAGAGTATGTGGGCAATGGAGGCAGGAGTGAAGAAGAGGATAACAGGGAGGTAATAGAGGAGGAGGAGTCTAGTAGCATAATCAAAGCAGTTGGTGAGGTGAAGGTGAGGTGGACTGCAATGTCTATTGCAGGTGGAGACAAGATGGGAAAGGACTGAGAAGCACTAGGTGGTGGTGTGGCGATGATGGCAACAGTGGGAGAGGAAGTGGTCGGTGGTGAGTGTGGTTGCTCGGTTTCTTCTTCTTCTCCCTGTTGGGGCTCCTCATCTTGAATGGTGGGCATCTCAAGTATAAACAATCCTATTCTCTTTTCTCTTTTGGAGGATTTCCCCTCAACTGCTTTTCTGGAGTACACCTTTTATTTGGGTTTATGTTTAGGTGCATCCTTCATTTTCTTAGGCTTTGTGACATGTGGGGACTTGGGAGCTTCACTTGATGAACCAGCGGTTGTGCCACTGTCAATTTCATTTTTAAGATCATTCTCAATCTCGCTATATATTAGCTCTATGCCTTGCTCTTTGAGTTGAGAAATTTGTGTGTCTACCCATTGCCTTGTTCTATTTTCAATAGGATAGATAAGGATTTTGAGGTTGATGATCTCTTCTTCATTCCAATCAATCACAAGTAGGGGCAACTCAGACACAACATTGTATCTATCATCAAAACTATTATCCACTTCAACAACTTGGTCTGGCACCAAGAATAGGTTTATTGAGTTCACAAATTGGGTAGTCATCCTCATATAGTGCCTCATTCACACCTCCTTGTCATTATTGCAATTGGCCCAAAATTTCTCAATATGGGGTCGATGGGCATACTTCCTCCCAACCCATTTCTTCAATTTTTTATAAGGATCCATCCTTCCTCGATCTGTATGGAGATCCAAGTTGTATTCTACCAACTCCTTATTTGAGTATTCAACACATTGTACAATAGGTTATGAATACATTCCTTGTCTGAAGGTTAGGGGATACAGAATCCCAACTCGATGCTTATCACTCAATAATGTATGGGCATACTATAACTGTTGTAGACATGGGAAATATATAGACACACTTGATCGAGATTACTAACATTGCTTCATTCTGAATCATCTTCTTATCTAGTCATCACCTTTCATCACTTAATTAAATAAATCAATTTATCTGATTAAGTCATTCTCTTCTATTAATTAAATGAATCAATTTTATTTAATTAATCCTATTGTCTATGTTTAATTAAATAATTCACTTTATTTAATTAAATCTCTAAAATTCTTCAATTAAATTAAATAAATTAATCTTTGTTTGATTTAATCTAACATCATCTCCCTCTTAATTAAATAAATCAAAATCCTTATTTAATTAAGTCTAATTCATATTCTTCTCAACTTTGATTTAAATCAATTCAAAAAATGTAAATAAAATAGTCACATCAACTAATCTCCTATTGAATTAATCCATTCTTGATTAATTTAATCCTAATCACCTAAATCCTCTAGATTTTGCCACTTGCACATGAAAGTACATTTTAGTGATTTATTAAATCTCTATTTTCTCTCAACATGGCATCTTTAGGGGAATATTCCTAAAAGTCTAAAAATCCCTCCAAGTGGGTTTGTCCTTCCAATAAAGCATTTAACCCTCTTACATGTCCTTGTGCATTGAGCCAAGTGGCATTTAAGTCATTTTCTTTCCCTCTCCAACAAGTCATTTCACAAATTTGAAAATCTACCTAATATCATTTATTGTGCACATTCATCAAAATGTGCTTAAGCTTCTTCCATTCACATCTTGACAAGTGGCACTTGGCCATTGGATGTTCAATGATCCCACATTGCTTCTTTTTTTTCATTCCTCCATCTTGTCTTTCTATAAATAGATGGATTTCCTTTGTATTTTGGATCCACAACTTAGAGAAAAGTTACTATCTTCACATTTAGAGCAATTTTATCCATTTCCATAGCATTTTCCATTGTCATAGCTAGGTTATTGAAGATTTTATCAAGGAATCAAATTGTTCTTTATCACCAAGTGGATCAACCTTCATCAAGATCATCAATCTTGCAAAGGAGTTGGGAAAGGGCCAATTTCCACATCAAATTGGCACTAATTCCCCCATGGGATTGAGAGTTTGCATGTTTAAATAGGATTTCATTTCTTTTCTTCTTTTGTTCTTCATTCTCCTTCCTATTTTGAGCATTGCAGATGAATTTCATGGGGAATCTTAGTTCTAACTTGCATATGGATCTAATATTGTGTTTGTTTTCTATATTTGTGTAGGTTTAGGATTGGGGTTTGCATAGTGGCACTGGAAGGAGGGAAAACCTCAATTTATTAACACATTTCTTGACAAAATTTTGTGTTTTTTTAAAAAAAAAATTGTGTCTACAGGAAACTACACCACTATCAGTCCATCAGCACCATATAGTGATGCTACAAACTTCAAACTCTGCCACTATGTCTTCTCGGCCAGAAATTCAAAATTTCAAACTCCACCACTGGGCTATTTTTTTCAATGCTAGAATTTCAAATTTCAAACTATGTCGCTAACATAAATAATACCTCAATCGTGCTCTTTATCCCTATTACAGAGCACTACTATCAGTCCTAGCGGCGCCATATAGCACTGCTAATCTCTTCAAACTATGAAGAATATGCGGATTGCACCGCTAGGATGGGGTAAAAAGTTGATTTCTAGTTATTTTGACATGTGCTTTTTTTCTTTAGATCATTTTTAGCTATTGACCTATTTTTTGCCTCTATTTTTCTTGGATTAATCAATTTTTGTAGGTGGAAGGAAGGAAGGAGCAAGGAAGAGTTTGAAGTATAAATTTCATTTATCCATTGTATTAAGTGTCTTTAGACACTTTTGTGGAAGCAATTATAATTCCAAGTTTAAGGATTTTACCCCTTCAAGCTTTTAGGACTCAATAGATTTCAATTTGGGTTTAAAACGAACAAAGAAAAAGGATTAAAAAGAATTTTAGGAAAACTTACTAGATTTTGTTTAAGGTTAACAATTGAACAAACAACTTTCATCTTTCACTTTGGTGCTTTAAAAAGAATCAAATCATTTCTTTGAGGATTTAAAATGAACATGTGCATCTTTTTTTTTTGTAATCACTTACCCAAAATAATATCATCTAAAATATGTATGCACTTCTTTCATGGCTCACGATGATCTTGAGAATCAAAAGGATTTTGGTGATATTGGGTTGTGCAAGTGATTTCCTCCACACTTCATTTGGGTTCTTAAAATTGGACAAAACGTGTGAGTGTGAGTGGAACATATCGCGTGTGTTCTCTCTTTGTTTCTCAACAAAGATCTATTGAACTATGGATATGTTTGCTCAGTTTTGTTTATCTTAGAGGGCCTGCCTTGTGGGAAAAAGTAATCACCCAAGGGAATGACCCAATCGGGAACACGCTAAAGCCAAGCGACTTCCACTAGGGATATAAGTGTGGGTACTTGAGGAAATGAAAGTATCATGAGGATTATTTTGACGAGAAGGGAAAAAATAGTCTCTCACCGCATGGATGGTACCTCACGAATGGAATACCTTCATTAAAACATCTGTTTAGAAAAGGCCAAAATCCTCGATCTATTTTTTGGTGCAAGAACAGTCGTTTTGAAGCCATCCCACATAGTTACGGCTCTTAGTAGAGATGAAAAATATGCCATGGGAGTTTCATGGGTACTAATGCTTGGCTAACCCGAGAAGCGAGTGCACTGTAAGGGGGAGCCTATGTGGTCAAGCATCTAATCATCTGCTAAGAGTAGAAGTAGTTGGATTTTATCCAAGTGGGAACTCAACAAATATTGTCTTTCATATCTATAGGGTTGTGCATGTTCTTGTAAACAAAACACTTTGCTTGATCATAAACATTGGGAAAACAAACATTCAACATTATCATCAAATTTCAAACCCTTTAGGATGCAAATATCTTTAAAAAAATTCTAGTGCTATTTCTTTCCCTAAGGATTCTATCCTTAGAGGTTTCTAAAAGCATTTGAATTTATATCTCAATTTGCTTGCTAAAGTCAACAATAGGAAACTTTTTCCTTGATTTCCTTGATTTCCACACAATACACTTTGTGGGATGATAAGAAGTTAAGACATTAGACATTTAGTTTGAAAACCTAATCAAAAATTGTTTGTGGTAAAATGAAGTCATTAAGCAAAGCTAACAACAATTGGACCCCACATATGTGTCTCAAATTATTTCACACAAAATCAAAATCTGAAAACCAAAGTCAAAATTTCTTAGTCCAAAAGATCATGAAAAGTGTCTCTCAATGCTCTATGAATTCAAACAAAGATTTATTTTCAAATTTTACATACGCGCATCAAGGAACAATCCCAATTTGTATGAATTCTTTTATCAATAAAATCCAAATCTTTTTTGGCAGTTTGAGCATCTTGTATGAGAAGTAAGGCATGTTCTTCAAAACTGAGCTCATGTAAACAAGAGTCTTTTTTAGGTACACATAGGATCAAACAAAAACCTTCATCCATCTTTCAAACATTAATTAAAATCATCTCACCAACAACTCTTGAAAATATTGAAACCATACTTTATGCTAGACTTTTTGGCAACTCCAGGAATCAAAACATCAAAACATTTTGTTTAGCTAAATACATGCACATGTATCCTTCTCCATATGCTTATTTGAATTATCATCAAATCATCTTCTTTGGTTAGGTATGGGTAGATGCATCTTTTTCCCTACACTTAGTCAAATCATCATCTTGTGAGCAAGTCTATCCCATAGATAACATCCAACATCTTGGGATCTATTTGTTCATTATCCAAAATTGAAACAATCCAAAACCAAATCATGGTCAAAATCAAAATCCAAGAATCCAAGAATCCAAAATCAAGAACAAAATCCAAATCCAAGAATCCAAGAATCCAAAAAGTCCCAAAATTCTAGCATCCCCTCAAGATATTCTAAGAGTTCAATCATCCATATCATTCATCTTTCACATGTTTCATCATCACACTTTGATCCTTAATCATCCTAGATTTTCTCTTTTATCCCTAAAGATTAGATCAATCTAAAGAAATTAGAGGTTCATCTCTCACATTCTTGAAAAATTGATCCCTATTTTATGGTGCAAACTAGATCACAACACAAGAAGAATATGGAGGCCAACAAATTAACATCAACTTCAAGTGACCTAAGTCAAACCAATTATGAAATCAATCCTGTTGGATCAAGCAATCCACTAACTAACCTTCCCCCATCATCACAAAATACTCAAGAGGAAGGTCAAGTAGAGGATATCACCAATAATGCCTTCGGGATGACACAAGATGAGATCATTGAAATGGTCCAAAATCCCAAAAATCATAAAATTGTCAATATCATGATGAAAATCCATCCCTCACAATATATGCTTGAATTAGAAAAACAAGGGGCTAAACTCCCTTTCAATTACGATGTGAGCACCATTGTGGAACAACCTCTTAGGGTCATGCCCCCAATATCATCCACACTTCCAATTTCATCCACACCCCCAGTTCAAAGGATCACTCAATCCATCCCACAAATTACATCATCCATTGGTCCAACTCAACCCATTATTAACAAAGGGAGCACATTTCTCAATGCACTATAAACACACCCCCTTGTGAATAATCAAGATTTGGATGCAAACACTATCTTGGGGAAACCCATCCCCCAAAATCCATTACACCCATATGTCCCCCCCACCTTTTAGGATCCCAATTGACCCATCATCATCATTTCATGCAACACCTCAAACGTCTCTCCCTATGACCTCATAAGGAGAAGGTGGGCTATTTGGACCAGGGGGCATCTTTGACCCTTCATCTTTATCATTTCCCCAAGGGAGTATGCCACTCACTTTTCCACCACTTCCACCCTTTCCACCAACATAAACATCACCTCTCAGTTTTGGGTTACCTCCATTACTACAACTCATTCAAAGCAACCCCCCAATCATCAATCAAAGCATCATACTAAATCCTCCCATCTTGCCATCGATATCATAACAACAAACAACAACCATCCCAATAACACAAGCAACCATCACATCATGGACCATCCCCAAAATATCTCAAAACATGGTCTCTCAAGGACCAAGTATATCAATCACACCATCCACTACACAAATTCCAATCATCAATATAACAGTGCTTCTCATCATAGCAACAAACACCATTCTAAATCCACCACCACCACTAGCACCAAACTCAAACATGTCAAACCAATATAGCATCACATTACAAGCCACTCAAAAAGATGCCTATCAAAAGGAACTCCAACAAATCAAAAATCAACAAGTTGCACAACTAGCCGCTCAGCAAGTGCAAACACAATTAGCTACACAACAACAACAACAAGCACAATAGGCTGCACAAGCTACATAGGCTACCCAGGCTGCCCAGGCTACATAGGAAACACAACAAGCACAAGCACAAGCAAAAGTGCAAGCACAAGAACAAGTGCAAGCATAGTACCTCACACAACAACAAGCATACCAGTAAGCGTAGAAGCAATACCAAGAGCAACAAGAAGCAGCCCAACTAGTAGCTCCCAACAACAAGCATTTTTGGCACAACAACAACAACAAGCTAACCAACAGGGATTATTGGCGTGATAGCAATAGGATAAACAACAAGCGTTGTTGATACAACATCAATTACAAGCATACTTGGCACAACAAAACATGCAAACACCATCCAATAACACACCAACCAATCCACCCATCCCTCCAACTATCGAACCGCCTCCAAACACCTCCATCCCACCCCCTGATCCTCAAGATGATATATTAGCACAAATCAAATTTCTTTCACAACAAGTGCTTTATCTTCAATAAGGGAAAACCATAAAGCCAGTAAAGAACTTGTGCCCCTATCAGTTCAATAGGAGCATTGTCATGAAACCATTCCCAAAAGGATTTGAGGTCCCCAAGTTTGATAAACATCATGGAACATGAAACCCTAAAGATCACATCAAGGAATTCCAAGTGCATTACATTGAGGTCGCATATGACAAAAATTATCTGATGTGACTATTCCCTCGAAGTTTGGTAGGTACCACCATTAAATGGTTCTCGCATCTCTCATGAATCAAAAAAGTCTAGGAAATTGTGGACGCATTTGTGCAAAAATATGCCCTCAACATAGCTATGGATGTGAGCCTAGAAGAACTATCAGCTATGAAACAATCCAAGGGAGAAACATTTGCTTCATTCTTGCAATGCTAGCAATCAAAAGCCAAGAAAAGTAAATGGTCCATGCCCGAGGAACAACAAGTGTGCACCATCATCGCAAATCTTGATAGACTCTTGTCCTTCCATCTCAAGATGCAATGCATCAAAACCTATGATCAGTTGATCCCCAAGGCGCTCAATATCGAATGATACCTTATCTTATAAGGGGGAGCTCCTTATCAAGAAAGTCACCCATCCACAAGCTATAATGACAAACCTTACACATCGAAAAAAAATAGAAACATTACCAATCATGTTGTTGTTGATGCTAAAGTTGTCATTAGTGCACCTTGAAAAAACACACAAATTCCTCAACAACCACAAGCCAACAATCAGAAAAATTGACAAGCAAACACTGTCACATGCAGCCGAACAACTGAAAAATCAACAACGTGGACAATCAAGGTAGACAGCCTCTGCAATTTTTTTTTTATCCCAAACAGAAGTACACACCCCTTGCAGAATTGACTAAATCTATCATGAAAATACTGGTGCAGGAAAAAATCATCACAATTCCCACCTATGATAACTATCAAGAGCTCTTGGTAAAACTGCCATGGTACAATGAAAATCACCTTTTGTGATTTCCACAAAATCAAGGGACACACAACTGCCAGTTGCATGAGGTTGAAAAACTTGATCCAAGACCTCATTGACAACAAAATCATAAATGCAGAACAACCAACAAGGAATCAAAATCTTAAGATTTACATGAATTTGATGCCCAATCATAACAAAGGAAATGATAACAATGATAAAGGAAAGGGTACCTTCAAAAATGTGAATCATGTGTATGACCATGTCATCGCATCCCTAGATGAGTATTGCATTGTTATCACCATCAAAGGAGTCCAAGATGATTGTGGAGTCACCACAAGAGGTGGAAAAGCTACCATCACAGGATCATTTCAACCTCCTAGAGCATCCACTTCCAACCCAAGATCCATTCCTAGTGGCGACAATGTCCTTGACCAGTTGAAGAGAAACCCAACACAAATCTCCATCATGAAAATGTTGAAAATCTCACCAGCCCACAAAAAGATCCTTGAAGAAGCCTTGGCCTCATCTTTTGTCCCCATTGATCCTGATGCGAATCAATTCCAAGCTATGGTTGCACAACTCACCACACCTCACCTTCTAACATTTTTAGAACAAGATATTGTGACACAACTATATCACAATTGTGCACTTCATCTTGAGGCTTACATCCATAAAAACAAGGTCAAGATGGTCCTAGTGGATGGGGGTGCAGGGTTGAACATATGTACCCTTAAATTAATAAAAATCTTGGGCTTCTCCAAAGATGTTGTTCAAAAAGGAAAAGGAATAACCATAAGAGCCTATGATGATCAAGAAAGAGTCTCTCAGGGCACAATCCAACTCCCTATTCAAGTAGGACCGACTATCATGGAAGCAACTTGTTAAGTTCTTGACTTGGAATTGCCTTACAATATCGTCCTAGGGCATCCTTGGATTCATGGGATGCAAGCTATAGCTTCCACCTTCCACCAGTGTGTAAAGTTTACATACCAAGGCCAAGAGGTCACTAGCCATGGGGATCCTGAACCCTTTTACTATTGCAAAAATCTAGAAGAAAAAAATTGCAAAATCCCCCAAGTACCTAAGAACGATGAGGGTCCCTCAACCCCATACATAGATCCAGCTACTCTTTCCTCCACTTCTACAATAGAGACACCCGTCATCCTTGCCATATCTGATATCAACGTCATTATCCAGGACAATGGGGTTGGGGATTACACAATTCTTAAAAATTATTTTGTGCTAGGAGAGTTACCACAATCTCCTAGGTCACGAGAATGACTAATGCAGAGTCAAGGTGAAGAATAATCAAATCAGTGCCAATGTTAATCCAAAATAATGAACTCTCCCTTGAAACATATTCAACCTGCAAGCATCAACTCACCCTCAAGGATCTCAACCCTGAAAAAGTACCTCAACATGCCTATGATGGAAATTTAGCCATTTAAACTCAACCTCAAAGTCAGATTCAACACAACCCTCAAAACTAACCTTTTAACACTAGCACTCCTTATAGTATTGGCAAACCAATTTTTCAGTATTTTCTCAAAATCTCTCTAAAACACCTGAGGAATAAAACATGGAATCAAGTACCCATTTTAGATTCATTCAACATATCAAAGATTTAGATATCACTCTTTTAGATCAATGACTTCAAAATCAAGAATTTCATAGTTTTAGGCCTCTAATTAGGCCACTTTTCCAAAGGAACCACCTTTTAATCTCCTCACCAAACTTCCTAACCTCAAAAAATTCTTGAATCAAGTTCCCAAATCATAGATTTTCAAGGTCTCATGACCCTAAACACTCAACCAAGCCTCCAATGCTAAAACACTCCTTTTTCACCATTTCAACTAGGGCTTACTGATTTTCCCATATCTAGGAAACCCACCAACCTAAAACCACTTGAATCCTTCATTAATTTTCCTGTACATGCTTAAAACATCATTACATCAGACTGCCCCCATCTCTTGCATATACTTCCTCTATAAAGCAACCAATTTTCACTCTTTTTCACCGTCTTCCAATAGGGTTTTCAACCTTCTACTCAGACCAGACCTTCCTCAACCTCTCATACTCTTCAAGAACATCCAAATACACCCAAGAACACCAAAACAGCCAACTTCCATCCTATTCTCCTTACAAAACTCAAAAACCCATACCCTAGTTATGCTTAAAAGGCATAAAATTTATCTTTATGCAAGAGCAACATGGATTTCTCCCTTCACAACTCTTAAAATCTCAAACCAACCTACCTAGCATTATTCCTAGACTAATAAGGCCCATTCCAACCAGGTATAGTAGTCATAAAAGGGTGGAATGGCCTCTATGTCCCATTTTGGCTCTCATACGCCCTATACCCTGTTTTATAATCAATCCACATAGATCAGCCTCCTTTTCACTCAAAATGCAATGTTACACTTCAAGAAAGGATTTAGAACAAATAATACACCATGCTAAAGAGTATTCAAACCATTAATGAACACCAAACTTTTGTACGGACCCATACAAAAGAAGAAAGAGGAGAAAAACATAGAAATTTACTAAAAATAGAGCTTTTATTTTACTTCTTCCTTCAAGAATGACTCAAAAACCCTTGCACAAGCCTTCAAGAGGCCTTATAAAAAAAATTCAATCAAAAACTACTCAAGGAACACCTACAACTAACCATTCAACCACCTAGACCCTTACATTGCTTAATTTTTTTCCCTTATCACAATTTGTTGATAATAAACACAATATTAGGCACCCTTGTGCATTTTGTGCACTAACTAACACTAAAAGCCCCAAATTACATCAATAATGGTCTGAAAGACCCAATTTTTCGCTACTGTCCTAATGTCTTCCTTGAAAGGATGAATTTTTGAAATTGTGTGTATTGGGTGCTCCTGCACCAATCACCACTATCAAATAATGCTTCCTCATCCCAAACATTCACAGTAGGCCCCTCTAGCTTTAGAAGTTAGGGAGACCTAGGTGGGGAAGTAATAGAAGAGGACCCATCAAACCTCTTGTACCAAGACAATAGACCAACAACTGATCTACCTATGGATGATAGCAATAAAGGCTTACAAACGATACTCACCATGGGCTATGATAGTGTATACCTTGGAATTTATCCTACTCTAAATGTGCAAAACAACTTAAAATTGCAAATGATAAAATACCAAAGACACCTCAAGATTAGCCAAAGGAGTAACAAAACAAGAAAGGAAATGGACAAAACAAGATAAAAATGATTTCACCTTCCTTGCTGTTGATATCTCCTTGATTGACCCTTGCTTGGGATGATTTTGTGTGCTCCTTAGATGATTGCTTGGGTGACTAAATGCAAGCTTGAATGTGCAAAATGATATGAGATGGATAGCTAGATGATATTGGATGATTGAAGATGTAAAATGGCAGCATGTAGTTATGAAGATCAAAAGTGTTGAAAATGCCCTTGAGGAGGGGGTATTTATAAGAGAATTTGAATTCTCTAGAGAATTCAACGGTCAAGATTGATCCAACAAGGCCAAGATGAAGGGCTATGGTGGGTTGAGAACCCACAAGCCCTCACATCTTGACATGTGGAGGGTGAAGTGGACAAGGGGATATGAGGTGTGAGTGAGGTGTCAAGAAGGTACATGAGGTGGAGGAAGGACATGCACCTTGGGGAGTGAGGAGATTTCCTCAAAAAGGGATTCCTTGTCCCCAAGTGGGAGTGAAAGGGACATTTGAGGAATTTTGGAATTCCTCAAAAATCTACATGGGAAAAGGAAAGGTGGTTGGGGATATAAATGTGAATTAAAAATTCACATTCCTAGGATGATCTAGAGGATAAAAGGTGGGCTCCAAAAAGGTGGGACTTGGTCACATGTGGAGATTGTGACAAGTCCAAGGTTCTAGAAGCCTTGGAAGAATGGAATGTGAATTAAAAATTCACATATAAAGGAGGGGAATCTAGGACAAATAAATGTGAATTAAAAATTCACATGGGAAAGGGGGTTAATGTCCAAAAAGGAAAAATGGAAGAATTGACCAAAAAGTGGTGTTAAATTTAGCTAATGACCTTGGTTAAGGTTGTGCAAACATTGGATTAAGCTAATTAATGGAAGATTAGAGGCAAGTGGCAAATGTAGGAGGATGTGACATTAATCTTTGATTAAGAGAATGCACATCATAATCATGAATTAATTAAATTAATTCAGATTAGAGCAAGGTTATGGAGGATGTGACAAGGAGAGAGAAAGTGAGGAATTTTAAATTGATTTTAAATCAAAAGGGGGAAAATGACTAAATTAAATAAATTAGCGTATTTATTTAATTTAGAGAGGAATAAGGTGAAAGACAAAGTATTAATTATTAAATTAAATACTTTACCGATGTGAGACAAAAGGTGTAATATTAATTTAATAAATTAATATTAACACGATAGACAAGAAGGCAGTAAATTTAAGCATATGGAAGTGATTAAATTTAGATGTCTACAGATAGAAACAAAAGGCTTGGGAAAAATGACAATGGACTTCTAGTACCCCTCATGTCGGAGATGCCTATGAGAAGTCTTGGTCTCGGATGTACCCCTCCAAAGGTGACCATACTTGGAAAAGGTGCCTAGGTTAAGAAGGTCAAAACTCCTCAGCAATCTGTAGCCGCCTTTCAATTACTTGTATCCACAGGTCTGCCTTTAGACAACTTCACCTTTGACATAACTGATGTGTGTAGTAGTGACAAGGACCCCATAACTAATTTTCCTATGCTTTTCAAAGACACCTCCCTACTCATGATTAGTACCTTGTATTTTGAAACCAACGACCATCAAACCCATGAAATAAACCTAGTCTACCCCTAGCTCATTGATTACAACCAACGAAGACCGCCAATTCTAGACACTTTCAAAAATAATGAAGTGCTCTTAGAGTTCATGGGACTACAAAACATAGTGCCACATGGAGATCACAAGGTTGCATTTGATATCATTCTACACACACAAGCTTAGTATGAGGAGATGATTGAATCCTTTAGTCACAAAACTAAAAATTTGAGAATAATCTCAAAGTCTTTGAGTGAAAACCAAACTGTGGCACTCTTTGGCCCAAAAATAGTAAATATAAAGGATGTATCCAATGGTGAAAACCTCTCTGAGGTTCCCAAGGATGAAGGATTCAATCTTCCTCTTAGTGATCTACATCAGGAAAAGTCAATGGTTCTATCCAAGAAGTGCAACCCAGTTAACTTGGGAATAGAAGAAACTCCACATATCACATTTTATGTTGAATCATTGATGTTAGAAGAACAGGAGCTCCTAGCTTCCTTCTTAAGGGAGAGAAAGGTCAACTTTTCATGGAGCTATGTTGACATGCCCGGGCTTGATCCGGAGATTGTGGTCCACCATCTAGTAGTTTACCATGAAGCAAAGCCCATTAGACAAAAGCTCAGAAAAATGCATCCTCAAATAGCCTTGTTGGTTAAAATGGAATTAAAGAAGTTACTTGATGCAGGGTTCATAGGACCAATCGACTATCCAAATTGGGTATCAAATCTGGTACCTATTTCAAAGCCCAATGGGGGCATTCGTATTTGCACATATTTTAGGGACTTGAAAAAAGCATGTCACAAGGATGACTTCCTACTTCCCAACATTGATATGATTGTAGATATGACCACAGGACATGAGATGCTTTCACTGATGGACAAATTATTTGGGTATAACCAAATCATGATAGCCAAAGAAGATCAACACAAAATTACTTTTACTTGTCCATGGGGTACATATTGCTGGAACATGATGTCGTTCGGCCTAAAGAATGCTGGAGCAACATATCAGAGGACCGTGACCTTAATCTTTCATGACATGATCCATAAGACTATGGAGGATTATGTCGACAACATATTGGAAAAATATAGAAAGAGGTAGGGCCACATAGTAGCATTGAGTGCCATCTTTGATAGACTTGAGGAATACAATGACCACCTTAATCCAAAGAAGTGCATCTTTGGTATACAATTAGGGAAGCTATTGGGATACATTATGTCTATGAGAGGAATTGAAATAGATCTTGTTAAAGTAAAGGTAATCCTCGAGATGGAGGCACCTAAGACTTTGAAGAAGCTAAGAGACCTACAAGGCAAGCTCTAGTCAATCCACTAGTTCATAGCTCAGCTGGAAGACAAGTCAGTCCAATATTCTCACCTACTCCACAAGGGGGTAGCATACAAATGGGATGACAAGTGTGATCAGGCCTTTAACAAGATCAAAGAGTATTTTCTTACAACTCTAGTGCCTATGCAACCAATCCCAAGAAAGCCTCTAATCCTCTACATATCAGCAACAATAGCAACTCTCAGTGCTCTCCTAGCTTAGAAAGATGAAAATGGAACAGAGAGGGCTATCTACTACATCATTCGAACCATGGTAGGGAATGAGTTAAATTATTTCTTCATCGAAAAGGATTGTCTAGCAGTGGTTTTTTCCTCATAGAAGTTCAGACACTACATGTTAGCACATAAAATCAAACTCATTTCCAAGGTCGACCCACTCAGGTACATGCTTTCCAAAGCAATGCTCACAGGAAGGATGGCCAAGTGGATCATGATCCTATTAGAATATAACATCGATTATGTAGAGCAGAAAGTCATCAAAGGGCAAGCTATTGCAGACCAACTAGAAGAAGCACCAATGTATTCATAGAATCTGCTAATTTCAGAGTTCCCCGATGAATCCATCTTCAACTTGAGCATAGTAGATCACTGGAATCTGTACTTTGATAGTTCCTACACAACATGGATTAGGAGTCGGGGTCTTTTTTATCACTCCATAGGGAGACTACATACCAAGATCTTACAAGTTGGCATTTCCCCTCACAAACAATATTGCAGAATATAAGACTCTAACCATAGGACTTAGAATAGTAGTGTAGTGACATATCATGGCTCTCAAGGTATATGGGGATTCATAGCTCATAATCAATCAAGTAATTGATGAGTATTAGACTAAGGATGACAAGCTAACTCCATACAAGAAATTGGTGGAAAGTCTTAAGGAGTCCTTCATTGAGATCACATTCAAGTAGATATCTAGAGCAAACAATAGAGCGGTAGACGCCATGGCAATAATTGGATCCCTATTGGATATTGCTCACAATGTACCAAACCATGAATTGCTGGTAGAGTAGCTTCTCATGCCTACATTCAAGGTACCAAAGTCTGAATTTTTGTGTGAAATCGTTGGTCCCGGTGATCCCTAGTACCATGATATATACACTTATCTAAGAATAGGAGTCCTCCTAGCTGACATAACCCTGAACCTCAAGAGAGACTTTATCAGAAAAGCAACCCATTTTGTCATCCTAGGAGATACCCTTTATTGTAGAAGCATTGAAGGAGTCCTGTTACATTGCTTAAACATTGAGGAGGCATTGACTTCCTTAATTGAGGTACATAATGACATATGTGGTTCTCACTCGAGCGGTATGACCTTGGCCAATAAATTGTTGAGGACAGGTACTATTTGCCTACTATGGAAAGAGAAGCACGTGACTATGTCAGAAGGTGTCTACAATGTCAATAGCATGGGGGCCTAATCCATGCACCAGCCCAAGAGCTACACCCTATTGTGACATCATGGCCCTTTTTGCAGTGGGGGCTCGATCTTGTTGGAAAAATCACCCCCACCTCATCCAATGGCCACAAGTTTATCATTACTACCACTAAATACTTCACAAGGTGGGTGGAAGCCATACCAATGAGCTACATAATTGAAATGCAAATATCTAAGTTCATCCTGAACTACCTAATATGAAGCTACGGTGTCCCACAAGCTATTATCTCAGATAATGGGACACCATTCAAAAATTAGGATGTCCATGACCTATGCTAAAAATTCAAAATCCAACATCACTTTTCCACCTCGTATTATCCCCAAGGAAATGGCCAAGTTGAGGCTACAAACAAGACCATTTTGAAAATCCTCAAGAAAACGGAAATGAAGCTGGCCGTGACTAGCACTTACAATTAAATCTCACCCTTTGGGCCTATTGAACCAACATTTGCACACCCATAGGTGCCACCCCTTTTTCCTTGGTCTACAGATCATAGGCCATATTATCCATCGATATCAAGCTCCCCTCACTGAGAATATCACTATTGAATCTCATCACGGATGAGTAATATCAGGTATCATGACTAAATGAGCTGGAATTGCTAGATGAATAGTGAATGGATACCTTAAACCACTTGCAAGTGTACCAGAACTGACTCACATAGAGTTATAACAAGAAGATCAAGAGTTGGACATTCTAGGTAGGAGAACTTATGCTACTAGAAAATCAGAAGAACATCCCAAATTTGGACAGAAAAGGAAAATTTGAACCCAATTGGCTAGGACCATTCATCATCACAACAAGTTACAAGTCAGGGGAATATCAACTATCAACACCCAAAGGGGAACCTTTGCAGAAGCCCATGAATAGCTCCCATCTCAAAAAAAATTATGCCTAATCTTTCAGGGTAGAAAATGAGAAAACACAAAAACATGAGAAAAAGTCCTAAAAAAATGGTCACCCTGATGAAAACCTGGCAAATAGGCATCTTGGTGACAACAAAAAAATAAAAAATGCAAAAAATCCAAAAAAAAGAAAAGAAAAAGGATTAAAAATAGTAAAGAGAAAAATCGTCCTCTAGTGAAAACCACTTTGGTGGCTCTTTGGACAAAGTACCTTGGTGAAAACCTGGCAAATAGGCACCTTGTGAAAATAAGAACTTTCCATCCACCAATATCTTCACGGCTTGTTCTACATCATTCATCTGTCACACTTCCATCATCCATCCATCACACTTCCATCATTCATCTATCTCCATCCATCACCCATCTACATCTACATCATAGCTTGGTCTTGTGTTCGTGTCATGATTCCTCCTAATACTACTTAGCCCATTCCTAAGGCCAGTTTGTCCTGCCTTTGTCGGAGTGGTCTATTGCATCACATTGGGGGAATGTTCTTGAGGTCCCTCAAATTAGAAAATCTAAAAACCTCATAAAATTAGAAAATCCAAAAACATCAAAGAAATATCCAAAAACATTCATAAGATCGCAAAATCCCAAAACATTCAAAACATATCAAAATCCAAAAATAGGTCAAAAAGTCAAGAAAAAAAGTCAAAAACAAAGTTTTCTTGTCGAACTATGGGTCTCTGAGCTCTAAACATAGGTAAGGTTGATCTTTGATCATCCCTTGAGACACTTAGGTTAGTCCTTTAGGAGTCTGTCATAATAAGCTAACAATCCATTTGTTCATATTTCATCAATAATCGAGTTTGTGTTAGTCGAACTACATGGTCTCTGCGTGTATAACATAGTCAAGGCTAATCTATTGATCAACCCCCGAGGCCCCTAAGATAGGTCATTAGGTTAGGTCTTCAGTCAAAATCTCAGAAAACCCCAAAACATTGGAAATTTTGAAAATCAAAACATTTGTAAAATCTTGAAAATACAAAAAAAATAGCCTCAAAACATTTCAAAAACATCAAAAACATCCAATTTTTTGAAAAAAATCCATCTGTCTCATCCCACTTTCACCCACAATAAACATCACTCATAATAAATCAATCATCATCCTCAACCTTTGGTGAAACAATTAGAAACAAGTCTAGCAGGTTAAAAGGTAAAAACTCAAACATCAAAGTCTCAAGTCTAGGTTAGTATGTAAACAAGTTGGTAAACTCTTTGTGTCAATAGCCTATCATCCAATTAGTCCCAAATCAATCATCTGATATCATCATGTCCTAGGATGCATCCTTCCTACAATGGACATCAACATCAGGTATCACCCTAGTTTAGTCTTGGCTAGCGGTATTGAAAAACATTAGCTTGTTTGTTTACTTTATCTTTGTCTTTTGACTTATCTTATTGTGCTCATTCCAATGACCTTTCGGTGATGTCCAAACAAAGGGATTTAGTGAGAAAGGAATGGTGCAAAGATCATTATCTTTTTTGTCTACTATGTGTTTTGGATATTCTTGTAATATAACCTTGGTCATGCGTTCTTTATTTAGGTCTAGGGAAGGTGTTTTAGACATATTGTTCACCACATACGAAGGCTTTCCTTTCTATGTTTTGTCTGAGATATTTGGAATATTTGAACTATATTTTAAATAAGGTTCCATACACCAGGTGTGAACAGGAGTACTCCTATCTGATTGTTAGGTAAAATTCCATCACACTAGGTACAACGCCATCCTGGTCCTTTATACCTTGTTGCATCGTGCCTATGTGTGTTATCAAACATAAGGTAATTGGCCCTTTAAAAATCCCAACTCCTGGGTAAGGAAGATCATCATCATTATCATCATCATCATCATCATCATCATCTTTTGACTTGTTGGAATCTCTTGTTTTCTTCTATCTTCTTTCCACACTAACATGGTACCATGACAGTTAATCATAAATCATCATCACCTAATGCATCCATCCCGCATCCACAAACCATCAACATAATGCATATCATATCATATAAGAAATATTAATCATGTCACATGCATTGCATTTTTCATCACTAATATACATTGGTTATTCTAAGCATCTCATAAATCATATATTTGTGTCCATCACATAAACATAGAAGTATCATTACCCATAAATACGTCACCATATCATATGAATCATCATATAATTCATAAATGCATTGCCATATCATACATGAGAAAAGTATTGAAAAGAAAATTTTTGCATCTCATACATTTTATCATCCATTAGGTGCATAATATATATTTTTTAGTCTAAGCATTTGCATATCATAACATTTTTCATATCCATAAATCATGATAAAAATTGCACAAGAAAAGATACTGATAAAAATGGATCCATAAATCATTGCATCACATAACATCATCGCATTACATCACATAAGATAGAATCAGTGCATCACATGTAGACCATTACATATAGAAAGTAAACATCCATCCATAAATTCATAAATCAAATAAGACACATCATACATCAAATCAAATTGTCTCATCTCACATATATCATAAAAATAATGCACTATCATGGTACAAAATTGGGATCATGTGTGTATATCAATATAAGTACAAATCACCCATGGGGCTATAAAAAATGAGCCCATGAATCACAAAAATAATCTTGTCTCTGATCAAAAGTGGGCTAGCCCTGCTAGCTACTCCCATCACCACCCGACCTCTCTCTGTGACCCTCTGGAGGCATGTATCCTATCTGCTATGAATAATTAGGGACCCGTGTTGCTCAGGGCATGACCTGATGATAGTGAACTCTATAATAATCAACCTCTCAGACCGCCTCCCTGTATGCTAGCAAGTAAATTGAACTCTAGGAGGAGCATGTAGCCATACTCTCTAGTTGCTATCTCCAGCCCATCTCTGATGCTGCCTGTAGCTGTATGGCCTATCTCTATTGGATGACCTAGTCCTGCTCGGTCCTCAGCTGGTCTCTCACTACTGTCAAAGTAGAAACTTGTCCCTGCAAACCCTGTACCTATGCCTGTAACTGCAAAATTTTCCCATCCCTAGGGTTTGGCTATGGTGCTAGCTAGACAGGTGAATGGTCTTGATGACCATCTTTGGGTGGTGTCAGCTACCTACCCTAGTCTTGGTGACCATCTTTGTGCTACTCTGGCTGATGGGGAAGAGGTCCTCTTCCTCCTCTTCCTCTTCCTCTGCCACCATCATCATCCCTATCACCGTTGTCATCCTTGCCTCCCCTTCCTACTCGACCCCAACCACACCCTACACCTCAGCCTCTCGGTCTCCTCCATGGTAGGTGTGCACCTCGAACTATCAATCTGAATGGGGGATGAAACCAATCTTTGTATGCCTATGTGTGGTCCCCGGGTCTGCCTGTCCCTAATCATAAGACCATAGTCTGGCTATTAGCTACATGAAACTTTGAACTACATCCACTGTCATGATCGTCTAACCCCATGTTGTATCCCTTGTGGTAGGTGTGAAGATGGCCACATACTAATCATCAAGATGGTATTTTGTGTCCCCGAGCTCGTGGACCACTATGTCGGGAAAGTATCTCTAGATAATAGTATGCTCCCTCCCTTGCATCAACCGGTCCTTTATGGAAAAGAATAGTTGTTGTGCATCATCATACTAGGCCGACAAACAAAGATAGGGTCTCCAAGTAAAAACTATCATCTCATCAAGGACCTGCCACTGGTGTCACATGTCTGCTACTCCTGTGCGAGAATATTAAAGTCCACCCTTGTATCTCTAGACGAATGGGTCATTCGGCTCCATGGCTATAAGTACAACTCTCACAGGGTGAAGCACTGCAATGTGCTCCCAGGACCAAATATGTAGTAGTGTAACCCATGATCCGATGGAACTATTGTCACAATATGCGAACTAGTGAAGATCATGGTACAGCGAGGCCAACATCATTGGCCCCTAGGCAAAGCACTCCCTCCATTAGAGCATGCACTCCTAAGCAATCCCCCATCCCAGGTTGAGTATCACCCACGTCAGTCTGGTGCCACGAGTCCTAAGATGATCATAGCTACTATCAATCTGAAGGGTGGTACCACAGCTCTGTACCGCTCAAGCTCGATCTAACCCTCTGAAAAGATAATCTCATTGGTGCCCATGATATTGTAACAGGCGTCTCTATCACCCTCCACATCATAAATGACCCTCTCCATGGATCGATTATCAAAGAATGCACCACACATCCTCCAGGGACACTGTGGCATCTCCTATGGGGAGGTGGAATGAAGAAGTCTCACTGTGTCAGTGCTATTCCAGTGTTATAATCATCCCTAAGTGTGTCTTGATTGGTGGGCCATAAGCAATGTACCATAATTTGATAGCCCCCAGGTACTCCTACTGCATCTCTTCCAAAGGAGGATCCTAGGTCAATCTAGCCAAAATGGATGACCTGTGCTCCCGTGAATGGACTAGCTCCATGTCCTCCTTCATCAGCAAAGTCACTGCGTCAAGTTTCATAAAAAATTAGGATCTTTTTTGAGGTTTATGTCACTAAAATAACAAATGTGTCACTATCTGCAATTGCATCGTTGTTTGAAACTTTCAAACTTCATTGCCGCAAGCCAAACTTCACCGCTGCAACGCAGTTTGCCAGTGACCTAGTTTGACCTATTAACCTTAAAATCTAAATAGGACCACCATAGTGCTAGGTGCATATACAATGCTCTTTGTGCCAAACCCTAAATTTTCAAAGTCCACCGCCACTATGCTATATTCACTTGCAGCGTAGTTTGAGCTCGTGCAGTGTCGATTTAAGCTTTTTAGTGGCACTATATAACATCGCTTGACTTTGTTTAATTTTGGACCCTAATAAATGCATGAAAAAATAAAAAAATAAGGTCAGAGAAAGATGACATACCATGGGTCCTATGTCGGGAAGCCTATAGTACACTCGTACATGATCAGAAATGTGTCGTGGAAGCATGTGTTGCGCCATCTTGATCAGTCACCAGAGCTCAAATCATAGAATTATCTAAAGGCTATGTGTGCAAATGAATTAGAAGTGGCCCCTTGAGACCTATTTAAGCCTAAGAATTAGGATTTTTGACCCGATTTAGCCGTCCAGGTATGGTTTTAGACCCCCAATCCTGTTTTCACCCAAACCAAAGGTCGTTTTGCATCATTTTTTGTGTTTTTTTTGGCATCACAAAGACTTTCTAGAACCATCGAGTATTGTGTCCTCTTTTTTCACGAGATCACCCTCAAATTGATTTTTTTTCCATTCGATCTCTTGAGGGGGTAGTATATCGACATGTTTCTTTTTGCCAGGGTAGTAGTGGAGCAATTTAAAAAAAAAAAAAAAAATGGAATTTTGATTGAGACAGTTTATTCTTTGAACCAAAATAGTGTGTACTTTGCTTCAAAGAGGGGCAAAATGTAGACATAGAAAATATATTGACACATTTGATCCTAATTACTAACATCATTTCATCCTGAATCATCTTCTTAGCTAGTCGTCACCTTTCTCCCTTAAATAAATCAATCAATTTATCTGATTAAGTCATTCTCTTCTATTAATTAAATAAATCTTGATTTTATTTAATTAATCCTATTGTCTCTGTTTAATTAAATAATTCACTTTATTTAATTAAATCTCTAAAGTTATTCCATTAAATTAAATGAATTAATCTTTGTTTGATTTAATCTAACATCATCTCCCTCTTAATTAAATAAATCAAAATATTTATTTAATTAAGTCTAATTCATATTCTTCTCAACTTTGATTTAAATCAATCCAAAAATATAAATCAAATAGTCACATCAACTAATCTCCTATTGAATTAATCCAATCATGATTAATTCAATCCGAATCACCTAAATCCTCTATATTTTGCCACTTGCACATGAAAATACATTTAAATGATTTATTAAATCTCTATTTTCTCTCAACATGGCATCTTTAGGGGAATATTCCTCCAGGTTTGAAAATCCCTCCAAGTGGGTTTGTCCTTCCAACAAAGCATTTAACCCTCTTACATTTCCTTGTGCATTGAGCCAAGTGGCATTTAAGTCATTTTCTTTCCCTCTCCAACAAGTCATTTCACAAATTTGAAAATCCACCCAATATCATTTATTGTGCACATTCATCAAAATGTGCTCAAGCTTCCTATATTCACATCTTGACAAGTGGTACTTGGACATTGGATTTTGAATGATCCCAAATTGCTTCGTTTTGCTCATTCCTCCATCTTGTTTTTCTATAAATAGAAGGCTTTCCTTTGTATTTTGGATCCACAACTTTTAGCAAGGTTACTATCTTCACATTTAGAGCAATTTTATCCATTTCCATAGCATTTTCCATTGTCATAGCTAGGTTATTGAATATTTTATCAAGGAATCACACTTTTATTCATCACCAAGTGGATCAACCTTCATCAAGATCATCAAGCTTGCAAAGGAGTTGGGAAAGGGCCAATTGCCACATAAAATTAGCACCAATTCCCCCATGAGATTGAAATTTTGTATGTTTAAATAGGATTTCATTGCTTTTCTTGTTTTTTTTCATCCTCCATATTTTGAGCATTGTAGATGAATTTCATGGGGAATCTAAGTTCTAACTTGCATATGGATCTAATAATGTGTTTGTTCGCTATGTTTGTGCAAGTCTAGGATTGGGGTTCACAACTGCCGAGAAACCTCTACCAAGATGATTCGGTCATTGGGGTAGCATGGTAACTTGTATGGTCTTCCTAAGAACCCTTCTACTCTAATGTAGGTCAACTTCAGGAGTTGAATGAACAAATACCCAAATCCCTTAATGAAGGCCTTTGCATTGTGTGACACCCTTCTTTCAAATTCTCCTTCCAAGAGTCTAATTATATGCGCAATGAAGGCATCATTTACTCTTCTATATTCTTTCTTGAAATTTTTATATAATAGCTGAGGGTAGTAGTCATAAACTTTAAGTTCTCTCTTTGTACCCAATGGGCCTGCATAGAAGAGTCCTTTATATAGGAATTTTTTCACAAGAAGGTAGACTAGATATGAATTCATATAAAATTGATAGGTTTTTTTTACAACCAAGAGCTAGTTGTGCATGTTATCACTAATCATCTTGGTGCAATGGAATTTTCTCTTGCCTTGGATGATATCCTCTACAAAATAAAACATCCATTCTTTGAAGAAGGTGACAGTTGGTAGGCCCATTACCCTACTGAGGAGAGTAACTAAATCATGTTATGCTTCGAAGAATTCACTTTTGAATAGATTCTAGGGCACTTTGTTGGCATTGCCCCACTTGTCCTTCAACCAATATTGGTTCATCATTCTCTTGCATCCTAAGGTGTCTTGTTGTTAGATATTTTGAGAGAATCCCTTCTCTACTTCTTCCATTTCATCAAATGTTGGAAAGTTGAAGATCCTACCAATAGACTTAGACGACAAGTCTACCAGTACTCTTCCATATTTATAAATAATATTCTTATTGGAGTGGTAGCACTCTCGGCAAGTTATGACCAACTCAAGAGCAATTAGTGCAAGAAAGAAGCCTACTAACTTTGCAAGACCACTTCGCTTGATTCTCCATGTGTCCTCAATGGTAGGGTTGACAATCACCCTTTGCTTGAATTCATCTATATTCACATGTCCCAAGTTGGTATCTACTATTGTGTCCCAAGTCAAGGCAAGCTTGGAGGTGCATTTCACCCCATGGAACTGATATTTCATTTGTTCTTTTTCCTCTTTTCCCCTCAGTGTTCTTGCAGGCTTCTTTCCCTTGTCAGTTTTTCCTTCGGGTTATGCTAATGATTCTTTAGAAGGTTCCATAAATCTTGCACACATAGAGTGCAATAAGTGTTTTCATATATAACAAGGAAAACATTAGTTAAATTCTACAAATTAAAGGTTAGATCCATTCATACATTCTTAAAAGGTCATGTAATCCCATAGACGACCACCTGCAGTAGAAATTATGCATGACTTATTTAAAAGGAAAATTCCCTAAGGAATGATTAAGCACATGTGGAAATAGGTCATGAAGAAGCCAAAGTCATTTGACATGGCTCTAATGATCCTATGGATTTGGGACATGTGCATGTTGTGAGGTGGAAAGGCATTGAGTCTCAATCATTAAGTAGTGGCATTCGATAACTGACAACGCACATGTGCTTTGGACATTTTGAGTTGTGCCTTAGAGTTTCATCATTTTTGGGACTATGGAAACAAATTTTTAGGTCATAGTTAGATGTTCACCATTATAGAATGGTCATACGAGGATGGTGGTCTGTAGATGGCAATTCGTATAGTCAGACCCGAAAACTAAGTCCAAACTTAGGTTCTATGTTGAAAGTCTTTGGAGTTTGATGGAAGGAAGAACCTCTAGCAGAGTCCACATTGTAGGAGGACATGGGAATTCAGATGCTAGAAAGTGAAATTAGGTAGTCAGAGTTTCGAGAGTGTCCATCCAAAAGACTTCACTCACAAGGACCTTTGACTTAGCGTTTAGTTCAATAAACTTCAAGGATGGAGATTGATGATGGATGGTCCATACTACAAGGCGGCCCAATGACTTAGTTGTAAGATAGTGACTACTAGGTGATGGAAAACCGCATAAGGAGGCCTATGGGGTAGTCAAGACTTGGAAAAATTTGGCATCTGTTGGGTTCATTTGGCTAGGGTGGCAGTTGTCTGCAAAGGGAATCCTGAATGGAGGTTCCCACAAAGGGAACATACTTAGCCATATCTTTGAGAATTTTCAAATGTTATTTAGGATAGTGATGGTGATAATGTGGGCTATAGGAATTTATCTTCCGCATGAAGAATGAAAATGGAGGAATAGGATTTCACATGGGTGCGAGGACATAGTTTTCATTGATGCTAAGGATTTCAAATGCTAGGGGGAAAATTATTCATGCAAGGCCAAGGATTGCAAAGAATTTGATGAGATTTCCATCATGGAATTGGATTGGAATTTGAGGACTAAAACATTTTTGAAACCCTAGTTTGAGAGAAATGCTTCAAAGATTTGAAACAGAGTGTAGCTACCTAGAAATTGCATAAAAATTGGTGAGAATCTGTCTCGAATTTGTTGTAAGATCTCATGCAAGCTAAAAATTCTTGTTCTCCATCAAAATTTCAAGAGGAAAGGGTGAAAATGACAAGTTCGACCCTTCTATTTATAGGAAAAACATAATTTATGACATGCATTTAATTCCCAGTATGGCAGCAGGTCAGTTGGTAAGGTTATGGAAACCCAAGTTGTCATAGTCATTCAGTGAAGACCCAGGCGGCAAAGGTGGATGTACAACCCACAATGTGGGTGGACTGTTGGGTTCAGTCACAACTTAGTGGCAAGGCAGTGATAGCCTTCCACAAAGGGAGATTCATAAATGTGGGCCTGCGAGGCTTGGTAGACACAACGGAAAAAGAATAAAGGAAACTCGAAGGTCCAAATCTGCAAACACATAGAAATAGGGATTTTGGTCAAAGGGATTTTGGTGACTTTACTGTAGGGATGAACATAAGCATAGAATAGGGAGGACACAAAACAAGGCGAAGATAAAAACAACCCGACAAATGTGAAGAGGAAAGAGGGGGGTCCTTAGTCTAAATGAGGCATGTGTGTTATAGGCATAATAAATGGTGACTCTATTGAGGAGAATGCTCCCGAGTGTTCTAAGGGTATAGATTCATCTGGAACCCAAAATCTCTAGTTTTGCAGACTAGAAGCCAATTTCCTCAAATGAACCAAGGACTTAGAGAAGGATGGGATCCTTAGTTGAATCAGATCACAAAATATCTCAGAAGTGTTTGAAATGAGTTTTATTTAGCTCCCTCAAAGACCACACATGGAAACAATCAATTAGCTGAGGCAAGCTATGTAAGTTGTCTATCCCCAAAAGTAACCTAGAAATTGCTCTACTACCAGTCAGGCATCCATAGCCCTAAAAAAGTTGTCGTTGTGACCCCATGAAAATTTCTCTATTGCCAACTAAGCTTTCATAGCGCCAATAGAGTTGCTTGCACACCCACACAGTTGCCTATTCTCCAACATTTTATTTTCTCTTTTCTTTTTTTAATATTTATTTTTTCATTATTTCTTCTCAACTGCATAAGCTTTGAAGCTCATAGTGGGTTTGGAAAATCACAGTGGTCACTGGAGCAAACTTAGGATTTTTCACTTGCTGAAGCCTCATAATTACTATCGTATAGCCCATTGAGAGTACTTAAAATGTATTTCATGTGTCATTTGAGATAAGTGTGAAGAGATTCAAATAAGGGTGCTGCACTAAATCAAGTTAAAGCTCGAGTAAGGGGACCTAACTCAAGGAGTTGAATAGAAATTCATGATAATTGATGAAGATTTATCCAAGGAACCAATAGGGGCAGGTAGAAAAGTGAGCCATCTAATGAGCCAAGCACAACCACTATATCAAGATCAAAGGACATCCTTAGCAAAAAAAAGTTAGGAAAGCAAGCAAGAGCAAAATAACAAACCAAAAGACCTACCCTAACTATATAAAACTATATACAAAGAGCTAAGCTTGGAAAGCTCAAGCAAAGAAATAATGCTTGAGGTACTACCCATTGACAGGCAACAGGACATCCTCTTTGGTGAGGGTCTTAAGGTGAAAGGCATTATCTCCTAGAATCTTAGAAATTTGAAAGGGGCCAAGACAGAGCTTGTCGAATTTGTCATGTCCCCCTTTCTTTTAATGGCTTTTTCCCAACAACAGACTAAATCACCTATCCTAAAGGGCTTCACTTTGGCTTGGCTATCGAACCATCTCTTCACTACACCTTGGTTTTTGGAAAAAAATTCTATTTCTTGGTCGTAGGCTTCCTCTAAATGCAACAACTCAGCCAGGCAGGCTTCTTGGAATTCTCCCTCCTCATAGTATGTGTTAATGAATTATAGTGTGGGGATCTTGAGGTGGAATAGAAAAACAGGCTCTAGGCCATAGATGGGGAAAAATAAGGAATTCCCCGAGGCAACTTTATGACACGTACGATCTTCCCACAGAGCAAAACGCAATTGGGTGTGCCAATCTTTTGAGTTCTTGTCAAGCAGTTTTCGAATGGCAGTCAACAGGTTCTCATTTAGGCTAGGCCATTTCCTTGGGGGTAATATTTGGATAAGAATTTAATTAAAATTTCATAATCGTAAGCCCAACTAGAAAACATAAGAGATGCAAATGTGAGATCGTTATCACAAACAAGAGAAAATGGGCAACCAAAGTGATTTAAAATAAAACTTTCCAAAAAAATATTAACTACTTTAGTTGTAAATTGCCTACATGCTATTACTTCAGTCCTTATAGTACAATAATCAATAGCATTCAGAATATACCTATGGCCTACAGAGGATGGTAGGCTTACCAGACCAATCAAGTCAAGCCCCCATTGAGCAAAAGGCCTTACCTCCACAACTGGTTGGAGTGGGACATCAACATTTCTTTCCCTAGTAGCAGTGGTCTAACTGCACATGGAAGGTTCTGACATGGTTGTGTGCATATTTGAATAGCATCAACCAATAATACCAAGCACACAGGATTTGTGGCCAGTACCAAACTTATCATGAAATTTCTTCAGCACTTCAACTACTTCCTCTTTTCCAAGGCATCTAAGATAGATTCCTTCATGATTCCTTTTGTATAGTATGGCTCCTTGTAGCATGTAACTACTACTCTTCAATCTCAAAGCACATTTTTGTACTCCTTGCAGCCACGATGGACACTTTTTGTTTACTAGATAATAGACGATGTTGTTGTACCATTGACTTGGGGAAACATCCTCCAAAATTTATTGTTGCACCATAAGCTCGGGTACTATTTTTTCTATTGTGCAAGTGAGGGCCTACCCTTGGACCAACTTCATGGGTTGAACATCCATGTCATATTCTTGTAGTAGTGTGACCCATTTTTCTCTTCTTTCTCCCAACTCATTTTGCATTAGCAAGTCTTGACAACCGAATCTAGTACAATTGTAAACACCTTGTTCTATAAAATATAGTGCCAAAATTTCTTGATGCCTCTTACCAAAGCATATGCCTCCTTTTCAATTTTGTGGTAATGCAATTCTAAATCTTTTAAAGGGGAACTCATAAAATAAATGGGATGCTCATTCCCTTCATCATCTTTCTGTGTCAACATGTTGGAACACGAATGATCTGAGGAAAAGCAGTAAAGCATAAAATAGCTTCAAATAGTCAGGGCTGACCAGTACTGGAGCATCTGCAATAGCCTTCTTGATTTATTCAAAATATTTTTTAGCTTCCAATGTCCATTCCACTTTGGCATCCTGCTTGAGCATGGCATTTAGTGGCTTGACTATTTCTGCAAAGCCTGTGATGAACTTCCCGACAAAGTTGATCTTTCTGAAGGACTTCATCTCCTTCTTGTTTTCCATGGGCTAAATTTTAAATATAGCTTGAATTCATTATGGATCTATGGAGATCCCCTTTTTTGAGATCAGGTATCCTAGCAGCTTCCCTTTGGTCAACCCAAAAATGTATTTCTTCAAATTGATTGAGATGCCAAACTCTCTACATTTTTGGAATACTTTGCACAAGTCAAATACGTGATCTCCTCTTTTCTTTGAAAACACAGTGAGGCCATCCATGTATATGATAATTCATTTTCTAATGATATCCTTAGAGGCTATGTCCATGGCACACTAGAATATCTCACCTGCATTAATTAATCTAAACGACATTCTCCTATATACAAACATACCCCATTTTGTGGTGAATGTTGTTTTATGCCATCTTCATACTACACCATGACCTAGTTAAACCCAAAATAGCCATCAAGAAACATCATTTAGGACACATTCATAATCTATAACACCTCATCCAACAAGGGCACTGGGTAGTTGTCCTTTTCAAAAGTTCTATTTAGATTCTTGAATTCCACACAGTCTAATTTCCCCATTATTTTTCCTAACTAGGACCAAATTTTCCACCTATGTAGAATGGCAGATTGGAAGATGATTCAAGCAAATAGTAGCTTCTAAACTTCTTTGAAGATAATAGGCTCCACTAGTGCATTGATTGGGCATTGATGCTGTTGGAAAGGCCTCACATTTGGCTTAAGGGGAATGGTATGAGTGATAATTTACGTATCATATAATTTAAGTTCTCCATACCCCCAAGAAATTACATCATGAAAAGTGCACAGGGTGTCAAAAATCCCTTTTCTTTCCTCTGGGGTGCACACCTTTCCAATGAAAATGTTTTTGACTTCTTCAGTTGTATCCATATTGTGAGCATCGTATTGATTGTCTATTGACTCTTTTTTGTTCTGTTAATCTTGGTCTCTTATTTGATCCAAATCAAATGTTCATTCTAGTTGAACCATGCCTCATGGTATTGTGTTGCTCTTTAGATTGATAACTCCTTCTATATCAAGTTTATCTTCCTTGGGTTCTACTTCATCTATGATTTGAGTGGCAAAAACATTGAACATTGTGATGAAATCTAGGATATGCTTGTCGTCATTAAACACCTAGAAGTGGGTGACATTTTTGGGCACTGATGGGGTAGAGGTGAGCTCTACAGTGAATTTCTTTAGGCTAGTTAAGGAAAAAGGTTGGAGGGTACTCGCTGCTTGAGCTAATGCATCGATAGTATGATTCTTGCTACATGGGATCAGCTAAATATTAAATGCATCTAAGCCCTCTATAAGATCCCATACCCTTTGTCTATAGTTTGCTACCCTTCTATCATGACAAGAGTATAGTTTCCTAACTTGTTTCACCACTAGCTCAAAATCACCAAAAACTTGTAGCATTTCACCTTTCTTTCTTAATGCCATCAGTAACCCATGAACTAATGCTTTGTATTCTGCTACATTATTTATGCAATAGAATTGCAATCTATGGGCAGTAAAATACGTCTTACCCATGGGACTGATGAGCTCAAAGTCGACTCTTACTCCCTACTTGGATTTGGATCCATTGAAGCATAATTTCCAAAACTTAGAGGAATCTTTGACTTTGGAGCTAGTTGAGCATGTTTCCCCTTTTGGTTGTGCATCTGCTTCTGCATCCTTGGGTGATTGCAAATATATGGGCTGGTTGTGATCTTGTTGTCCTTGAACCTCCTCCTCCTTGGGAGCAATTAGTCCTTTGATATGATCCTCCACACTTTGGAACAAGCAACATTAAAACTCAAAATGAGCTACGTCATCCACCCTACACCAAATGGGCAATATTAATTCTTTGAAGTTCATCCTAGTGCCTAGGCTGAGTTGGTCTTGCACACATTTTTGCATAAAATCTTGGAAACTGTCCAACAAGCTAAGGCACTTGTCGTCTTGGAGTTCTTCATCATCAGATTTGACCAAGACCTTTATGTTATTCGGGAGGGAAGTTAGATGGATAGGAACATCACACAACATGAGGACTTCCTCTACACTTTCTTCATTATCCTAGTAACCAACGGGATAGTAGTTTCCCAATTCTGTTTCTACAAATAACACCTCATTTGTATTGTTGTACTCAGTAATCATGAACTTCATTCTGGGCTCATGATTAACATATATCTGATTAGGCAGCCCCTTCCAGGGCAGCCATAGATGGGAATAATCTAGTGCAACATAAAAATTTAAAGATCATGTGAAATCCCTTCCCAATATGATGTTGTAAGTGTCTAGAATGTTGGTAACCTAAATATCTAAACTTTTTGGACTCTTAGATCCACCGCAATCTGCATGGGAATTCTATTCAATTCCCCTACTATGTTTACCCCATTTTGTCTAGCTGAGTCACCTTCTATTGGGAGGGGGTTGGAGTTATTCCTAGTACTTTGCATACTACTAACAACCTAACATTGGCTAAGGCACCTAAATCTAGAAAATAGTTGTGTAAGTTCTTTCTAAATATTCTAATTGTCATCAAGAAAGGAGGGGTCTCCAGTTTCCCTGGAACAACCCTACCGATACATTGGCTTGGGCTAGTTGAGCCTTGTATTTATCATTGTTCTTTTCCCTTGTTTGTGCTCGATTATGCTCTTTAGTTGGTTGCTTGTTTACTTTTTGATTTAACGGTTGATCGGGATTCTTTCCCAATATTTCCCTAATCACAAGCTCGTTTTGGGAGGTATCAAATGAACCCTCTTGGTAGGCGATTCTTGGGTTGATTTGGATGGAGCAGTCCCATTGAGAATTCTAAAGAAGGCATTTCTAATAGCTGAGACTCTAAGTAATTCATAGGGTAAAAGGCTCAACTTAACCTTTTTGAATTCTTTGGCTACATATTCCCCCATTTGTTCAACCTCTACTTCAAAAGATTTTCCTTGGGGTGAACTAGTGGGTTGATCTTGAATTTTGATTTGGCTACCTACTTCTATTGAAGTACTGAGTAGGCATGTGGGGATAAGTGGGATTGTTGTTGGAATTAGGGTCAAGTAGAGTATTGAAGTTGTTAGGAGGAGTGGAGGTAGTGAAAGGACCTCCAACTTGTCTATTCCTTAATTTTTATGGGGTTTCTCTTTGATGGAACATTTGGACCTCATCCTCATGTAGCTCTTCCTCATCTATGGGAACATTATCTACTAAATCAAAAAGTTGAGACAAGGAGCTCTTGTTACCTACCTCCTTTGCTTCTTTTCCCTTAGGCGCAACCTCCTTCTCGAGCGTGTTGCTTTCACTTTGTGGGAAAGGAGCTTAGTTGACCATGACCACCAAGGAATTTTAGGGCTCCAAAGGAACTAAGTATCTGCAACTTGAGCCATCAACTGCATTCTAAACTTCCACTTGAAAAATTTCTACGACAGTTTGGAATTCTAGGAAATCCAACTCAAAATTCTTGTTTGTCTTGTGGATTCGATATCATCTGATAAGGTGTCCTTAGCTAGATAAAATTCACTTGTAGACTTATTGGCACCACTTGATTGATCAAGAGGTGTGGGAATGACTCTATTGTTTGGCCTAGTGTTCGAAGTTATGTTTTTCCTTTGTAAAGGCCTCCTGACAAAGTTCTTTCCTAAATTTTGTCCCCTTACATATTTTTTTCTAGAAGATGCACCCGAATCATGGTTGTCTTGGTTAAGGTTGGCTTGGATTCTCCTTTGAGAGGCCTACTACTAGTTATTTTGATTTCTCAAAATGTGTCATCTCTATAGACAACTTCTTCACTAGTTTGGTCAGCTCATCAATCTAATCCTTCTCTACGTTGTTCTGTTATGGCACTAAATTCTAAAAGAATATAGGTTGCATCATGGGTTGGTTCTATTGGGAAACTAGGAACTTAAAGCCTTGCAAGTATGAAGGCACTTGAGTCTATTGAGCATAAGCATGTTGTTGTGAAGGTTGAAAGTAGTGAGAAACTGAAGGAACTTGGATCAATGGCTGCCCCGAATATGGCACTATTGGCAGTTGAGGGACTTGATTTAGCATAAGCATCTAATGGGTCAATGTATGAGTGAGCCCTTGAATCTGAGTTGGGTTGGAAGTTTTCCCTAAGGAGGGCAGCGGACCTACAATATGTTACCCCAAATCTATGCTCATTGTGTATTCTTTTGGATGTGCATCCACAATCCTAGACAGTGGTCAGTGCATCCTTTTTACCAAAGTGGATGTAAGATTATCTAGGGTAGCGTAATACACCAGTCAAGTGGATGCATCATCAACCACATAAGGTGGCTGCAACTTCATGAGGGCTTTGTGAAACTAGTCCTTAAATGAACTGGTAGGCTCATTTACTTCTCTTATGATGGACATGAACTATTGATATAGTTCATTGGGCTAATAAGAACTTTGAATGTCTACAAGAAGGTGCTCTTCATTTGATCCCAAGTAGTGATGGATTCAATTGATAGGTGGATGTACCAATAGAAAGCCTCATCCCCCAACAAGGGAAGATCCTACAAGCCATGTCTTCATGTTCAATCTGCATATCCTTTAATGTTGTTTATAAGATCTTGATGTGCTCTTCTATTGTCCTTCATGGATCACATGGGTGGAACTTGTTGCAAAACCCTTTCAAGTTCTTTGGCATATCATGGAAATCATTGAAGGACAAAGGAGATGGGTTATTTCCCAGCCAAGCCATTGTGGGAGATGGAGGCTACAATTGCTATGTTGCAATGACTTGGGATTGAACTGGGACTATAGTTGGGGCAGCACCTTAAAAGTGCAATGCAAGGGTTGGGACAACACCTTGGCTATGGGAAGTGAGGAGCGGAAATGTAGTTTGGAGTGACTAGGAGGATGGAAGTGTTGTCAGGAGTGAAGGGGAGGAATGATATGGATAGATGGAAGGAGATGGATGAGATGGAGGTCGAGTGGGAGGGATTGAAGCTAAGGCTTCCCCTTTCTTGGATCTCTTAGCCTTAGTAGGGATCTTTAACCATTGAAATTCTCCCTTTTCTAACATGGATCTAAGCACTCTATGAAACCTTTAAGGGGAGGAGGACCCAATTTGATCCAGCTTAGCTTGGTTGCCCTCCTTCTAGTGTCAATTTTGTTGATGGGTGTTTTTGCACTTTCTCAACACAAGCAACACACAAGTATGTTACCTCTCTTGAAAGGTAATTTCTGCAACTAATTTTTAGAAATCACCCAAAGGTATCTTGGGTGTCAAGTCATGAGTAAGGTTGGAATAGTTAAATTGGTTGATGTGATTTGTTGGTAATCATAGAGGGAATTTATGGTCACTAAGCAAGGAGGGAATTGGGTTTACTAAAGGAGTTTTGTAAATTCTAGAAATGAAGGAAAGCTGCTGCAAGTTCAGGACAATAGACTAAAACTCCATATTTTCCATCAGATTTAGCTTTGTGGTGATGCTATAAATTTTTCTAAACTTTAGGTTTCAAAAAAAGATCAAAAGGGAAAAGGGATAAGAAGTTTCCTAGACTTGCAACTAATGTTGAACAGTAACAATGCAGGATGCTATAGTGGACAGACTTCCTAAAACTAAGTTCCACTTAACCAAGGGGAGCCTACAATCTCATGAAACTAGTGCAATCTTCTAAGGTCTACAAATGTTCAAACCATTCATTCACCATTAAAGCATGAACAATAGTTGAACTTGATTGCAGCAATTTAAGTGATGCTCAAAATAACTTTATACAATAGTTTATCAACAATAAACAACAAAAAGTATGAGCTAAGAAGACATCAAACATTGTAGCATTCTTCACCATTAAAGCACAACATGAACTAACAACTAAACTAACATAAAAATAATAATAATGAAGCTTAAATTTAAGATTGGGAGAATGAATCATGCACACATGAGAAGAAAACACAAGAAACCATCAAAATAATGCTTTTCTCATTAATTTTCTGCAACATGCCTTTACACAAAAACTCATCTCTATCTTTGAAAATGAGAGGATGCCCTTATTTATAATTTTTCAAAACAAAAATTAATGGAATTGATTCATTTACATTGTGTGGCTCATCTTCATTTTACATTAGGGTTTCACTGACCCCCAATATTTCACAATTTAAAATAGACTATTTTGTCCTCTTCCCTATTTTTTCATTTAGCCTATTTTGTCATCTAGCTACCTTGGCACTGTTAGAATTGGCTATGGATGCCAAGATCTATGGACCAAATGGAAAGCACAAGAAAAGAGAGAGAGAATATGACAAGAATAAACTGTATTCAATGTCATTAATATGATATGAATCTGATTATGATTCTTACAATGAGAGAGACCCCTTGGTTATATAGCCAAGGTGAGAACATAGAAGGGCATAAGATTATGACAAGTGTCAGAATCTTATGACATGAGACAACTAGGAAAACCTATCACTCCACAAAAGGTGGAGAGATAATCACATGATGTGTCCACAAAAGGTGGAAGTGATGTGGTAATGACATGTCAAGAGTCCACCAAAAGTGGAAATTCTCCAACAACCTCTATGTAGTCCCTAAGTAAACTTAACTAAGGTGTAATCATGACCACAGGACAGGTACAAAACATTTAATTACACCAACACTTGTAGGGTGCAACAGGAGAATGTATACACAAATGCAAACAATGATGCAAGATGGGTCCGACTCTGAAATGTGTTAGGTACCCATGTACCTGATGCAGTGCAATCTCTCATGGCGAGGAAAGGGAGAGAGAAACCTCATGGGAGAAAAACTCCCCTCAAAGAGATGAAATACAAAATAGAAATGTCTCTCAATGAAGAATTAGAAGGTAAAAAACCCCATGTGAGGAAAAAGACCCCATAAAGGAGAAGTAGAAAGAGAACAAGATAGCCCCCTCAATGTTGAGTCTCCTGCAAGAATGGTAGAAGCTCAATATTGAATGCTGAAGATGATCCAATCTCGCCGAACAACGTTCCTCCCCTTAGGAAGAAACAAAACCAAGGATGTATGTAGGATATCATCAAGATGGATGATGGATGATGGTGTCTCTGAAGCATGCTCAAGTGTCTCCATGTCGATGCCAAAAGCTATCACACTCCAATCAGGCATTCTGACCTGCTTGTTGAAGGGAAAATCCAGCATCTAGTAGAGATAAATGTAGAGCACTATCTAAAGAGACAAGATATCCCCCTCACGAGAGACAAAGCCTCCTCAAATGTTGTCCAAAAGGAGATCCACACTCCACGTAAGGCGAGAGAAGAATAATGATCATGCTTAAGAAGGAGATAGAACAAGAGATTCCAGAAGTGTTCCCTCACAACAATGAAAGAAGGTGCATCTTCATCAAAGAGAAGATGAATGCTATCAATGGTGTCCTCAAATC
>VDFB02000015.1:101967878-102017013 GCA_007258455.2 Sequoia sempervirens | reverse complement strand
GAGACATAGGAGTGAGTGAGAAAGAGAGGTCCTTAAGAGAGGGAGAGGGGGTAGGAGGGAGAGATGGGAGAGAGAGAGAGGGAAAGAGATAACATTTAAATATTTTATATGTTAGTAATATTAATTAGTTATATAATATTTTATATATTAGTAATATATATACATTAAGTAAAATATAGAAATAATATTTAAATATTATACATAATAATATAATATATTATATATTAAATTATAAACTATATTTTATATTCTCAAGTAGATATATTAAAATAAACTACAAAATATTTATTGCATTTTATAAATCATATATTATAAAGTGTATAAAGTTTTTTAAATCATATATAAACCAAATCAGATATCCGTTTTGAAACGGATATCCGATTTGGTTTATATATGATTTAAAAAAAAATTATACACTTTATAATATATAATTTATAAAATGCAATAAAAAACGGATATCCGATTTGAAACGGATATCCTAGTTTGAAACGGATATCCGATTTGAAACGGATATCCGACATTTCTACATAATTTTATTGCCTAGGGATTAGCCCCTCATTTGCTTTCTTTGGTATTTTGGCTTGGACATGCCAATCCTAAGAAGTCAACGCAAAAAATGTGTTTGACAACTTACTTTGTTTTTCTAGACTTCGTCCATGTGGCTGACAACTTTATTTTTAGCCAAAATTGATGAAACAAAAAGGGTTTGTAGAAGAGACTCTCAGCTTTCCACCAATATAAATTATTCATTACTTTGAATTTAATAAATAATTATTATTTATTTTCTTTTAGAATTATGACTAAAGTCCTGATTGATAGGCTGATTGAAAAACATCTATAACTTTCAAATGGTATTATATTTTTTGAATCCAAAATATGTGTCACATTCTATGTTTCACATAATATAGGATTAAAAAAATAAAAAATTGAATTTTATGAGGTTTTAACCAAGTTAAGGTGGTCAGACATACGAGTTTTTATATTTTTTAAAAGTTGTAATAAAAATTCTCATAATTAATTCATTTTACTTGGAAAAAATTACAAAAAATATAAGGCCACACCTGACATGAGTCCCTACATATATCTAAAATATCATAAAAAATATTATCATTTTATTATGGTTAGGTGGTCAGACAGACACCTACTTCTTATCTTTTTCCTGAAATTTAAGTAATACTGCATTGAAATTTCAAATTTTCACCAAATAGATTTTGTTTTTAAAAAAATTAACCTAGTAGTTTAGAAACTACATTAAATTTCCCACAGATTCTATTCTTCCATATTTTTGAAATAATATAGATAACTTATTCAAATTTTTACGTCAAGTTGCCTAACTCTGATTTTTCTGAATTTTCATTGCCGCTTAAGGGCATGTTTGGCCTACCATGATCCTGCACATGCCCACATGCTTCTTTCAAAATCTCCTCCCAAGAATCTGATTATATGTGCAATGAAGGCATCATTTACTCTCCTATATTGTTTCTTGAAATTTCTATATTGTAGCTGAGGATAGTAGTCATATACTTCTTTATCCCTAGCAGGCTTGCATAGAAGTCCTTTATACAGGAATTTCTCCATAGGAAGGTAGACTTGATATGAAGTCATATAAAATTGAGAGGTTTTCTTTACGACCAAGAGCTGGTTGTGCATGTTATCACTAATCATCTTGGCCCATTGGAATTTTCTCTTTCCTTAGATGATCTCCACAAAATAAAACATACATTCTTCAAAGAAGGTGATAGTTGGTAGGCCCATTTCCTTGCTTAGGAGAGTGACTAGATGAAACATAGATTTTTGGGACCCTATGGGCTACTCTTGCACTTCAAGGGTTTTTCACGTAAAAGGAGAGAGATAGAGCCAAAAAATGATAATGTATCACTAAAATTAGGATATATGCAATGTAAACTAGGATAGATGAAGTAAACCAAATGCAATTGACTAATCTAAATGACTAAAAATGAATGCAAAACTAAGATTTAATTTTTGTTTGAAAACACAGTGTTGTTTGCAAAAAGGTTAAAATAATGAACAAAAATGCAAATTTTAACCAAACAGAAAGTTGTTTCTCAAAATATGCACACTTAGAAAGTTGTAGAGGACTAGAGAACAATTTGAAAAGATGATTAAATCTAAACTTGGGCTAACTAGGACTCATTCGCCACCTTGGGTGAATCAATCCCAGATCAGGACTTTTCTGCATAGAACCTACTTTCTAACAACTGGGGATCTGAAACTGCATCTTACTCAAATTTTAATATTAGGGTGAACTCATTTTCCATGCATAGTGAATCAATCCTCTTTCTGATTTCTACAATCTCAAAACTCAAATCTGTACCTTGACGCCTGCACAATAATTTCTGACAAAAACTCGATTCTAGATCTCAGAAAATTCCTACAAAATAGCTTAAAAGAGTTGATCTAATGGATATTTTTCCTTATTCAAACCCCTATATAGGTAATTAAACATTGAATAGAGAAAATTATTCATAAGCCCCAGCCTTGGATGTGTTAAAGACTAGGAAAAGATGAAATGTAAGAAGGGTCCTATTCTATTGCTCTAGAAAAAGACATGCAAGAGTGACTAAAATGATGCAAGATCTCAGCCCTAGAAACCTTACAACACATGAAACATAGTAATAAAATGACATGCAAATGTTAAACAAACACAATGCAAACCTTAATTTGAAGATAGAGTGAAAATGGAAGATGAAATCAATAGGAAACCAAACTTCCTTAGGCATGATTTGGTGGCTAGTTGCACCTCTTCACCCTAGATTTCTTCATGATTTACCATAGGCATCCATCATCAACCCTTTGAAATATTGGATCTTGACAAGAAAAGTGAGCTTCAAGATCAGCAAAAACCCTAGTTTACTACCCTAAAACTTCAACTTTTGCTAATGAAACTTGTTGTAGAAGACTTTTCTCTTGAGAGGTGATAAAAAGATGATAAGAGATGATAGATGGATGTGTAAAATGACTTGAAATGTGTATTTATAAGAAACAACACCTTATTTTCCTATTAATTAGACCTAAGAGGTTGACATTCACCGGAAATAAAAGTTAAATTGATTAAATTATCGCTTAATTTTGAATTTTCCCTCAAAGGGGACTCATTTGCCACCCTTGGTGAATGGGTCCCACTACTACTGTTTGAAGGTGGGTTGTCGAGGTATGATGTCATTAAATGTTGTTTGTCTGGTTTTATGTGATTTCTTAGGTGAAACAGGCCTCTAGATCAAAATTAATAGGTCAAAGGGGCCTATAAATGTTGTTTGGAAGGAGAAATGATGTGAGGGGACTTAAAAGTGGGTCCAATTATGTGTGAAATTATCTCTTTTCTCAAGAGTGTCCAATTTTCTATAACACATTTAGCCCCCACTTTAGCGCCCATATGACTCTATGTGCATATGTAAGCTAAAGGGCTCTAAATGATGTACCTTACTACATAAAAGGATACATATTCAAAAGGATAGGAGAATGAAGCCCCTAGTGTGGTTATCTACACAACCACAACATCAAGAACTACATCCTACAACACATTCATTAATTTCTTAAAAATCCTTTTATCTAACTCTTAGGAATCCAATTCAAGGGTAGATGTATTCCCCCCTTGATTGCACTTGCTTTACGAAGGTAGAATCAAGGTAGCAATCCAACCACATCGAATAAGAAACATCATATCATAGGGAATTTCCAAGTACCATGCCACATAATGATAGGAAAATGATAATGTCAGGTGCAGAATCACAATTCCAACGAATCAAATGACGTCAAAAATGGATTACCCTAGAGCCTATTATGATGATTTGAAGGAGATAGATGTTATGAAGCCTTTAAGAGACAATAACACTATGATAATGCATAAAAGTAAGAAGAGGTGAAAAGTGATTAAAGAAAGAGGAGAAAGTAATTTTTCACTTACTATTCATTTTACCTTCATGTAGCTTGAAAGTGATGAGTGAGAGAAGAACACGTCAAGTAGACAGGATTACACACCTTCGCGGCTAGATGATCTTTGTGAGCAAGTAGCACACAACAATCTGTATCATGAGGTGAGTTGATTTTGTAACTTTCGCATTGTGATTTTATGGTATTTTAATAATTTTTATGCATGGATAGGTCAATTTAGGGTTCTTGGAATTTTTTTTGCAAAGTATCCCCTTTTTTGCAAAGTGTCCCATTTGTTCGCAAAGTGTCTCGTTTCTTCGCAAAGTGTCCCATTTCTTTGTGAAGTGTCTAAAAGGGTTCTAAAGTGTCTAAGGCCATTAGGGAAGCACACTAGATCAGCTTTAGCACACTTACATGATGAAAATTAGATGAAATTGAGAGTGTTTTGTGATGATTTTGATAGGTTCACATCCAGTCATGACAGTGACTAGGGGGAAGACAGTTGACATTTTTGAAAGATCATGCGCAAGTGCTATCAGTGATAGAGGTAGAGCATTTACAGTCAGTGGGTATCTATTGGGAATATCTTATGCCACCCATGAGATACCATGACACCATGTTGATGGCTTTGTGAGAGCATTGGGATGTAGATACCTGTACATTTCATCTTCCCATAGGGTAAATGACTATCACACTCGAGGATGTACACCACATTCTCCAAGTTCCTATTCGAGGAGCACAAGTGTATTTCTGGGGGGATCAATCATTTTGGGAGAAGAAGAGAGATATGTAGTATTGTTTGGATGGACCTGTTCATGATGAGAGAGTGAGAGCATGGATCAAGCTTCCCATGCTATTGTATTCACGAGCTCCTATGGTTAGATAGATTATGATGCACACAGTGGCACTAGTTCTCAATCCAGATGAACATGCGATACACTTGGATGGGGGACCGGTACACCTGATATGAGGGATGTACAAGTAGAGGACAATCTATGCTTGGGGTCATTGCATTCTAACACACTTGTATTATGATCTTGGTCGGTTTGTATTTCAAGAGATTGACAGTATGGTCCATTGTAAGCTTCTACAGGTTTGATTCCTTGATCATATCACATGTACCAAGCCTATTGGATACCCTTATACTATAGGAGCAGGATACCCATGAGTGTTCAACTATCCTTTGTGATGGCTGTGGCAGTATGGTGATTTACAATTTTGGAGAGTGAGATTCGATCAACTAAAGGGGGGACAAGTTACTATGGAGGACCTATCTACTCACTCAATATTGGCCAAAACCCACCAGATAGTTACAAAGGATGTAGATGGATAGATATCTAGTAGGGAGGCATGACTATGTTGTACAACCATTCTATTATGGGTGAGTCATGTGACAGTTTGGATAGGTGTAGACACCACTAAGGGCATGCCCCTTCACTAGATGATCAATGTGGAGTACCCGAAGGCTAGGTGACACTATTTGGTTGATGATAGATCATGTATGGGAGAGTGATTCTGATGATTTAGATCATGACCAGTCACCAGTCTTCGATGTTGATGATGTTGGTAGCACAGACGAGCATGAGGAGTGGTGGTCATATGCATAACCATCTCTTGTGTTCCCCATAGATTTTCCTCTAGGTGATGTAGAGCTAGCAGAAGATGAGGGTGATGAGCCAGAGGAGAGAGCAGAGGAGGTATGGTATAGGCCAGTAGATATTTTATAGATATTATCGATGAGGAGTACCAGTCTAAGGCCAATCTTGATCATTAGGACTAGGATGGACGAGAGGATGATGAGGAGGAGGATGAGGACTTTGCGGAGGATTATTATTACAAAGAGTTGCCACCCCTGAGTGAGGGTGATGATGTAACTATTGAGGATTAGTACGATCATGGAGAGTCATCACATACTTACAGGACCAAATCATAGGAAATAGCTACAATAGACATCAGCATGCATAGTCAGAGAGAAGATAACACATCTTCCATGCCCCCCAGAGATGAGGAGATTGAAATTCCTCATGAATTTGGAGACATAGGTGATGAAATTTTATTTGATGCATGTCCTTTAGTTATTTATGTTGTATTTGTGTATATATATCATGATGATGTGTTGCTGATTGTGTACATGATCTATCTTGCAGGATTGATGAGAGACTAGTGAGAGTTCTATCATCAGGAAGCCACAGAGATAGTGCTAGCATCACTCAAGGAGGATGAGATAGATCCTAAATACGTTCCCCCATCAATCATGGAGGAGGAGTCAGAGTCACTCAGACGATTTGTGAGGCTCAGGCTGAGAGTGCACTATAGTCAGCACAGACCTCAGTAGAGGTAGAGAGACTGCAAGCAAAGGTGGAACAAACACAAGTGAAGAGGGACCAAATGGCACATGAGCGACTGATAGTCATTGGGTGAGTATAGGGTCTAGAGTATGCACTGAGACTCAACAGTTCATAATCATAGCCACACACAACCGTCTCATGTCATCCAGGGACTAGATCATGAGCACCAGATCTTGAGGGGTCTAGCTCTCCCAAACCATTTTGATATTGTATATGATTCTGAGATGTATATAAAACTTTGATATATATATAGACATGCACTTTTGATGTTATGATGATGCATCTTTTGGTATGCAAATGTTAAATCCTATGTGATTGATTAAATGACTCATGGTAAAAAGTATTTAATTAATGGCTTCGTGATTTAACAAGAATGGTGTGATCTAATATAAAACATATTTCAGTTTTATCATAGATACAACATTGATAAATGAAAAATAATATGCTAAATTAAATACACCAATAAGGATTTAATTTAACACAACAGGAGGGTGAATCATATGAATCCTAAAGTAATTATAAAATGAACTTAAATAATTACCTTAGTGTTCAAGAAAAACAGAAATTTGGTTGTCAAGAACAGAGCAATGTGAAAGCTATAACATCAACTAACTTTAAACAACACTACTATATCACTCATACTATTCAAAGGGGATGAGAGATAATACTGACACATATGTGCAGCATTAATAGGTTCCCTAAGGGGTGTTCCATCAAGTTTTGTTAAGAGATAAGCACCAGACCCAGAATTTGTATCAACTACATAAGGTCCCAACCAATTAGGGCTAAACTTATATTTGTCTTCATTGTCAGCACTAACAATTCTTTGATTTTCAATAAGAACAAAATATCCCTTAGAAAATGATCTAGGGAGAACATGAATGTTGTGTTTGTGTTGCAATTGTTTGAAGTGAGCTTGGATATGTTCAAGAGAATTAATGTGTTGTTCATCAAGAATCTCAAGTTGATGTAATCGTTGTTCTATACAAGTGTTAGTGTCAAAAAAATCTCGGAGAGCAACTCGCAAAGTAGGAATTTCTAACTCCAAGGGAATAATCACATCAGTACCATAAACAAGGCTATAAGGGGTATTTTATGTGGATGAACAAACATTAGTTCTATAATCCAAAAGCGCATAAGATAATTGCATATGCAAGTCTTTATGATTATTGTGAATAGTTTTCTTAAGGATTTATTCAAGAAGTTTATTAGTATTTCCAGCTTTTCCATTGGATTGCGGATAATACAGTGTAGAGAAATGATGTTGAATATTGAATGTTGCAAGAAATTTTTGAACTTCGTTATTCTTAAATGGTGTTCCATTGTCTAAAACAATTGCAAAAGGAAGTCCAAATTGAGCAATTATGTATTCTAATATGAATCGACAGATTACTTTAGCAGTTGTTGAATGAAGAGGGATAGCTTCTACCCATTTTGTGAAATATTCGGTTGCAGTTATCACAAATGTATGTCCAGCAAAAGGAGGTGAATTTTCTCCAATAAGATCTAACCCCCATATTGAAAATGATCAAATGGGAACATTGGCATGGAGCTCAGTAGTAGGAGCGTGAATCAAATTGCTATGTTCTCAGCATTTGTGACATCGTTTAACATAGGCGAACAATCCTTTTCCATATGTCTCCAATAATAACCCATACGGATAAGTTTTTGCACTAACGAACAACCTCCAAAATGACCTCCATAGGGACCAACATGAGCATGTTTGAACACTAAAGGAATTTCAAAATCTTTAAGACAATGTAATAGGAGACCATTGAAAGATCTTCTATACAACGCATCGATAGGAATCACATATTTACTTGAGAGTTTTTATAAGTGCTTTTGATTATTTGTTGTGATAGGTTCAAAAATGGTACCATCGTTTAAGTAGTTGTATATTGTATCATACCATTTGCATGAAGTTGCTTTCAAGTTATCACAAAATTTCTTCTAACGGAGTATCGATGGAAGGTTTCATGATGGGGTGAATAACGAATGTGAAATATGTAGAAGGATCATGTGGGGATATGAGAGAAGTTGCACTCGCCATTGCATCCGCATTTCTATTACCTTTGCATGGGATGTTATCAATGGTGAACGAGTCAAATTTTTCTAATAATTTCATTATGAGATCCTTGTATCTTAATGATTTTTCATGTTTAGTTTGATATGAACCATTGATTTGTTTTATGACTAATTGTGAATTGCCAAAGATCTTAATATGTTTAGCATGAAGAGATAAAGTAGCTTGCAAACCTGCAATCAATGCCTCATAATCAGTTGTATTATTTGTGCATAGGAAATTTAAACAATAGGATAAAGGAATAGGTTTTTCATCAGGTGGAATTAGGACCACTCTAGCACCAGAACCTATTCGACACTTAGATCCATCGAAAAATAATTCCCATGGTTTAATATCACTGGTTAAGACATGACCATCAAGAAAGGAAACATGAGTAGGGAAAGCAAAGGGAGAAGGAACATCAATTAAGTGATCGGTTAAGGCTTGACCTTTGATTTCTTTTTGTAAAACAAATTTAAGATCAAACTCAGTTAACAAAATCACCCACTTAGCTAAGTGTCTTGAAAGATTGGTTTTGTAGAAAAGATATCTAAGAGGATCAAGTTTTGTGACAATTTGTACTTTAGCATTTAGTAAATAATGTCGCAACTTACTACTAGCGAATACAAGAGCCAAACATTTTTTTTCAATTGGTGAATATCGTGTTTCATAATCAATTAAGGTAACACTAATGTAATAAATAGGGTGTTCTTTATCATGATCGTCGTGTTGAGCCAACAATGCTACAAGAGCATGGGTAAATGTGGCGATGTACAAGATAAACAATCGATGTGGCACGACAGGTTGTAAAATAGGTGTAGTGACTAAATATTCCTTTAAACTCTCAAAAACCTATTTACAATCCTCATCCCAATCAAAAGGGACATCTTTTTTAAGGAGATGTGTGAAAGGTATTGTGCGATTGTCTAAAGATGCAACGAAACGACGAATAGCTTGAATTTGACCTTGTAAGGTACGCAACTAAGAAATATTCTGAGGAGGTGGCATGTTAATGATGGCATCAATTTTCTTTGTGTCCACTCCAATGCCTCTGCGAGATATGAAAAACCCAAGAAGTTTACCACTATCTATGCCAAAGACACATTTTTTTGAGTTTAATCGCATGTTGTATTATTTTATGCATTCAAATATTTTACGAAGGACATTCACATTGTCTTGTCATGTTAACGATTTAGCAAGGATATCATCAACACAGTCTTCTAAAATTTTGTGAATATAATCATGAAAGATTAATGTCATTGCATGTTGATAAGTTTCACCAACATTCTTTAAACCGAAGGGCATCACAACCCAGCAAAATGTACCCCAAATAGTTGTAAAGGCAGTTTTGTATTGATCTTGAGGATTAATAAGGATTTGATTATACAAGAAAATTTGTCCATGAATGAAAAAAAAACATGTCTAGTAGTTGAATCCACGATCATGTCTATATTAGGAAGTGGAAATTCATCTTTTAAGGAGGCTTTATTCAAGTCTAAAAAATTGTGCATATCCTAATACTATTATCAAGTTTTGCAAATGTGACAATGTTTGAGATCCAAGGAGAATAATCAATAGGTTTAATAAAGTCGGCATCAAGAAGTTTCTCTATTTCCTCTTTAACACACAAGGCTACGTTAGGGTGCATTTTGTGAATCTTTTGATGGATGGGTTTAGCATTTGTAGCAAGGAAAATGTTATGCATCACAATTTTTGGGTCAATTCCTGGCATATCAGAATATTTCCAAGCAAAATTTTTAAGAAAATCACGAAGTAAAGTGGTCGTATCTTCTTGTTCTTCATCATCAAGGCACTTCCCAATTTTAATAACTTTATCTTTATTATGAATGTCCATAAGCACATCAATGGTATCTCCTAAAGGGAGTGCATTGGATTTAGGACTTTTAGATTCAGAGAAGTCTTTAGTGATATCACTTGCTTCTTGCTCGGCAATGTTTAAAGCGTGGGAAATGTGTTTCATGTAAGTACATGAGGATGGGGTATTGTAAACACCTAACAGTTGTTTCAAAGCCTCATCGCTATCGGTATATGTCAATGAAGGCAGTAAGGTTATATCCAACAAATCGAGATGTTTGATTGTGAGTTTGTGTTGTGGGTGACATGTTATAACATTAATGTTTAAAGATGGTTGTTGAGTAGCATTGGCCATTTTAGAAAAAGAATATCCTAGTCCAGGTTTTGTTTCTTGCGTATTAGGTTCAATAGGGACACAAATACCTTGGTCATGTTTTCCACACCCTTTTCCAGTATAGCCTAGTTTTTTGAATAATTTATAACCTTTCCCATAAATGTGTTCCATTTTGCATGGGGTAGGCAGGGATTGATAATCTATCTCATCAAAATTTGTTGTGTATGTTGCATTTTCATCCATATTGTAAGAGATAGATGTTTGAGACAATTGTTCAGAATTTTGAGTGGACATAATTTTTGGTTGTTCATGTTTCTCATCTTTCTTTTGTGTAAGTATGTATTCTAACATAAATGAGGGTGTGAATTCTAAGGATCACCAATCATAACCAAAGAATTTAGAGACCGATTCTGTATCGTTGTGCTCAATTTCAAGAGGGTCGATGTTAGAAGTGGGAATCAATTTTTTCAAAGGACTTGTAACCCCTTTTTCAAGCTGTAAGCAACTTTCTAGCTTAGGTTCTATTTCAATTTGATATATACGATTGTTATAAACATACTTCATGATACAATGAAGGGTGGAAGACATGACATGGATAGGAGTTTGCAAAGTAACCACCCCAACCGTAATAGGTAAAGTAATTATCCCAAGTAGTTGCTTTGTTGTATTATCAAATCCTTGAATAGAAATGAAATCAGGTGTTATTTGTGATCTATCAACTTTTAATCAATCAAGGAGACTCACACTACACACATTAAGGGAAGAACCATTATCTATGAGAGTGCATTTGATACATATGTGATACAATTGAGCAATGATCATAAAGGAATCATGTTTTTTTCGTAACTCCAAAGAAGGGAGCTCATGTTGATCAAAAGTAATATCGAGACTATTTTTTTGAACAAGAGCTGCCACATCATTCAGAGTGGTTCCAGCAAGGAATTGTGAGTTGTTTTAAAGCAGTTTTAAGAATGGTATTGTATGTTGGTGAAGTTTGAAGTAAATCCCAAAGAGAAATTTTGGTAGGAGTATTCTTTAATTGTTCAACAAGATCATACTCCTTTGTAGGTGGGTTATAATGAGGAGCACTAGGTTGATTAGGTAAGGGTAATGATATGGGAGTTGGCTATGGAAATTGTGGGTTATTTTGTGTGTTATATGTATGAGCAATAGTATCATCACTAGATTGTTGCAATACATTAGTGTTAGGTGGGCGGATTGTATGGTGTGGTTGACTAGAGGGATGAAGAAGATGTGAGGGTGGGTAAAGGATAAGTTTAGGTTGAATTACATTAACGTCCTTGATTTTAGAGGTGTCACAACAAACCATAGCGGATGATTTGGATGAGATGAAGTCTTGAAGATACTTATCTAGCAATTGAAAATCATCACTACTAAAAGGTGTGAAGGGTAAATGGTCATCAACTGGTTTAGGATGTTCAAGAAAAGCATTAGAGGTTTTAACATTTTTTATATCAAGTTGGTTAACACAAACCTTAGTGGATGACTTATACGAGATGAAGTCTTGGAGGGCTTCATCTAACAAATAAAAGTCATCACAATCAAAGGTTTGAGGGGGAATTTATTATTAATGGTGTTAGGTTTCTCATTACAAGCATTAGAGGATGAAGTGAGTGAGAGGACGCCCTTAAGGGTTTCATCTAACTTATTGACATCATCACTATGAAGTGGCTTGGATGAGATGTTTTGAACTTGAATCATGTGTTTAATTGGACCATTTGATGAGTTGGCTGATTGGCTTTGGATATTTGCTAGAGTTTCCTCAATGTAAGCTGATTGGAAAGGGCTACAAAATATGACTTAAAATGGAACTTGTAAAAGTCTAAGACTATCCATAAATTCCATGAAAAGAAACAAACTTTATGCTAAGAAAATAGAAAGAACTGAACTGAAACAGAAATGTAATGACAGAAAATAGAAAGATGCAATGCAAGAAATTAAAATCTGGAAATGTTGATGCAAAACTATAGAGGGACGGATTCACCCTAGGTGGAGAATGAGTTCCAGGAGATGGTTTTTTTAATGTTTTTCTGATTTTTTTGTGTTTTTTCTTTTGTGAAATGTCAACTCTGTAAAATGCAAACACATAATGCAAATGCAGAGATGTAAAATAATTCAATGAGATAAAGAAAAGAATTCTTTCACTAATGCTGCTTTGAGGAATCCTAAAACAATACAAGAGCATGAAACCTAAGATGCAATTAGATGTAAATCAAAATGTTGTTATGCTCAAAAGTTAGGTTCACCAAAATGAAACATAGATTTTTGGGACCCTATTGACTACTCTTGCACTTCAAGGGTTTTTCACCTAAAAGGAGAGAGATAGGGAAAAAAATGCTAATGTATCACTCAAATTAGGATATATGCAATGTTACCTAGGCTAGATGAAGTAAACCAAATGCAAATGACTAATCTAAATGACTGAAAATGAATGCAAAACTAAGATTTATGCTTTGTTTGAAAATAAAGTGTTCTTTGCAAAAAGGTTAAAAATAATGAACAAAAATGCAACTTTTAACCAAACAGAAAGTTGTTTCTCAAAATATGTGCACCTAGAAAGCTATAGAGGACTAGAGAACAATCCGAAAAGCTGACGAAATCTGAACTTGGGCTGATTGGGACTCATTCACCACCTTGGGCGAATTGGTCCCAGATCAGGACTTTTTCGCACAAAACCTATTTTTTGACAACTGAGGATTTGAAACTGCATCTAACTCAAATTTGCATCTTAGGGTGGACTCATTTTCCATGCATGGTGAATTAGTCCTCTTTCTAATTTTTGCAATCTCAAAACTTAGATCTATTCCTTGACACCTGAATAGCAATTTCTAACAAAAACCCGATTCTGGATCTCAAAAAATTCTTGCAAAATAACTTAAAAGAGTTGATCTAATGGGGGGTTTTCCTTATGCAAACCCCTAGATAGGTAATTAAACCTTGAATAGAGAAAAATTTGCGTAAACCCTAGCCTTAGATGTGTTAAAGACTAGGAAAAGATGTAATGTAAGAAGTGTCTTATTCTTTTACTCTAGAACAAGACATGCAAGAGTGATTGAAATGATGCAATATCTCGACACTAGAAACCTTACAACACATGAAACATAGTAATAAAATGACATGCAAATGTTAAAAAAACACAATGCAAACCTTAATTTGAAGATAGAGTGAAAATGGAAGATAGAATCAATAGGAAACCAAGTCCTTAGGCATGATCTGGTGGCTAGCTGCACCTCTCCACCCTAGATTTTTTTCATGATTCACCATAGGCATCTATCATCAACCCTTTGCAATGTTGGATCTTGACAAGAAAAGTGAGCCTCAAGACCTACAAAAACCCTAGTTTGTTTCCTTAAAACTTCAACTTTTGCTAATGAAACTTGTTGTAGAAGACTTTTCTCTTGAGAGATGATAAAAAGATGATAGATGGATGTGTAAAATGACTTGAAATGTGTATATATAAGAAAAAATGCCTTATTTTCTTGTTAATTAGACCTAAGAGGCTGGAATTCACTAGAAATAAAAGTTAAATTGATTAAATTCTCCCTAATTTTGAATTTTCCCTCAAAGGGGACGCATTCACCACCCTTGGTGAATGGGTCCCACCAGAGGAGACTCACTCACCCAAGGTGGTGAATGGGTACCACTACTACTATTTGAAGGTGGGTTGTCAGGGTATGATGTGATTAAATGTTTTTTTTCAGGTTTTATGTGATTTCTTAAGTGAAACAGGCCTCTAGATCAAAATTAATAGGTCTAAGGGGCCTATAAATGTTGTCTTGAAGGAGAAATGATGTGAGGGGACTCAAAAGTGGGTCCAATTATGTGTGAAATTGTCTCTTTTCTCAAGAGGGTCTAATTTTCTATGGCACACTAGATCATGATATTCTTTGAAGAAGTCACTTCTAAATAGCTTTCAGGGAACTTTTTTGGCATTTCCCCTCTTATCCTTCAAACAATGTTGATTGATCATTCTTTTGCATCCTAAGGGGTCCTATTGCCACACAGTTTGAGTGAATCCCTTCTCTACTTTTCCCATTTCACCAAATTTTGGAATGTCGAAGGTCCTACCAATAGACTTAGCTAACAAGTCTACCAGTACTCTTCCATCTTTATCAATAATCCTCCCATTAGAGTGGTAGCACTCCAAACAAGCCATGACCAGCTCAGGAGCAATTAGTGTAGGAGGGAAGCCTATTTCCTTTTCTAGACCACTTCACTTGATTCTTTGTGCATACTTAGTGGTAGGGTTTACCAACACCCTTTGCTTGAATTAATCTATATTCACATGTACAAAGTCAGTATCTGACACTATGTCCCAAGTTGAGGCGAGCATGGAGGTGCATTCCTCCCCATGGAACTGATATTTCATTTTTTATTTTTCCTCTTTTCCCCTCGATGTTCTTGCAGACTTCTTTCCCTTGTCAGTTTTTCCTACAGGTTTTGCTAATGATCCTTTAGCAAGATCCATAAATCCTGCACACATAGAGTGTAGTAAGTTTTTTCACATATAATGAGGACAACATCAGTTAAATTCTACAAATTCAAGGTTATATATATTCATACATTCTTAAAAGATCATAAAATTCACCACCATTCATTTTATGGAGTTCATTTGAATCATTTATACAAATGTTGGCTCAGGGGTGTGGGTTTCCCATAGGTGGAAGCTATTAGGAGCAGGATGGCATTGGGGTCATAGAATCCTGTAGATGGCCACCTGCAGTAGAAATTCTACATGACTTGTTTGAAAGACCATTTCCCTAAGGAACGATTAAGCATGTGTGAAAATAGGTGATGAAGTAGCTAAAGTCATTTGACAATGCACTGATGCTCCTATGGGTTTGGGAAATGCAGGTACCATGAGGTGGAAATGCATTGAGTCTTAGTCATTAAGTAGTGGCATTTGATAAGCGGCAACTTGCATTCAAATTTCTACATTGTAGAACTCGTGGGTGTTTTGGATGTTGTGAGTTGTTCCTTAGAGTTTCATCATTTTTGGGACTATGAAAACAATTTTTTGGGTTGTGGTTAGATGTTCGTCGTTATAGAATGACCATCCGAGGATAGTGGTTCATAGATGACAGTCTACATAGTCAGACCCACAAACTATGTCCAAACTTAGGTTCTATGTCAGAAGTCTTCAGAGTTCGATGAAAGGAAAACCCTCTGGCGAAGTCTGCAGTACTAGAGGACACGAGCATTCAGATGCTAGATAGTGGCAATAGGTAGATGAAGTCTTGATAGCATCCATCTGCAATACTTCATCTACAAGGACCTTCAACTTAGCATTTAGTTCAGCAGACTTCAAGGATGAAGATCAATGATGTGGGGTTCGCACTGCGGGGCAACCCAATGACTTGGCCATAAGATAGAAGTGGTTGGGTGATGGTGAACCACATAAGGAGGCCCACAAGGTAGTCAAGACTTAGTGAAATTTGGAAAGCATTGGGTTCAGTTAGGTGGGGTGGAAGTTGTCCGCAAGGGGAATCCCGCATGGAGGTTCTCGCAAAGGGCACATAATTAGCCATTTCTTTGAGAATTTTAAAAAGTTATCACCACTTTCAACATGAAGAATTTAAATGGAGGAACGAGATTCTACATGGGTGGGAGGATGCAGTTTTGATAGATGCTAAGGATTTCGAATGTTGGGGGAAAAATTGTTCATGCAGGGCCGAGGATTGCATAGGATTTGATGATATTTTCATGGAGGAATTGGATTAGAATTTTAGGACTTAAACATTTTTGAAACCCTATTTTGATATAAACACTTCAAAGATTTGAAACAAAGTGTACCTACCTGGAAATTGTATGAAAATCTGGTGACAATTTGTCTTGAATTTGTTGTAAGATCTCATGTGGGCTAAAGCTTCTTGCTCTCCATTGAAATTTCAAAAGAAAAGGGTGAAAATAAAAGGTTCAACCCTTCTATTTATAGGAAAAACATCATTTATGATGCAAATTTAATTCCTAGTATGACAACAAGTCAATTGGTAAGGTTGCAAAAACCTTAGTTGGCACAACTATTCAGTGAAGACCCAGGATGCAAAGGTGGATGCAGAACCCGCAATGCAGGTGAACTCTTGGGTTTGGCCAAAACTTAGTAGTGAGGCAATGATAGCCTTCCACAAAGGGAGACTCACAAATGTGGGCCCATGAGGCTTGGCGGATATAGCGGCAAAAGGCTAAGGGAAACTCAAAGGTCCAAATCTGGAAAGGAAAAAGACTTAGCAAATTTTGGGTTGGTGATTTTGGTCAAAGGGATTTTGGTGACTTTATTGCATGGGACCAACTTAAGCTTAGAAATAAGGGGCATGCAAAATGACCTGGCAAAGGTGAAGAGGAAAGAGGGGGGTCCCGAGTCTAAATGGGGTGTGTGTGCTATAGGCACAACACTTTTGCAAATGGATTATGTATTCAATTGAGAAATCAACATCACTACAAGTTTGCATCAATCCATAATGGGGTTGGAGGTTTACTTGTCATTTGATTCAATTGTTTATAATTAGGTGTTATTGATTTAGTTGATTTAGTTTATAATTTTGGGTGGGTGATTTTTTTCAAAGGGATTTTGGTGACTTTACTGCATGGGACCAACTTACGCTCAAAAATAGGGGGCATGCAAAATGACTTGGCAAAGGCGAAGAGGAAAGAGGGGGGTCCCTAGTCTAAATGGGGTGTGTGTGCTATAGGCACAACACTTTTGCAAATGGATTATGTATTCAATTGAGAAATCCACATCACTACAAGTTTGCATCAATCCATAATGGGGTTGGAGGTTTACTTGTCATTTGATTCAATTGTTTATAATTAGGTGTTATTGATTTAGTTGAATCTTTATGGAATTGTTAAATGAATTTCATTGAGTATGGCTTTTTATTTGATCATTGTCTTGTAGATTATTAATGTTTTAGGATCTAATTGCTTTAATTCAGTTCTTGATTGATCATGTAAGCTAACCATACAACATATTGATTAGGAAACTAAACTAATTAAATAGATAACTCACTTGATTGATTAATTAGATAATGTAATTGACCAGTTAGCTAGTGTGATTGAATAGTCAATCAATATAACTAATTAGTTAACTAGCTTTATTGACTACACATTTAATTTGATTTAGAGTTAACATGATTATTATATTAATTAAATAATTTTATTAATGCTCATAGAATGTGGGAAAAAGAATAATTAAGGTTATTTATTTATTTAATTATAGATGTACTTGAATTATTTAGGATCTAATTAGTTAGTTAATAATGATTAATCAATTAATTAATTATGAGGGGATGTTTGGGGATTTAAAATGAATTAATTAATATAACATGTAATATATAGTTAATTAATTGACAAGGTGAATTAAGTATTAGTTTGATTAAATTATTAATTTGAAAATATGATTAGTAAAAAATATTGCTAGAGTAATCATTCATTGGGTAAGTGCAAGAAGTTGTGTCCAAGAAGAGGGGAAGTTTTAGCCAAAAAATGCTGAAAGGAATGGGTACCCATTTAGGAATGATATCTCAAGCCTTAGATTGGGATCTCGTTCCTAAACGGGTACCCACTTCAAAACGGGTACCCATTCTAAAAATAGAACGAGTATTGGTTTTAAATAGGGCATCCATTATAAATAGTGAAATCTCAACCCGCTTTTTTATTTGGTTTTAGGCTTGAGAAAGGTTTGGTAATCCAACCATTAGCCTTGGACCTACAACTAAATGACCAAGGCAATGTCAAGAGAAATAACTAAATTTGGCAATATAGCTAAAAGTTTTATTTCAGAATTGGTTTATGAAATTAATTTAAACCATTATAGATCATGATGTTTATTTTTCAAATATGTATTTTTTTATGATTGGATTATGTTTTCTATTTTTTAATTAATTTTTAAGCAAAGTGGTCCATAAACTTGAAATGTCAAGCTTGTTTACCTTTTTAATAACTTTTAATTTGTTAACAATTATATGACATCAATCTACAAAAAAAATTCCACACAAAGAAAAAAAATAAAAAATGATTAGTTTAGGTCAAATTATGGTTTTTGTATACCTTGGTTTTCAAAATCAACAATTAGGGTGAATAAAAAATTAATAAAAAAAAATTCAAAAAAAATATAAATAAATATCTTCATCAATCTTCTATTTGTTACACATCTTTCCCCAAAATGAATTAGAAAAATACTTTCATTTACGTCAAATTATGGTGTCCATACATGTGCATGGTATGGTCCTAAAAAAAACAACTTTTCAAAAGTGGGTTTTATACATTCCTATTAAAAATTAATTTGTATCATGTTGATATTAAAATTAATTACATATTTGGAAACTAGACTCAAAATACTAATTATCATATTACTGAATTTTTTTAAGATTAAATGTGTAAGTGCTTCAAATTCTCAATCCAACTATGAAAAATTCTAAAAATCAAGAAAAACACTTCCACTTTTTGAGATTTTTGTGGACCCAACTTCTTGCACATGCCCCATTAGCTAATAATTGATTATCTTTTAGTTAATTATTATGTTATTTTTACTTTATGCACTTAAGCTAAACTTAAGAGTGATTTATGTCTTTTATTAGACTGATCTATTATTAGATCATTATGTCTTATCGCATAGGATGATGAAATTTTTCATGATCTAATCCCTTTTCTCATTCAAGGTTTTCTCTTATAAGCATTCTCCTTCTTTGTATTATTTTATTTTGTAAGTTTTTCTTTTTTAGGAAATATAAAATCATTGTTTGTATCTCTCATGTGTGGAAGGTGTTCTTATTTTCTATTTCATCATACTTTATGTGTGTTTCACAATTTCAACATGGTATCAATGTGTGGATTTAGCAAACCTCTTCCCCAATTTTGATTTTTTTCTTCAACTAGGGTTACATGAGCATTAAATCTAAAATCTTTATTTTTTGTAATTTTTGGATTTAGATATGTTTTTGGTGTGTGTTGGAGCAAAAATAAAGATCAAAATTATGTTCATAAGGTCAAATAAATAAATTTTGACAATAAATTTTCCTATATTTGGTGATAAGAGCTTTTGAGGTAATTTTTTTAGTATAGAGGTTGTACAACCCATGAATTTTTCATATTGTACAATGAAATTAAAAAAAAATTAAAAAAGTGAATAAGGGCTAAAGTGACCCCCAATGGGTAGTATTTAGCCACGACCAAGTGTTGCTACCATGGTAACACTTACTAAGCGACAACAAATACAATTCCACTTCCTAACGACCCTCAAATCCCTTACTGCTCATAGCTTATCACATCAATGACCACAAGTGCCAGGAATTAGCCATTGTGGGCATCCTACCACTAGCATCAATCCTATTAGTGATTGTAACCCTAAACCTAAGCCTCCTATGCCTAATGACAGTTTCCCAAATGACCAAGGGCAATTTTTTAGCCCCCAACATACTTTAAAGGCCTAATTGGGCTTTTTTTACATAATCGAGTAAAATTTTTGCCTTGGTTGTCCATTTTTTGTAAATGAACTATTGTTGAAGAGCTAGTTCCACACTCATTTTAGTGGTGTAGCTTTTTTTTTCCATACTTTTCTCTAATAATTTTCTATAGGTTGTTGAAGTCAAATCTTCTTGTTAGCACTTCTGAGGTCATAACTTAGGTATATGAAATCCTTTTTTACAAATGAATAGGCAGTGGAAAGGTGTTTTAGTGCTTTATACAAATATATAGTCCATTTTTCTAGAAAAAATCACCAAGTACATAGAGATTAATCTAATGTGATTTTCCTAAATTTTTAAGTTTTTAAGCTCTCAAAGTTGTATTAGGGTTTGGTTTTTCTTGTTGTAGGGGGATAAAATTTTATCTTTTAGTATCTGTATACATCAGAGAACAACAACCCTTACCCATACATTTTTTGAAAACCTCAAATGTTAGAGTAATTAAAATAACCACTTGATAATTAATTAATCATTAATTAGTTATTAGGTCCCTTATTACTTTATTCACTTAAGCAAAAAATTAGGAGTGTTTTATTATTAGATTGGGCTATTTATAGGTCAAATTGTCCCATTGCATAAGATTAGGACATTTTTCACTTTATAATCAAATTCTCATCTTGGGTTTGCACTTTTTTTCTTTTATAAGCATTCATTATTGTACTTTGTAATCAATTCACACTCATTATTCAATATAGAAGGCACGTCATATGCTTGTGTGGATCAATAATTTCTCTCTTAGTTGCATAATAAATCAATTTCTTTGATCTCTCATTTGTCATAGATGGTTTGGTTGGAGGTGATTTTTGGGAGCTATGGGGTTCACTATAAACTCTAAATTGGTATCAAAGCACCAAATATATGACTTCCTATCCAAATTCTAAGAGATTCAACCTTGAGGGAAAAAATTCTCATTCTGGATTGAAACGGGCATCATCATTGAGTCTAGAAAGGCCAAAAACCTTATGAATGTTCATCGAAACACTCAAATCCAAGTAACATTATAAAAATAAAAATACAAACTAGGTATCATGATTCTTGAAGTGAATTCTATATGACTGTATGGTTATACAATCACCTATCAACCTATATAGGCCAACATGTACATCAGTTACAATCAGGGTTATAAAAAAATTGTTTGGTTTTTTATTCCATATTTTTTATAGAATAAAAATATCAAAATAAAAAGGAAAAAAAAGAAAAAAAAATTCTAGCCATAGGGTATAGGGTGTACCCTACAACCCTCGATCCTTGTGGCCACTCAGGGCATGATGGGCCCTGGAGTCTTCTCAATTCATTTAATGGATCTTTGCCTTGTTGATGACCCTTATTCTAGTTGTCCAATAGTAGTAAAATAATTGGCAATGACTTACAATCAGCTAAAAGCTAGCAAATACAAATTAGAAGTTACAAAACAAATGAAAATGATGGAATCTTTTAATATTTTGTCGTATATTAATATTTTGGTATGAAATTTTTTTGACCCACCAAAGAATCTCTCAAGGAACAAATTCTAGAATTTGTACACTTTTTTCGGCATAGGAATTTTTTTTATGACGAGAATATTCCTCAAATATATTATTGAAGTCAATGTTATTTCACACTAATGTTAGCAGTATGATCAATTGTACAACCCTCTCACCCCCTCAAGCCTATTTTTTCCTAAAGGAGCATTTTTTTTTATTTTTGACATAACTTGGGCATATAGTGTCAAATTTGGGAAAACAAGATATTTTTGGAAAGCCACTTTCATAGACTTTCTAGTGGTGCAAATCTCATTATCAATTTTTATATTTCTTCATTTTATTCTTATTCAAAGTTAGATCATTATTTTCTATTTTTGAGCTCATAAATTTTTTCTTGTATATCTGAGTTTATGATTCTTGTAATGTTGAAAAGGTATTTTAGTCCTCTTGAGATCCACACATGCACTATTTCTAGAACCTACCCTAGGTACACTTTTTTGTGATTTCATATTTCTATCAATTAATTGGACACCTTAACACTTGGAAAGGATTTGTTTTTGTAAGATGACTTCTGTTGATCTACTTTATATGCATTGAGCTTTTCAGTCTCTGACTTTTTCATTTAAGAAAATCTCAAGGGTTTTTTGTTCATCCTTCTACATGATCATCCTCAAAAAGGATAATTATGAGACTTGGAAAAATGGCATGCTAACTTATCCTAGGTGGCTTGATATTTTACATCATCTTTATGGACTCATACCTACACTAGACACGCCAAGGAGTCATTTAGCATTGGGTATTATTAGTGATCATTTTATAGGAATAATTTATTCTAGTATTGGTCATGACACTATGTGTGATGTATTGGATATTGATTGTACCCAAACACTTTGGAATAAACTTTGAGAAATCCATGAAGACCCTCATATCTCTCCATACCTAGAGAATCCTATTGTAGATTGTCCTATTCCTCTTCAAGATACAAAGTTCATACCCTTTGATGATGATACTCTAGAGGAGTTTGAGTATATCACAAGCCTTGCATTTTTCGATGGTTTAGAGACTTTTCTTCATGTTCCCGATCTTTTGATCGATACTCCATCACCACCTTCTATTGTTCCAGCTTGGCTTGGCATTGCCACATCCTTGGCCCCTATTAGTTCAATGAAACATGACATTTATCTTCTTCCAAACATAGCTACTTGAGATTCATAAATATCATCCTTATTTGTAGCATCTCAAATTACAAAAATATAGGATAATTACATTGATGAAATTTATCTCCTCTTTGTTGAAGGCCACATCATCAATTTTGGCCCAACATCTTCATCATCTTTGGAGATTTTTCTACATCAAATTTATTAGTTTTTTGGATTGACATCATGTCTCTTTCTAACATGTGGACATGAGCACTTTTCAAAGGCAGACATCATTTGTATTTGGATTTTTTATTCTTCCATTTTTAGGGAATGGATTCTCCAATCACTAGTGAATATGTTTATTCTTAAGGGGAGAAATGTTGTTTGAAAGAAGTGGATCATGTTCTAGCTTTAGGAATTCATTATTGGCACATGAGCTCTATCTTTATGGGGGGTTCATATCCTAATTTTCTCTCACCTACTAGGGGTACATTTATTGTACTTGTGTGATAGGACCAATCCTTGTGGGTTACATTGAGTCCTCTTATCCTTTATTCACTAGTGCAGTTATTTCATTTTCTCTTTTTTAGAGAGGATTTTTCTCATGTGGTTTTCTCCTTTTCTCATCATAAGAGATTCATTTACTTGTACATAGGTATCTCATCAAGCCTTGTAGTGAGAACCCACCCATGCACCCATGATTATATCCATTATCATTTTTTTAGCTTCTCTCTAAGTTGATATTAAGGGGGGTGTTTGAGTAATTGGGATAATCATTTCATAATTAAATGAATCATTAATTAATTATTAGGTCCCTTATTACTTTATTCACTTAAGTTAAACTTAGGATTTATTTAAATTATTATTAGATTGGTCTATTTATAGGTCAAGTTCTCTCATTGCATAGGATTAGAATACTTGTCACAATCTAATCAAATCCTCATCTAGGGTTTCCACTTTTTCTTTTAAAAGCATTCATTATATTGTACTTTGTAATAAATTCACATTCATTATTAAATACATAATTCATATCAAATGCTTGTGTGGTCAAATATTTCTCTATTTATTTTATAGAAAACTAGTTGTTTTGATCTCTATTTTGTGATAAGTGTTTTTGTTGCAAGTGATTTTTCAAAGCTATGGGGTTCACTATCCAATTGAACATCAAACACCATAGCAGCTACCTCTTCAATTGAAAATATTAAGCCACCCAAATATCATAACTAAAAAGCTAATATGACCATATTTTTCATGTCTAAGGGTATATGTGGGTCAGTGTAGGATCAGGATGGGATAAATAGGGCCCTTAAGTGGCAATGAAAATATTAAAAAAAAACCTTAAGAAACTTCACATAAGAATTTGAATAGGTTATTAACATAATTTCAAAAATATGTAGGAATAGAACTTGTAGAAAATTGAATATAGTTTGTAAGCTACTAGGCCTTTTTTGGAAAAAAGTAATTTGATTTGGTAAAAAATTTAAATTTCAATGCAATTATATTTTTTTTAATCTTTCAATATAAGTAGAGGACACATGTAGGAATGTGACATATTTTTTTGTATTATTTTTACAAGCAAATAATTAGTTGTGAATTTTCTAGTAGGAATTTTTAAAAATATTAAAAACCATTTGTTTGACCACCATTTTTTCTATTTTTCATCATTCTACCAATATAAGATATAGAGGATGGTCCTTGTGTTTAGACCAGGAGTAATATAAAGAAAGCTGGAATGGTTTTACCCAAAGAGCTTGACAATGTGGTTAAGATCCATGATAAAGTTATTGCCAATGATGCAGAGGTAGTAAGAATCATTAAGAATTTGTAGTATTAGTTGTCTCTTTGTTTTTTTCTATGTTTTTTCTTTTGCTTGTTGATTGGATGTTGTTGGTTTTGTTGATGGTTGGTGTTTTTCTTGGGGGTTGCTTGGTTTCAATGCTTTTATTTAAATAGAAGCCTACTCCTTTTGAACAATATTTTAGGACCCCTTCAAAACTTGTTTTCCTAATCAAAAACCTGGTTAAACATTTATGAAATTCAATTTTTTAAAACTATATTTTGTGAAGTATAGTGTGTGATGCATCTTTCATATTCAAAAAATGTAAGTTGTTTAAAAGTAATAGATATTTTCAATCAGCCTATCAATTAAGACTTTACACATAGAGCATGTAGAAAATCAATAATAACTATCTATTAAATTCAAAATAAAACATATTTTATATTGGTAGAATGATGACAATTTGTTGAATAAACCATTTTCGTTTCATCAAAATTGAATGAAAAAAGTCACTAGCACAAACAATGAAGTTCAAAAAATCCTTGCAACCCCTATAAACATGTTGGGGATGTTGACAATTCAAGTTGGACACCCCCAAACCAAATTCCAAAGAAACATTGAGGAAAAAGGATATACATTATTATGGATATCTATTTTGTAAAGTTAAAAATGGATATCCATTTTTTAAGAAACGTGTATCCTTTCTATTTTTTAAGAAATGGATATTCATTTATTGAAGTTAAGAAGTTGATATTTGTTTCTTTTAATTAGAAATATTAGCATAAATAAATATCACTATAGATTTAAATTTAACACGTTATAATATTAAATATTAAATATTAATATATAGTATAATATATGATAAATTAATATAGGAAATATTAATATTAATATAAATATTTATATATATATAATATTAGTATACATATTAAAAAAAAAATAGTATACATAATATATTATATGATAAATTAAGATATACTAAGGACATATTAATATTAATATAATATTTATTATATTTAATATTATATTATATGTTATATTATAAAAATATAATATTATATATTTCATAATATAATATATTATAAAATAATTATTTGATGGATTGTTGCAAAGGAGTTTTAAATATCATATTTATTATAATAAAATTGTAATGAGCTAAAAGCAATATATACATATTTAAACAATAGAAAATAGGTTAGGGGTTGAAAAGGGGGGGTTCACCAAAATGATAATAGGTAGACCTATCTTCCTTTATTTCATTAGAAAATGAGATCCACACAATGAATTGATTAAAAACCCTTAGGTGAATCAAGTCAAAGTGAGAATCTTCAAATTTCCTTATGACTAAAGGATGGGGGTCAAGATCAAACAACACTTTGGGGAGAAAAACTAAAAATAGAAAATCAACACCAAAATATAATCTAACACTTGAAACAAGAATATTAAACTCAATACTAGCAGAACCAAAAAACAAATTGCAAACCTAAGAAGGGTAGAGACTTGTGTACCAATCACCAAAAGTGCTTTTCAAAAGTAGCTATGGGACTCATTCGTCCATGGGTGAATGGGTCCAAGTTTAGGGTTTTTATGTAGCTTTTAGGAGCCTCTGATGCATATCTCAATCTTCCAATTTGCCTAGGTTTCATAGTCAAAATGTTAGAAATGACTTCGGGATCTTAGTTTCTATAAGATGACAACAATTTTGACAAATTTTACAACTTTGACAACTTTTTAAATCTTGCTCTTCAAATGGTCTTCAATTCTTCTTCAACCTAAATATGCAATCACACATACAAGAGAGAAAAATGTTTGCTTTTTGGTGAATAGGGGTTTCCCTTGGTCAAACCCATTTTGGTAATCAAACCTTGGATTGAAATGAAACATGAAAGCGGGAATTAAGAATGAACAAAGCTATGTTACCACTCAACAAACCCTTGAATGAAACCTTGATAGTGGAGATCTTAGGAGGTCTACAACTTGCATGAGATGGATGAATTGTATTTGGATCTTGACATTTGAATCTTGCTTGAAATGATACCTTGAATTTTTGACATGATCATGAAACCTACATCATAATGTTAGTTCCAAAAACATGCATAATGCAAGAAGACTTTAACATGATGAATTGATCTTGAATGCTGCAATAAATCTCTGATATATCTGCTCTTGAATGCCCTTGATCATTAACTTTGCTATACTTTTTCTCTCATCAAAATGCTAGGTGAAACTTAGAAAATAACCTTGTATTTATAGGTATGTATCCTTAATTTTGCAAAATTAAAATATCACAAGCCAACATTCAATTAAAATGGACTTAATTATGGATTTAAAAATATTAAAATACTAACAAAAACATATTTTAAATTTATGTCCTAAGGTTTATGGAGGACCCATTCACCCATGGGTGAATGGGTCCCAGCTCCATAAACCTAGGACATGCATTTCTCAATGTGAAGTGTTATGTTTAGGAATTATTTATTGTCAAGTTTCCCCTTTGGAAAATATAATTTATTAGGCTTAGAAAATGAATTAAAGGTCCAATCAAGGCATAATTAATCTCAATTAATTAAGAGGGCCCAAATAAGTGTGTAAATGTGATAAGGTAGATTTAACAACACTAAATTAAGGAACTATTAAGTCCAGTTTTAAATAGGAGGGACCAAACAAGTGAGAAAATGTAAAGGGCTAAATTTTTCTACACTATATTTAGCTCCCACTTTAGTGAAAGAATGACCCTACATCAAACCCACACTAAAGTACACAATCAAGAGAGCTCTAATTGTACAATCATTGGAAGGATAAGATGACAAAGATCAAGGAGGATGATCAAGCCTCCAAGATTTAACATCTCATGGAAAAACAAACAAAGGCATAAGGAGACACATGCCTATGTTAGACACATGTATGTATGCAGCAATGACAAGATACTCAGCCATACAATGTCAAAGACTCAAAGAAAGAGAAAAAGGAAAAGGAAAAGAGAAAGGATCAATCCTTGACTGCCCAACATGATGTGGAACATGCCTTATCTATTTTTCTAAAAATGTTTACAAGTGGAACTCACTATCCAAAATGCAAACAACAATGCACACTCACATGGACTATTGAAACTTTGTTGTCCACTAGGTGAGCCCCCAAGGGTGGAAAATGAGAGAATCTTATTATGCTCCCATACCATACCAAATTTATACCTCTAATAACTTTAATAAGGTACCACACAATACAAAATTTGAGCTCCATAAGGCTTAGCAAGCTATGTCATGCTAAGAACTTATGAACAAACAAGGCACCACAAGCAAGCAAACTGTGTTATGCTTGGTGGCCATGAAAAATGGTTGTAACTTCAAGCTTCATAAGGTTAGAAAGTTGCATTATGCTAACACTTATGAACAAAATGCAAATAGGATAAGACATGTTCAAAGGGATTTTTCTTGAGTTCATGTAAGGTCTTCTCTTAGGGAACATCATGCCTAATGTCTCCAAGAGAAGACAAGTCTAGGATAAAAGATTCACAACTTAGGGAATGCAACACATAGCATCACCATTAAGATTAAATTCATATGTCGAGAAAGGTCACACTCTTGGAGGACATCCAACCCAATGACACCACCAAGAAGAAAACACATCGCAAGAAGTAAGAAGACCACGTAATGAAACATGAGAAAAGTCCAAGATCTCCAAACATGATAATGCCAATGTATGCCCCCACTTTAAAGAATTTTTTAGCACCTCATCATGAGCCATTACTTTAAATTAGAAAATGATAAATGCTAACAATAAATAAGACATGAGAGATTATTTGGAAAGCCCTATGCCAAGTCATATGTTTCCAAATGAAGCTATGTCATGAAAAAGGAAGGGGTGGCCCCCAAAATGAAATCCCAAGATCACATAAGGGATCCATGGATTTGGGTCAACATATGTCTTTGCTAAAATGATATTATAGAGCTTAGAAACATCATTATTCCCCAAATATCTCATGAAATAGGAAGAATGACACATAGAGAGCGACAACAAAGAAAATCCTTTTGGGTCAATATGGAAGAGACCTAAATGTCTCAATGCATTACATCATCCCCTAAAGGAAAACATAAGAAAAAAGAAAATATATAGGGGTTTACAACACACAAAAGAATGAAGGTACAAATAGAGGAATGAGCATGAAGATACATCAAACAGAATGATACGATGGATCACATTACACACATGCAATCAAAAAAGAACATGAAAAATAAAAAATAAAAGACAAGACTAGCAAGGAACATGCAATTCAACCTATAGTAGGTCGTCTGCATCCCAATCTTGTTCATCATATGCAGAAGGAAGATAACTAGCCAAAGGACAAGGCTATCTAACTCCTTGCCCCAACTAAGTGTAGGACAAGGATGAGCCAAGATAAGTGGTGAGAATGAGCTCCTTGCAATATATAAAATGATTCACAATGAATATAAAACATGTAATAGTGAGTATGTTATGATTATGCAACTATTACATGGAGAGGAGAAAATTTCATGTAGTCAAGTTGGTTTCTTTACAAATTTGGTTAATAGTTCTTGTAAACAATAAAAATCATCAGTATGATGTCCAAATATTCTATGGTATGCACAATATGGTCCATTTTGTTCACTTTTCTTTTTTGTTAATTTTCTAGGTTTATGCGGTAGATTAATTAATCCCCAATACAAAAGAGTGTAAAAATCATTCTCAATTTTGGATATCTTCAATAGGCCATCTAAGTATGCAAGAGGATCATGATTCTTTTGTTTCTTGGATTTGGAATGCTTATGCACTTTCTTCTTTGGTTTGATAATTTATTGACTACAAGATGAAATATGAGTAGGATTATCATGATGGTTATCAATTCCAACTTCTAACATCAACTCCTTTCCTTTACAAGGGGGGATGTGTTAGGAGAAATAGGTTTATCAATGATTGTCTCTTATTTTTTCACATCGCTTTCACAAGTGAAAGGGGTATTTAAGGATGATTGAAGGTGAGGAAAAGTAATGTTAACAAATTTATCTATGATCCCATCCTCTTGATCTAGGATATCTTCGAAAGATTCACAAATAGAATTCTCATGAAATTCATTGTTTGGTTCTTCTGCACTCACAACATTGCCCTCACAAAGGAGAGGAGTGTTGGGAGAAGAAGCTTTATGAGTGCCAGGATTATCCATAGTTGTTTTCTCTTGCATTAAAACATTCTCATAAGTGGGAAATGAATAAAAATTATTCAAGGTAGTGTAAATGATTTCCTCCTCTTGCACTAAGAGACTCTTATAGCTAGGATAATTTTTGGAATAACAATAATCAATCTTGTTATTGAGTTTTTTCTTAGAAAAATTGTAAAGGAATGATGCAAAAAAATTGTAATTTTTAGAATAAACAAGATAATTTGTCTAATTATGCTATACAAAAACCTAAAGATGATGTCTTTTAGATGCAATTTTGAATTCAAGTAATGCACTAAATTTTAAAAATTATGCTTAATATGAACAATTTCAAATAACAGAAATGCAGGAAACTGAAACAACAGATTGAATACAAGAACAAAATGAATGATGATGCAATGCTATGTAAACACTATGCAAAATGATTGATATTTTTGAAGTTTCTATATTTTAAAGGATGTAAAAATGCAAACCTAAAACCCTAAAAAAGATGCAATGCAATTGCTAAATGAATGCAATGTAATGTAATGCAAAAATGTAACACCTAAATGAAAATGGATGAAATGATCAAAATGTTCACCAGAATGAAACATAAGGGGTTGAAAAGGGGAGGTCACCAAAATGATAATAGGTAAACCTAACTTCCTTTATTTCATTAGGAAATGAGATCCACACAATGAATTGATTAAAAACCCTTAGGAATCAAGTCAAAGTGGGAGTCTTCATATTTCCTTATGACTAAAGGATGAGGGTCAAGGTCAAGCAACACTTTGGGGAGAAAAACTAAAAAATAGAAAATAAACACCAAAATGCAATCTAACACTTGGAATATTAATATTAAATTCAATACTAGAAGAACCAAAAAACAAATTGAAAATCTGAGAATGGAAGAGACTTGTGTACCAGTTAGCAAAAGTTCTTTTCAAAAGAAAATATAGGACTCATTCACCCATGGGCGAATGGGTCCAAGTTCAGGGTTTTTTGTAGCTTTTAGGATCTTTTGATGAAGATTCAAATCTTCCAATTTTCCCAAGTTTTAGAGTTAGAATGTCAAAAATGACTTCAAGATCTTAGTTTCTGTGACATGACAACAATTTTGACAACTTTTGCAACTTTGACAACTTTGTAAATCTTGCTCTTCAAAAGTTCTTTAGGTCTTCTTCAATCTAAATCTACAATCTCACATATAAGAGAAAAAATGTTTGTTTTTGGGTGAATAGGGGTTTCCCTTGGTCAAACCCGATTTTGGTAATCAAACCTTAAATTGAAATGAAACATGAAAGAGGGACTGAAGAATGAACAATGAAACATGAAAGAGGGATTGAAGAATGAACAATGTTATGTTACCACTCAACAAAACCTTGAATGAAACCTTCATAATGGAGATATTAGGAGGTCTACAACTTGCATGAGATGGATAAATTGGATGTGGATCTTGACACTTGAGCCTTTCTTGAAATGATACCTTGAATACTTGACTTGATCATGAAACCTACATCACAATGTTAGCTCCAAAAAAATGCATGTAAGAAGACTTTGATATGATGAATTGATCTTGAATGTTGCAATAAATATCTAATATATTTTCTCTTGAATTCCCCTGATTGTGAACTTTTCTCTAATTTTTCTCTCATTAAAATGCTAGGTGAAAGTTATAAGATAACCTTATATTTATAGGTATGTATCCTTAATTTCTCAAAATTAAAATATCACAAGTCAACATAGAGTTAAAATGGACTTAATTAGGGATTTGAAAATGTTAAAATATCTCCAAAAACATAATTTAAATTTAGGTTGCAAGGTTTAGGGAGGACCCATTTTCCCATGGGTGAATGGGTCCTAAGTCCATAAACCTAAGACACACATTTCTCAATGTGAAGTGTTGTGTTTAGGAATTAATTATTGTCAGCGTTCCTATTCAGAAAATGTAATTTCTTAGGCTTAGAAAATTAATTAAAGGGCCAATTAAGGCATAATTAAGATCAATTAATTAAGAGGACCCAAATGAGTGTGTAAATGTAATAAGGTACATTTAACAACACTAAATTAAGGCACTATTAAGTCCAATTTTTAACAGGAGGGCCCAAACAAGTGAGAAAAATATAAAGGGTTACATTTTTCTACACTACACATATGTCTCTATCACTCTCACCTTCCCTCTATACTTTTTTCTATCTCCACTCATCCTCTCTCTTTCTATTAATTTCTATCTCACCCAACCTCTCCCTCCCTCCCACCTTCCCCCCTCTCTCCATCCCTCCAACTGTAGGTCACTCTATCAACTTATCACTCCCTTTATCCCTTGCTCCCTCCCTCTCCCTCTCTCTACCTTTCCCTCTCCCTCTCTCTCTCTCACAAACTAGATCTCTCTCTTTGTACATCTCCCACCCTACCTCTCTATCTAGCTTTACCTACCTCTCTCTTTATTCATTGTACCTTACCTCTCTCTACCTACCCTTACTTTGCACCCTCTCTCTCTCCCCTCATCTCTCTATCTATCTCCACTCACTCTCTCCCTCTCTACCTACCTTCCCTCAATCCATTCCACTCCATGTCTCTTTCTACCTACCTCTCCCTCCTTCCCAACATCCCCCCTCTCTCTATTTCTCCCTCTACCTACCCCTCCCTCTCTCCCTAACTCTCTCTGTATATGCATAAAATTGGTCATATTTAATTATTCCTGACATTTAATTAAATATTTATTATTTAATTATTTCCTCTAAAGGTCTTCTACATGTAATTAAATTTAATCAATTTAATTATATTCATTCATTTTATTCTCCCACCATAATTAAATAAATCTATTTTATTTAATTATTCCACATTCTACTTGATTAAATTAAATAAATATATTTTATTTATTTAAGTTAATTATCATCTTTTGAATTTAATTAAATCTTTTTAATTAAATTTAAATATCTCTTTTCTTTCTATTTTTCTAAATTAATTAAATACTTTTATTTAATTAATTCTTTCAAATTTAATTAAATATTTTATTTAATTAAAGATCTTCTGCTTTCTTCAAATCATAATTAGATATTCTGTTTAATTATGAAATCTTCTGATTTCCTCAAAATCTTAAATATTTATTTTATTTAAGAAAAATCAACATGCACTCATAAATAAATAATTGAATTAGATAATTCATTATTTATCTTATCATAATCTTTCCATTTTTCTTCTAAAAAGATGATTTTTAAATCATCTCATCTTATCTCTTCCATTAAAATGGAAAAATTTGGCTTTATTCGTTTTCTTCTATTTTCTCTTCAATCTCATCTATCTTCAACCATTTGATCTGTCAGGAATTATCACAGCCGTTGGCCAAACTAGCCAATCAAAATCTTCGAAAAACTCTATAAGTGCACGTGCAAATCCAAGCATTGGTTACAACACAAAACGAATCCAGCATACGATTACATTCTTGCAATTTTAGCATTTCAATTCTCATCATAGCATAATCTTGCATTTAGCACAATATGCATTCTTAATCTCATTCTTCAGTAGCCTACTTCGTTGAGCTTGGCATTCCAAATCTGAGAGCAACTTGAGCAAAGACAAAACGTTGGAGATAGAGAGCAATAAGACGACTTCGGAGAAGCTGCCATAAGAGTTTGCTTATTTCTGTTTTTCTTTTAGCTTCTTTTGATTTAATGTTTTATTGATTGTGTTGCTGAATTTAATTTAGATTTGATCACATATTTGATACACACATAAAATGGCGCCCATCGTGGGGCCTATGCCCCGATTTTAATATTTTCTTGCAGAGTTTTTTGGCAGGTTTCCGCATTCTGAGTTTGGCATTCGGAAAAATTCCGCATTTTAGCACATCTGAGACTTTCCGCAGCACTTATGGGGCTGTAATTTCTTTCTATTTTCACAGGTGTTCTAGCGCATTTGAGGACTATTTTGGTGCTTCTGAGGGTTCTTCTAGCGCTTACGAGGGACATAATAGCGTATTTAGTGCATTTCACTTTTGTGTTTATTAAAATGTCACATTTAATGACTGTTTCAGCTCTTTTAAGGTATGATTGAGCGCATTTGTTGTCTGTTTCTATGCATCTCGGGTTCATTTGTCTGTAACTCTATGTTATTTTAGCACTTTTAAGGATTGTTTTGGCGCATCTAGGAAATTTATGTGGCACATTTAAGGTTTGTTTTAGCGCTTATAAGTTCTGTTTCGGTGCATCTAAGGTCTGTTTCAGTGCTTAGAAGTTCTGTTTTGGTGCATCTAAGGTATGTTTCTACACATCTGGTTGTAACAAAAAAAAAAAGAATTCTGAGTCTGACGTATTTTGTAGATAGAATTTTCGCTGGTTAAAAAGAAGCAACCCTAGGATAGTCACATCTGGATAAAACTGATCAATCCTAGGATAGGCATGGAACTTAAAATGAAGCAATCTAGGATAGACACCATACAATGATTTTTGCAGTTAAAATTGGACAAACTTGTTTTTGGTGAAGCAATATCTTCACTTAGATTAGATCATTGTGATTTGGAATTTAAAAAGAACATTTGTTTGCTTTGTCTGTGGCAATAGGTCTATACTCTCCCCTTAACTGGGTGATCAAAATACCATACTTGCCTTTTCAATTTCATGCAAATTTATGCTTTATTAAATCCTTTAGAAGGCATGCCGTAGTGGGAAAAAGTACTCACCCTATGGGAACGACCTAAGTGGGAACAACCAAAGCCAGCTTTTCCAACCCACTATAATCAAAAGTGAATATTGGGGAAACCCATATTCAATGGCAGTGAACAAGATAACCATCCCCAAAATCTTTGTTCTAAAGATTGGGAGGTCTCCTAAGGGATTTTATCTATTGTCGCACCGAACGGAAACCTTGACTACAAACCATAGTGTAGAAAGCCAGCTATGTCAGTATCCAGACATTATTTCAATCACAGTGCAAGGGGAGGGAAGAATCTTCCCCCAAGATACTCACCATATAACTGCCAAGGATTGTTTGCTCAAGGGATTCGGTATCCACTTCTGTCACTCTGAGTACGCACCTGGAAAAGACAAAAACACAGGCGCCCTTTCGGGGGTGACATGGTTGTGTGAGTCGACGCAGTTCTAAGATATGGGTTGTGATTGCTATGATGACCTTTTGACTATTAAGAGTGAGTCTGCTTGAATTGTCTTTCATGTGCTAAACCTATGAAAACATTTGTTGAAAAACATTTTCTCGATCAAACACTTGATGTTAGTATAGGGTTTTAAAAACAACTATTTTTTAGAATGATTGTTGTGTCTTCCATTACATTAACTCAGATAAAAGATCATCTAAAATGAATGTGAAGAACAACAATTGAAACCTTTCAAAATCCATTCATATCTTTGGTCCAGTAACATTCTCAATATTTGTCCTCATGCTTAGGAAGTGGAAATCAACAAAGTTTGTCAAGAAATCAATTTCCACTAGAATCAAGAAACCAAAGAAACAATTAGGGTACAAGAAGTCATTGCAAAGAAGAAAAAATTTGTACAAAAGTCGTCACGTCTTGCTTCATTTCCGTGGATTTCTTCATAGATACCAAGACTTCGTTAGGGGGTTCACTGACGAATATGTTGTACATCCCTTGGATTCTCGAGCTTATTATCAAAGATTAGCTCTATCTCAACGGCATAATCTTAATCAACCTCTTGAGTTTGACAATATACCACAACCTTCTATTGAGTATCCCTCACATCCTAGTCAAATCCTCCAGTGATCTTGAATTCTTCCTTCAAAAACAAAGATCAAATCTTTAAGAGTGCATCTTCCAAAACAAACTTTTTGATTATTGATTTAGCTTCCTCAACAGGATTCGAACATCCTTCATCATCAGAAGCCATAATCAAGAATTAGGAAACATCTTTGATCATATCATAAGATTCCCATCTTATCAAATCAAAATAGCATCATTGTCACACTCATCAAAACTGTGATCTAAGTGTAGAAGATTTCTTCAAAATCACATGCCTATCTTCACAAGATCTCAATACATCAAATCGAGGGAGGAAAACCAACAAGAAGGTCATACTTAAAATACTCAAGAAGAAGGTGAAACCAATCATCCTCTCTACAGTATGAGTCGTAATCCACTTTTCAACAATGACATGGATAACAGAGAAGAAAATCCCTTCCACAAGTACAAAGCCATAAACAATACTACTGTCGATAGTGATGATGAACACGAGGATGAATGCCACCTTAGAGAAGCTGAGCAAGATCCCAAATTTTACAAGGCCATAGAAAAGATCTTGCAACGTGATAAAGAAAAATATTTCCTCTATTTAGCTGACCAAGGAGCTAAATTGCCACATGACTTTAATACTGAGATTTTGAAGAACAAACCTAAAGAAAAACTCGTACTTGATCTTAGTGCTTTGACTCAACAAATCAAAGCACTTCAAGGAGAAGTTAAAGAGTTACAAGGGGGAACCACCACAAAGAAATATACTATTGAGGACATTTGTCCTTATCCTTTTGATTGAAGCCTCAACATGATTCCATTTCCCAAACATTGTGAAATTCCAAAATTTGATCGTTATAATGGGAAATCGGATCCAATTGATCATGTTAGAGACTTCTGAAACATGACATTAGAATTCACTCACAAAGACACTTACTTGATGCGATTGTTTCCTAGGAGCCTTGGAATTCACTCTATGGAATGGCTATCAAAGATTACACCTCCTGTCAGAACATTTGAAGAATTAATCAACTTATTCATTTCACAATATGCCTACAACATACAAAATCAGATCACCATGATAGATCTCTATAAAGTTGCACAAAAACTTGGTGAATCTTTCATTACTTTTCTTCAAAGATGGAGAAGAATGTTCTCCAGATATCTGCGCCTTGTTCCTGAAAAGGAAAAGATGGTTACCTTCATAAACAGCTTGAATTCAGAGATGAGCTACCATTTAAATTTACATTGTCCTACCTCTTTTGAGAAACTAATCGAAGATGCTATAACCATTGAAGGTGCATTGGTCAAAAGAGGAACAATAAAACTTGACAAAGACAATCCTAGCTCATTCAATCATCACAATAATCAGGACAAGTCTAAATTCTGGACTCGCAACAAAAATGTGGTGAATGATGGTGTGGTTGATGCAAATCAAGTCTCGACCAAGCCATTTGTCCTTGGTATTCCAGATACTCAGTGCAACAACAATGTCAACTCGATAGCAAATCAAGGAAACAATCCTCCTTTGAGAAACAATGTGAATCAAAAATCTATGCCAAATCAGGGAACTGCCAAAAATCAAGGTTACCGAGGAACCAATAACAATAACAACTCCTTAGGGAATACCTCAAATACAACTCCACAATGATTTTCATTCTTCTCGAATAGAAGAACTTACACTTCATTGGGTCAATCTTTGGAATCCGCGTTCAAAGAGTTGATGGCCAAAAATGTCATTACTCTGCCACCTCAACGAAATTATGAACCCAGTGTAAAACCTCCATCATGGAATGAGGCATACTATTGCAACTATCATCGCTGTAAAGGTCATCGTACAAATAACTATCAAGCATTAATGAATACCATTCAAGACTTAATCGACAATGACATCATTACAGTAGAAGGACATCAACAATCAAACGTAGAACACCAAGCATTTCACAATCCTTTTCCCAACTATCAAAAGGGTGAATCTTCTGAAAAAAATGTGAATCATGTCAATGATGATCATATAATCAACCATCTCTATACAGACAATGAGCGGGTAAATGTCATCAAATTCAACAAGAAGACGGAATATAGAGAAGTTAATGCAACAACGAGGGCGCAAGCTAAGGTTGTCTTAAAGGGCACCTCTTTGAAATCCACTAAACCTCCACCTCAACATTCATATGATTTGGTCAACCAACTTTGGAAAACTCCTGCTCAAATCTCTATCTTTGAGCTCTTAAAAATTTCCCCAGCGCATAAGGAAATTCTTGAGAAAGCCCTCTTTGAAACAACTGTATCCACTGATTTGGATGTGGACCAATATCAAGCCATGGTGGGACACTTGTCCTCACCCACTTTCCTTTCATTCTCTAAAAAAGATGACGTTTCCATAACTCATCCCCACAACTCATCATTGTACTTAGAAGTCATGGTCCATAAGTTTCGTGTTAGACGGGTTCTAATAGATGGAGGTGCTGGTCTCAATATCTGTACCATGAAATTGGTTAAAGCCTTAGGATTTTCTGAAGACTCCATTGATTTTAGAAGAAAGATCACCATTAAAGCTTATGATAATGAAGAAAGAGCATCCAAGGGTCTAATCATGCTGCCAATCAGAGTAGGTCCATTTATCAAAAATAATTTCTGCCAAGTATTGGATCGTGATCTAGCATACAACATCTTGTTGGGTCATCCTTGGATCCACGAAATGCAAGATGTCCCATCAACCTATCATCAATGTTTAAAGTTCCCTTATGATGGACAGGAAATCATAATATCAGCTGATAATTCCAACATTCAAACTTGTGCCAACATAAAAGATAGTCAAGATACTTTGGTTCCTAACAATTGAGAAGCTCATGCTTGTACTTCTCTAAAGACTGACATGCAAATTAGTCAATTAACCAATAGTTTTGACAAGAAATTGAAATTCAAAGACCATGGAGTTAGAGAATATTCTCTTTTTCTTGCCAATTTACCTATATCGCCTCGATCACATGGACAACCATCTATCACACAACATCAAGTATCAGCAGTATCCACATCAAAGCAATCACCAACAGAGCCAATCACAAAGTTTAATGGACAATTCATCAAAGATAAATTCCCCATGGAAGATCCGGAGGATACAAAAATTCTAAACTGGCTCTATAAAGATGAAGATGAAGCAGTTTGTAATGTCAAATTACCCACAGACAAATATGGAAAAGGGTATTCAATCATGCAAAAGATGGGTTATGATAAAGGTCCTATTGGAAAAAGGAAAGGAGTAGTTGAACCTATTCACCTCCGCGGACTTGCCGCAAAAGAGAAAACTGGATTAGGTTATGATACTCACTCCAAAGAAAGCACATCCAAACATCCGCATGGCACTGTCTTTGCATTGCAAGAAGGCTCAGATTCATAAGAAGCATGTGTGGCAACAGTTCATAACTTCTTGGATAACAATTCTGACACAGACTCTGCTGAATGTGAATGGGATACCATTTACAATGATGAGTTCTGGAGGGATAAAGAGGTTGATGTAATACACCAGTATGCCCCAACCCTAATCGAAGGTCAAGGTTCAGAGACCCAACCACGAGAGTTTGAACTACAAAGTCACTATGATTCTAGTGATACTGAGTCAGATCTAAACGAACAAGATTATCATGAGGACAGTACCATCATTGACCTACCTCATACCTCGAATCCTACGATCAACTCCATTATGACCATAACCATAGCTGATTTCATGCAACCCAATGACCCTATACCTTTGATTTATCCTGATCTCATTGATTGGGATTCATCTGAACCTATCAACATACCAATGTTTCCAAGTGATGAAGCTATTGTAAAATTCATTTCTGCAGAGGACGTAAATGATTGTTCCCCTAGCGATTTTCAGCATAAAGTCTTTGATTAGGAGAGTGTCAATTCTCCCAGCTGCAAAAATAAAATTAAAAACAAAAGATCTAATGGTGAAAACCAGAATCTGGCAGTATTAGATCAAACAAAAGATAAAATAAAGAGTGTATCGGATGGTGAAAACCTTTTTAAGGCACCAGACGATGGGAATCTTGACACTCTCCCAGAGCATTATCATGAGTGATCACCTATTTTGATTGAGCCTACAAATGTCATCAATCTTGAAACTTCAGAAAAACCAAGAATTTTACAGCTGGCTGCATCAATGATAGAAAAAGAAATACCAGAGTTCATGGAACTTCTAAAAACAAATCAAGTCAACTTTGCTTGGTCTTACGCAAACATGCCCGGTCTTGATCCTGACCTTATCATGCATCACTTGTCCATCAAACCAGGAGTTAAGCCTATCAAACAAAAACTCAGAAAGATGCACCCCCATGTGGCATTATTAGTTAAGGAAGAACTAAGAAAACTCCTTGATGTGGGCTTCATAAGATCGATCGATTATGCAGAGTGGATCTCCAACATTGTTCCTGTATCCAAGCCAGATAAAAGTGTCAGAGTGTGCACAGATTTCAGAGATCTTAATAAAGCATGTCCTAAGGATGACTTCCCACTTCCAAGTATTGACACTATAGTTGATTTGACAGCTGGCCATGCCATGTATTCATTAATGGATGGTTTTTCTGGTTACAACCAAATCAAGATTGCACCTGAAGACCAAGAGAAAACAGCTTTCACATGTCCATGGGGAACTTACTGTTGGAACATCATGCCTTTCGGTTTGAAAAATGCTGGTGCTACCTACCAAAGAGCCATGACTATGATTTTTCATGACATGATGCATACATTCATGGAAGATTATGTAGAAGACATATTGGCAAAATCATACACCAGAGAAGGACATCTGGAAATATTGTCCAAGATATTTGCAAGATTGGAAAAATTCAAAGTTCGTCTCAATCCCAAGAAATGTGTCTTTGGGGTCACATCTGGAAATCTCTTAGGGTATATTGTGTCAGAAAAAGGAATTGAAGTAGATCCTGCTAAAGTTCAGGCGATCATGGAAATGCCTCCCCCAAAGAACATCAGTCAATTAAGATTATTACAGGGATGACTTCAGTCTATCCGCAGATTCATTGCACAACTAGATGACAAGAGTCTACCGTTCACCCATCTACTGCATAAGAATGTTCCTTTCAAGTGGGATGACAAGTGTGAATTGGCTTTTCAACAAATCAAACAATACTTAATGACTCCACCAGTTCTAGTACCACTGAATCCGGACAAACCATTGATCTTATATATTGCAGCAACAGAAACATCCTTGGATGCATTGCTAGCGCAAGAAGACTCTACATGAAAAGAACGTGCAATCTATTGTATTAGTAAAACACTCACAAGTCATGAGCTCAGCTACACTACAGTCGAGAAGGCTTGTCTAATGGTAGTCTTTGCTTCACAAAAATTTCAGCATTACATGTTAACTCATACGATCAATTTGGTTTCAAAGATTGATCCACTCAAATATTTGTTAAGCAAAGCATCATTGACAAGAAGGTTAGCAAAATGGGTAATGATTCTGAGTGCGTTTGACATCCATTATATTAATCACAAGGCAACCAAAGGACAAGTTATTGCTGACCAACTAGCTGAAGCACCACTACAAACGGACCATCCTCTGCACATTGAATTTCCAGATGCTGATGTCTTTACTGCCGAATCCAAACAACCATGGTCCTTATATTTTGATGGTTCTTTCACTCAACATGGATCGGGAGCAGGCATACTTTTTGTCACCCCTCAAGGGAACACCATTCCTCGATCATATAGGCTGATGTTTCCATGCACCTACAACATAGCTAAATATGAAGCATTAATCATAGGACTGAAGATTGCATTGGAATGGAGGATTACAAAACTACAAGTGTATGGCGACTCATAGTTGGTCATTTATCAGATCAATGATGAATATCAAACCAAAGATGAGAAACTGTTGCCATATAAAAAGATGGTCGATGACTTCAAGAAGTACTTTGTGGATGTCAAATTCACACAAATTCCAAGGCTTGATAACAAAGCAGCTGACGCCATGGCTACAATCGCATCATTGTTGCAGCTTCCAGAAACTCAGACTTGCTATGAATTTCTGGTGGAACAATCATTTACACCTGCCTATGACACACCCGAAAGCCAAATCATTTGCCACTTGGTAGGATCCGATTCACCTTGGTATGGAAAAATTTATGCCTACCTAAAAGATGACATTTTACCACTTGACTTATCCCATAACCAAAAGCAAAATTTTATCCGCCAAATCTTCTCGCTACACCCTTATCGCCGACACCCTTTACCGTCGTGGTCTTGATGGTACTTTGCTTCAATGTCTTGAACGTGACGAATCTGACAAAGCTTTACAAGAAGTTCATGGTGGCATTTGTGGTACTCATTCGAGTGGACTGACCTTATCTAAGAAATTGATTAGAATGGGTTACTATTGGCCTACAAAGGAAAGAGAATCATTCACTTTTGTGAAAACATGCTCAAAATGCCAGATTCATGGGAATCTCATTCATGCTCCTACACAAGAACTACAACCATTCATGCCAACCTGGCCATTTTCCCAATGGGGGTTAGATCTAGTAGGTATGATACATCCTTCATCATCAAATGGGAATAATTTCATCATCACAGCCACATAATATTTTACCAAATGGATTGAGGCAGTACCTTTGACTAAAGTTACCAGCAAAAAAATATCATCATTTATACTGAACTATATCATTTGTCGATATGGCATTCCTAACTCCATTATTACAGATAATGGACGACCTTTTAAGAATCAGGATGTGGATGAACTTTGTGAAAGATTTCACATTCAACACAGATATTTAACACCGTACTATCCACAAGGAAATGGCCAAGCAGAGGCCTCAAATAAAATAATCTTGAAAATCTTGAAGAAGACTATGAATGACGCAGGGAAAGATTGGCATGTTCAACTCAATCCTGCCTTATGGGCTTACAGAACCAGTGTCCACACACCAATGGGAGCAACACCATTCACTTTTGTCTATGGAGTAGAAGCCATCCTTCCTCTACAAGTTGAAATCCCATCACTCAAAGTATCACTGAAAGGTCTCACAACAGATGATGAATATAGAGTTTCCCGACTCCAAGAACTAGAACTCCTAGATGAAAAGAGACAAAGAGCAACTGACCATTTGAAAGCATACCAACAAATGATGTCTCGCAACTACAACCAAAAAGTAAAGCCACGTACCTTTCAGGTAGGTGATCTGGTTTTTAAAGAAAACCCATGAAATTAGCAAGACAGAGAAAAGAATGGAAAATTTGAACCAAATTGGCTAGGTCCTTATGTGGTTATCGTTGTCTACAGTTCAGGAGCATACAAACTATCAACGCAAGAAAGGGACCTATTTGAAGAACCCATCAACAGCATGCACCTGAAAAAGTATTATGTGTGAAGCAGTTATCATTGGTAGAAAAAGTCCTAAAAAATCCAAAAACAGCAAAAAACGTTCTGAAGAAATAAAAAAACAGCAGAAAAAGTCCTAAAGAAATTCACAAATAGCAAAAAATGTCCTGAAAAAATCTAAAAACAGCAGAAAAATTCCTGAAGAAAATCCAAAAACAGCAGAAAAAGTCCTGAAGAAAATCCAAAAACAACGGAAAAAGTTCTGAAAAAATGGTTACCCTGGTGAAAACCTGGCAAACAGGCATGTTGGTAGCGTAAAAAAAAAAAATGTCATAGGGTGAAAACTTGACAACAGGCAGTCTATTGACATGAAAAATGCAATAAAAACAAATAGTGAAAATCTAGCAAACAGACGCTATTTGTAGCTCTCCATCTATTAGTTCATATTCTGCACTTAGCTTTTCAACTTTCCTTTCCATGCATCTTCCCATCATCTTAGGTCCATACCAGCATCATGCTATCATCATTTTCCTAGAATGATAATGTCTTACCATGGCTTAATTATTGTACATATTCATTCCAGCAAGCTATGTTAATACTGGGGGTAAATGTTGACATACTAGGGGCAATCAACTTTCAGAAAACAACTAGACAAGGACATCAAATCAAATCATGCAAACAAACAACCAAATCAAATCACATGAACAAACTATCCAATCATTGATCCGTGTCACAACAGTTTTCAGCAAGTACCATATCATGACTCATATCTGGATGATCTAAAATCTGAATAATGTTTGGAATAACAGTTTTTCATTTTGAACTATCGTTGTTTAAATTTTGGTATCATCTCTCTGGAGTACACTCGATGATGTACTGAACTAGAGTGGCAAGGAAAGAGGATGATTTTTCTTTGTCTGTTGTCTTGAGGTTAACTATCTATCTGTTGCAAATATGTCACGAGACATGATTTCCAAAGCAATATAATTGATGACAGTTCCACATTTACATCAGACGGTGGTTAGTCTTTGTCTGTTTATGCAAGAAATGCTCAGGTCATCTCGGTTCAATTATACCTCGATGCTTGTGTTCACTTGCTATATCAAAATCATGAAAGTTGTACTCAGGTCATCATTGGTGCTAATTTCCCCTCTGATGCTTGTACATACTTCCAACATTTTAACACTCTATGATGATCCACGAAAGCTACCAAAAGGCTCAACAATTGGTTTACTTCATTTTAGTTGCATTTCATTTTAGATCACTGTACATATATCTGCATACCATATTTTGCATCAAAGTTTTTAAAGGGCTAACAATAACGTCAACGGCTGTCATGTCTCTTTGGACTATTTGTGGAGGACATTCAGAAATTTTTTTCATTATCACCTCTCATTTCGTTTATCATTTCATTATCATTTCATTTAGGTCCTATCATTTATCATTTACCATTTTCCATTATCATTTCATAATTATTGTATTAATTTTTCATTATTTCACCTCATTTCATTTCATCACATTGATTTATTTTATTTTATTTATTTAATCTTCACTTTATTTATTTTTATTTTATTTATTTATTATTTATTTATCTAAAGTTCATTATATTTTTACATTTTCATTAAATTTTATTATTTTATATTATCATATCATTTATTTATGTTACCATTTATTATTATGATCTCATTTATTTTCATTATATTTTATCATTTTTATCACATATACCATTTCATCATCCTTTTATCATTTATATATCATTTTACTTATCATTTCATGTCATCATCCTCTATCATATTATTTCATTAACATATCATTACATTATCATTTCTGCTCGTTATCATTTATCATTTCATCACATCATCAATACATTTCACAACATATCATTTATCATCTTATCATACATCTCATTATCATTAACCATTTCATTTCATATCGTCATTTATCATTTATCACATTATATTCATCTCATCCTATCATTTTCATATCCATTCATATTACAAATTCATAACGCATATCATAAACACAACATTCATTTTCCATCATATCATCATTATTTATTTACATTTGAAAATCCAAAAACAAACATTCCATACATACATCTTCATATCATTTTCCAAATAACATTTTTCATACAACATATCAAATATCCCATGACATATTTTCACAATCACATCATAAGTCATCCACCTGCATGACATCATTAATACGCATCGTCAATCATCATCATAAACATATCATACCAAAATCATCCTGCATATCATGTTAGTCATCAAATCATTCAAATGCATACCAAAATCCATAACATATAGAAATAAATGCATATCACATAATCAACAAATCATGATAGACATCAATCATCTCATAAATGCACATCACGTCATCAAAGAAATCATCACTGCTGCATATCATCACTCATTAAAAAAATGATACAAATGTCCAATATCCAAGGAAACTAAACAAGTCCAAAGAGAAATACATGGGATATGATAAAAAAAATGGCATATACAAGCTCCAAAAATGATATACATCACAAAAGCTTGCTGGTCGATGCCCTTGATGGAGCTAGTTCAGAAGGAGGTGGCCTACCACTGGTACCTGCATTAGGATCCCGCTGAGGTCTGGTAACCCCTAGGCTCTATGTACGTGTCTGAGATCTACTCCTGGTCCTCGTGTGGGACCGTGGGTATGGCTCTCTGCGCTCAGGTGGACATAACTCCTAGTATCTCAGACGGTAGTACTCAGCCCCCCTTGCCATCTCCATACCCTCCACGATAGCCTCTCACAATGATGCACTCTCTACAGTGCCCATGAGCCTCTGAGCTACACCCTCGGCCTCCACTGCCCTTCATCTGAATGCATCCTTCTCTGCCATCAACTGGGCTATCTGAGGGTCTGGGGCAGGCTAAACTACCTGTGTTGGTGCTGGAACCTTAGCCTGTGCCTGTGCAAGCTGCGCCTTTAACTGCGCTATCAAACTCTGTGCCTAACCTAACTACCCCTGAATATTCTACACCTGGGCCTGCAAGGTGGCTACTTGTGTCTACTGAGAAGAAGAGGACATGCTGATGACCGTTTGTGGTCTACCACCAGATCTAACCCTCCGAACAACCTGCGTACTGGCTAAGCTGTCCATCCTCTGCCTCACTAACCTCTCTACCTCCCCTCCATCATCTCCCTTGTCATCCCCACCATCTGAGCTATCATCATCACTGTCACCCTCCTCTTTGTCATCCTCCTCCTCTCCGCCACCACCTGCCTGCTCTCCACCAGCCACACCCTCTTGTCCCCCTGCTACTGGCTACTATACCACTGCAATGGGCCCTGGCTCATCCAGACATGTAAATCATGGAAATCGATGAGTATGGAAATACTCTAGGAACTCATCTGACATGCCTGCATCTGTAACCTCTGGCCTGTACGCCCATAGCTCAGGCTGTAAGCTTGCATACTCTGTGTATGCTACCTAATATACAATGCAATGCCCCCATCTAGGATCATCCTTGCACTGCCCATAATGAGCAATGCTCTATGGCATACCCTGTGTAAAACCATACTGTCTCTGCACCCGCAAGGCCAAAAATCTCTCAATAATGAACGAAGTCCATCCTATCAGATATCAAGGTATGCAAACAAACAACATCTCCAGGTGATCCATGTCTCAAGGCTCACAATCGGTGTATGGTCTCCATATCATTGAATCCACATCGTCAAACACCCATCACCAGTACTCCAACTTGCCCAGCTTGGGTTGGACAAGTGCACCTAAATACACCTCCACATATGGCCGCCCTGGTAGCCTCGTCCTAGCACACTCTAGCCTCATCACCATAATATGCTCCCACGCCCAGATCTGGAGCAAAGTCACACCGCTAGCCAAACTCATCAACCCTCGGTAGACCACCTGATGTAGATCATGGTACAGATGTGCCAAAATGTAGCTCCCCCAAGAATACCTCTATGGCTGAGTCACCATCCACTCTAGCATCCTCCCCCACCCAACTGAAAATCCCTTCGACCGATGATCCGGTCTAAGGAAGCCTCCAATAAATGCTGCCAACACAGCAACTAAGGCGGGATACCTGCTGAAATCCACCCACAACACCCAATATCTGGCTATGGACGCATCACCACAGATCCTCCTCAATGCATTTGTCCCTCCTATCTCCTTATGGTCATAAACCACAAGGGCACCTACCACAGGAATCCCTAGAATCCTGTATACATCCTCAGGTGTCACGGTCATCTCACCCATCGGCAAATGAAAGGTGTTATGATCAAAATGCCACCTCTCTGCCAATGTAGTCAGTAGTCCCCTGTTGACTCGAATCCCTTGCGGGATAGTCAACAGTGATCCCAGTCCATAGGCACCTATCCACTGTACCTTTGTAGGAGTCAACTCTCCTATCTGATCCCAACATATTGGGAATCGCTCTCTACTCTAGAGGTTGTCAAATACCTCCTATTATCATCACAATGACAACTAATCAGACTCATACCAAAGACTCCTAACATGTGCTCTATCATATCAGGTGTGTGACCCATATCATGTGCATGACCCATATCAAGTGACCCATATCAAGTGACCCATATCAGGTGCGTGACCCATATCATGTGAGTGACCCATATCACACAATAAAAACATCATTCTATTTGTATTTCAAAGATAAATGGAAATATGTTTTCACATCAATCATTTACTATTTGTTTTCTATCATCGCAAGCAAATTTATCAAAAGTCACATCAATCATTTACTACTTGTTTTCTATCACAGGAAATGCATTTATCAAAAGTCCTATTAGGCATTTACTCTTTGTCTTCTAACGAGGAAGCAAAGTTATCAGTTAATCATCAACTATCAGCATGATGGAAAATCATTTTCTTTATCTATTGACCAAGGACACAATATAGACCATCATTTTTTTCATTCTAGCATTTTACCAAAATTTTCTCAGATGTGCTAATCTGCACCTCATATGCGCTAAAACTCAAAAGCACTACAGTTTCCCTCAAAAGCGCTAAAACTCACTTGACAGGATTTTCCACCCTAAAAGTGCCACTTCATTTCCTAAAAGCGCTAAAACCCTAAATGCGCTAATCTAAGCAGCATATGCGCTATTTCATCCCGTCGAAGCGCTAAAACACTAAATGTGCTAAACTACCCCGCATATGCACTACTTTGTACCCTAAAAGTGCTACTCTGCTTCTGTTCTAGCCAATTCCTGGATGCGCTACTCTATGCCCTAAATGCTCTAAAGTTCCCTACACAGACTACTACCCTGGAAGCGCTACTCTATACTTCATATGCGCTAGACTGTATATTTTTTCCCTACACCTAAACGCGCTAAAGAACACCCTAGATGCGCTAAAAGAAACTTTGTATGCGCTAAAACATGTTCGTGGATGCGCTAAAACGGCGTTTCTAAACCTAAATCCACGTAAAAAAGTACAAAAATCACTAAAAATCATGAAAATTTGAATCACAAGAGGTTTAATCGACTCACCGGTGGTCCATACGCTACTGGTCTCTGAAATTGTCGCGTTCGCTAGAATCTGTGAGTGTGATAGGGAATCGACATCTTGCTGAGTCACTATCAGAATATCCAAATCATTGTAGCAAAAGAGTGAAAATGACTTTTACTTTCACCCTTTTTACCTTACATAGGTCAATTAAGGTGGACTTTTGGTGGCATTTTTGTTTTCACTTTAATCTGGGGCATCTTTTACATCACTTATCAGAAGCTAAATCACTAACTCCCCAATAGACTCTTCTCATCCGTGATTTACCTCCCGAGGGGGCATCATCAGCATCAACATCAAAAACATATCAGGGGCAACAAAAAAAAATAAAAAATTCTTTGAAGCAATGCGTTTCACACATCACTTCAAAGAGGGGCAAAATGTATATGCATAAAATTGGCCATATTTAATTATTCCTGACATTTAATTAAATATTTATTATTTAATTATTTCCTCTAAAGGTCTTCTACACGTAATTAAATTTAATCAATTTAATTATATTCATTCATTTTATTCTCCCACCATAATTAAATAAATCTATTTTATTTAATTATTCCACATTCTACTTGATTAAATTAAATAAATATATTTTATTTATTTAAGTTAATTATCATCTTTTGAATTTAATTAAATCTTTTTAATTAAATTTAAATATCTCTTTTCTTTCTATTTTTCTAAATTAATTAAATACTTTTATTTAATTAATTCTTTCAAATTTAATTAAATATTTTATTTAATTAAAGATCTTCTGCTTTCTTCAAATCATAATTAGATATTCTGTTTAATTATGAAATCTTTTGGTTTCTTCAAAATCTTAAATATTTATTTTATTTAAGAAAAATCAACATGCACTCATAAATAAATAATTGAATTAGATAATTCATTATTTATCTTATCATAATCTTTCCATTTTTCTTCTAAAAAGATGATTTTTAAATCATCTCATCTTATCTCTTCCATTAAAATGGAAAAATCTGGCTTTATTCATTTTCTTCTATTTTCTCTTCAATCTCATCTATCTTCAACTGTTTGATCTGTCAAGAATTATCACAGCCGTTGGCCAAACTAGCCAATCGAAATCTTCGAAAAACTCTATAAGTGCACATGCAAT
>VDFB02000015.1:101887024-101967778 GCA_007258455.2 Sequoia sempervirens | reverse complement strand
CGACAACTAGGGTTTCCATAGCGAAAACTCCAATTCTCTTCAAGAATGCTCCAAAAGCTTTTCAACTTCTTCAAATGCTCGAATGATCAAAATTCCTTAAACATTTCCCTTAGAAAATAAAGATCTACCCTTATTTGTATTAAATGTGGTAGAATCCAAAAAGCTGCTAAAAACTCTTTCTCCTTCACACAAACAAACCCTAATTCACTCCACAAAAGATCATCCCTTCATATTTTCTACCAGTTCCTTTTTCAGAGCCTCTGAAAACTTAATCTTCATGATTCATCCTTGTGCCAGTCTCTAACATGCCTTTTATCCAGGGGATTCTTATGATTTTTGGATAATGCTCCCCCTTCGACCTTGCTAGGTCTAATTACCGAATAAATTGTTTATACCAGATGAGGGAAAAGACTCATCAGTAGTCTCTGGTTTTTCTTTCTTTTTTCAAATATTATTCATCTCTTACTTAATATCATCTTTGTCAACCTTCTTCATAGATTCATTCTTTTCCACTGGATTGATCTCCTTACTCTTCTTTCTTCTGCAGACTCTTGAAACATGTCATGGTTTGTTGCAGTTATAGTAGACAATGTTTTTCTGATTGGATTGATTTCCACTGACTCTTGTCCTGCATTGATTAGCTTTATGTCCATACTTGTTGCAAGTATAGAAATAGCCATTAAAGGATTGATTCATGCTTTTTCCATAAAATTGATTCATCATCAGAGTCCTACATTTACTTTCCCTATATCCAATTCTTTTGCATGCAAAACATTGACCAGTAAAAGGACCAGGGAACTGATTCATTCTACTCCTACATTATGCTGCCTTGTGACCAAATTTATTGCATGAAAAACAAGTGCCATTAAAAGAAGGATACCTTTGTGCATTGGGTTGTCTCACTGGAGGTCTCCTAGCAGAGTTCCTTTATTCTGAGTCTTCTGATTATTCATAGTCTTAGAACTTTCACCGGTATCATTTCCCAGACCACCTTTGTCTTTACGTGATTTTTGTCCTGCAATTAATTCATCAAGCTTGTCTAAGCTAGATTTGAAATTGTTTTCACGGAATTTTTCCTTTTCCATATCCACTTTTAGGTTCACAACTTCTTGTTCAAGATTGGTGTACTCTTTAGACTTGCTTTGTACCAAATTTTTTAGGCATTCTTCAACTCTTTTCTTCTCTTCTACTTGCACTTTAAGACCAACAATATCATCATTAGCCTTCTTCAACTAACCAGTTACTTCCTTGTTCTTATCTTCGAATTTTTTCAATTGCTCCTTTAATTTTCAGACACAATCATTTGTATCATCAAGATTTTCTTTCAGATCTCTGATTTCTCTTTCAAATCTGTCAAGATCCTCAAGAGCAGTTTGGAGCTCTCCTTTATCATTTATTTCTTCCATGTTCAGGATCTCCCTCAAGCTATTAGGATTCTCCAGAGGAACCCAGCTCTAATACCAATTGTTGAATGTCCAAGATACTGAGAGGGGGGTGAATCATTATCTTCTTAAATTTTCTAATCAAATACCATCCAATTATTCCAATGCATACAATAGAAAAGATAAGTAAAAGTATTAATAGAACATGAAATCAGAGAACACATGAACACTATAATTTTTACGTGGAAAACCTAGGATGGGAAAAACCATAGTGAGTGTTAGCTCACAATATAGTATAACTGATTATAAAATATCATAAAATGGGTGGCTCACTACCAATGGATCACTGCCAGGACTCACTATCCAGAAACAAAGGCTCACTTCCTAAAGAGTTACAATGACAAAAATGGCTTACAACCAGAAAATGAATTGATGGAGTACACCTAGTGAGTGCAGATTCAGTTATGATGTAGCTCAATAAACTGACTTAACACACTTCATCATATTCGCTCTTCTTTACATTCGCATTTGCATCACACCAAAATTTTCCACACGAAACTTCAAGGATTATCCAATATATATATATATATATATATATATCTGATCTCTTTGCAAGCATCAATTAGGTCAGCCTAATTAGATGCACCTCTTATTCACCAAAAATACCATCTGTTGGCTTCTAGTATTCTCAAAAATATTTCAAGAAGATAATTCAAATTCTTAGCATGCTACATTATGTTGGAAAAGGCCTAAAATAGGTCGCATAAATATTAGCCTAACAAAAGTATTTTATCATTACATGATATATTCATTAGGTCAGCCAGGGATAGACCTAATAGCACAAATGCAAACACCAGTATATTGCCAAAACACTGTACAAGCAACTAGATATGTGAGATCTTGAATATGAATGCTCCTGACATCTATAAACCATTTCCCAAAACCGCAAGCAACGGTAATCACCGACAAACAAATGCGGACCACAATACTAGAGGATATAAGCAAAATACTGGTTCAGATACTAGACTAGAATACCAAAATAATCTTTAGTCTTGATCTTGTAATTGTAACTCATATATCATGGTGACATCAATGACAACACAAAATAGCAAAATGAGATGTTCTTCATTTTTCCAACAGACACTTCCCCCGAACCTATCCAATAACCAATGGAAATCTTTTATCTGCAAAGTCACCCTCTACACCATCATCAGTGACACCTTATACCACCATAGCTTTGAAAATACCATTCTTCGATGTCTTGACACTGAGGAAGCACGAACAACCTTACATGAGGTACATGAGGGTATATGTGGATCTCATTTGAGTGGCCCTACCTTAGCTAAGAAGATCATGAGACTTGGGTATTACTGGCCGACAATGGAAAAATATGCACTTGAGCATGTCGCCAATGTCAAATACATAGTGATTTGACTCATGCACCAGCACAAGAACTTCAGCCAATTACTTCTCCTTGGCCCTTCTCACAATGGGGACTCGACCTCATGGGAAAAATCCATCCTACCTCATCCAATGGCCATAAATTCATTATCACCGCCACTAAGTATTTCACTAGGTGGATCGAAGCCATCCCCCTCACATACATAACTAGCAAGCAGATTTCTAAATTCATCCTCAATTACATCATCTGCCGGTATGGCGTTCCACAGTCCATCATCACAGACAATAGTCTTCTTAAGAATTTTGAGACATAGTGGACAATTAATAATTAAATAAATTTAAGAATTTATTTAATTATAGAGGGACATAGGAATTAGCGATGTATTAAATAAAATAAATGTAATTTATTTATTTAAATAGTTAGGAGGAATAAAAGAGGTGAATTAATTAAATAATTGAGAACTATTTAAATTAATAGTCAAATTTGGACTATAGGACATAATTAAATATTTTAATTATGTTAAGAAGAAATATGGAGAAAATAAATTTCACAGGCCTAGGTCAATTTTATGTGTCTACAATTATTTAACATAATTTTGGGTCCTCTTCCTATGTTTTTGGGGAGTTGATAGTTTTTTACAAGTGGTTTTCAGTCTAAGAATAGTCAAACTCTCTATATCCTGTATATATGCCTAATATTGTGAGAGGTTGATGATATAACATTTTAGTATTCATAGATTTAGACATAAACATATTTCCTATCATTTGATACTTTGTTCTCAGTTATCTATTTAAATTTCAATAAATATACATTTAGTCATCTTATGTAGTTTTGAGTTAAGATTTAAGAGACATGTCGTGAGATTGCAGCTACTCAAGCAAGGGACACTTGAGGTAATTGCAATACTCCTAGTTTAATTTCTAAGATGCATTTCTTGGATTAAATTTAAATTGAATTGTTGAATAGAGATTAATTGTCATTCAGATGTTTTAGTAATTTGTAGCACAGTTGAGTCACTAATCACTATCTTCATAGGAATATTTACCCATAGGAATTTTTATTCAACTAGATTTACTTCTTGATAGAGTTATTTTAGTCAAGTTTCCTTTTAATTGAAGTTTATTTTGTTAAATATTATATATATAATTGCTTAGGTTGATAGGATTATTATCTGCACATACAGTGCCAACATCATCCAAGAAATTAGATTCCCTAATTGATAATTTAAATGCAGCACATATAGGTCAATGAAATATTTAATAAGGGATCCAATGGTTGATTGAGTTGTATGCATTTTCTACATCAATTGATTGATCACCGATGGAGCTAGACACTTGGAAAATTTAAAATTAAATGGTTACACCTACATATACAAAGAGAAACAAATGGTTATGAGATGTGACATATAAACTCAAAAGAGGGTGTGAGACTAACCTACCCATGTGTTGGTGAGAGTGGAACATGTAATTGTTGGATTATACCATGTGTCCTCATAATAGCCAAGTCTACTTAACCTAAAAAATCTTAATAATATATAGAAAAAAATATCCCTAACATAATAAAAATTAGAAACCTTCACTAATACCCACTTATGCATAGCTTAGGTGGGTGAAAATATGGTTCCTAACAAATAAAGCGTTACGAGGTACCCATATAGACAAAAATCACCCCAAAAGAAGAAGCCCTCACACAAGAGGAATATTCCCTCCCAAAACAAAGAGAGAAAATTCCCCCTAAGAGAGAGAGAGAGAGAGAGAGAGAGAGAGGACTAAGAAACCCCACTTAAATTCGACATTTTTTTCACTTGTAACAAAGCTCACAAATGATAGAACTTGATTTCAATAAAGGGTTTTTTGAAAAAAATTGCAAACTTATTTTATGTTGGATAGTACTTAAGATTATTGATGTTTTCTTGAATGAGCTCTCAAATGTAGTGTATAAGAATCTCCCCGTGTTTTGTCCATAAGTGAAGGACTAGATTCCTTAATATTTGTATTGCACAATAGTTATAAAAAAGGATGACTTTAGGATTTTTGAATGAAATTCCAAAATAAATGAGAATATTCTAAATCTAGATAACCTTATTGGTGGCATTAACTAACCCTCGATACTCAACTACTCAAGATGAAAGATCAATTACAAGTTGCTTCTTTCTTGACCAATAGATTATACTAGACCTAAGTGAGAAGAAATGCCATGAAGTAGACTTGTGATCCTAAGAATCACCTACCAAATCTAAATTTGTGTTTCTCACCAAGTAAATATCCACACCCACTGCATACTATATCCCATAATTATGAGTATCCTAAATGTAGTGGACACTTTTCTACTTTCTAATGCAACTCATGTGACTCCTACACGAATCAAAAGACCATTCCCACAACATATGAAATATTGGGTTACATATGAGTTAGGTATATGAGACTCCCAACAAGATATTAGTACAAAGTTACATCAACCAAAGGTGAAGAATACTTAACCTCAAGTTTGATCCCTAATAGAAATGGAGTTGGTGTAGGCTTATAATCAACCATGCAAAATATGGAGAGAATATCAAGTGCATACTTAGGTTGTGGATTGAATAACTAAATATTGTTGGGAAATCATGTCTCAACCTTACAATTATATAACGGTTATTGTTGATAGGATATATATGTGAATATATATATTTTCCCTAGTTACACCAATAGGTATAATATACAATGGAATCATGGGGGAGGAGTGGGATGCATGTAAACAATTTTTTGTTAACCTTTTCAGGAAACTACTAAAATGGCCAACATACATTAGATAAATGATACATTATAAATCTAGACCATTAATTATTAGGTTTTAGATCTAATGGTCGATATTTTGTTAGCCTGTCTTGCCCTAGAATGTAATCCTATTTTATGAGGGCGTTGTATTATGACTGCGGTAGAGACAATGATGTATTCTGAGAGTCTAATAGCATTCGTGTTGTCTCTTGATCTCTAAGTGGTGATACTTCTGTAAGAAGCTTGCTCTACAAATATATTGTAATCTTTTTGATTTACTGAATAATATATTGAGCGGCTTTTGGAGTGTGGGGTTTTTCTCCCAAGAGAGTTTTCCCCATGTAAATCACTGTGTTATGGTATGCATGATATTTATGTTTATTTTTGTTTAAGTTTTTGTAACTATTAAAGATTTGAAATTTTTTTACATTATTCTCCTCTCAACATTAGTGTAGAAAGTTGTTCCACTACCTTAGATTCCTTACAAGTAGTATTAGAGCCTGATCACCTTTGGTTTTTGTTGTGGGTTGTTGAGTTTTTTGGACTAATGTAGGTTTGAGTGGGATCTTGTGCAAAAGACACTTTTTGATCTTGTTGCAAGAATTTTCAAATGACAAGTTCATCATGGAGAATAGAGGTGGATAAGTTTTCTGGAAATAATTTTGAAATGTGGAAGTTGAAGATGGAGGATCTGTTGATAGATCGAGATCTGTGGGATGTTGTTGATGACAATGTTTCAAGAATAGAGATCCTACTTAGGTCTCTCAATATGATGTTATGGACCGTAAAGCCAATGGTCTAATCAAATTTTTCTTGGAAGACTCTATTTTAGTTAATGTCCATGAGGAGACCTCTACACAAAAACTATGGAAGAAGCTTGGTGAGATGTATTAGGCCAAATATTTAGTGAATAATATTTTCTTGAGCAAGAAGTTGTATTCTTTGAGAATGGAAGAGGGTGGATGAATCACATACCACCTAGAAGCATTCAATATGTTGGTGGCTCGGTTGGAATTAGTTGGTGTCAAAATGGATGAGGAGGAAGAATGTTAGATATTGCTTTGTTCTTTGCCTGATTGGTAGGATTCTCTTGTTATGGCTATTGGGAGTACTTCTATAATTTTGAAGACTGAATATGTGGTGGGTTCTTTTCTTTATAAAGAGATGAGGAGGAAGGTATCCATCACTGCCAAGGAGGACCTAAATTTTTGTGGAAGACCAAAGGAAAAAGGAAAGAAGAATGAGAAGCATGACAAATCCAAGTACAGAGGGAGATCTAAATCTCCTGGAAAGTCTAAAGTTATTTGCTAGAAATGTGGTAAGCCTGGACATGTTCGTAAGGAATGCAACAAAGAAAAGAAGAAGAAAAAGAAGAAATTTGATTCTGATTCTGAGTCTGAGAAGGAAGATGGTGACACATTTATTGTCACTTTGGAAACTCGTGCATGTAATGATGCATGGTTAATTGAATCAGGTGCATCTTTCCATATGACCTTTAATAAAGATTGATTTTCTGAATATGAAGAATTTGATGGAGGTAAGGTGTACTTGGCTGATGATTCTCATTTAGACATTGTTGGCCATGGTAAAGTTAAAATCAGGTTTCCTGATGGTAGAATAAAGAGGATTAATGGTGTGTTGCATATCCCTAGATTAGCATGAAAAATGTTATCTATAAGAAAACTAATAGATGTGGGTATGTAGGTAGTATTTTCTGATGTAGAATGTAAGATGGTTAGAGGTGCTATGGTGATTGCTAGAGGTGTTATATATGGCACATTGTATAAGCTAGATGCATGCACTGTTGAGTGCAATAGTACTTCTCTGAAAAGAAAGTCTATGAAAGAGGTGACGGTTTTACCTTTAGCAAATGGTCATGGCTTTTGGCTACCCAAGGGTGCTCTTTCTTTTGAAACAAAGTTACCTATAAAGAAAAATTTGTTATGGCACCAGAGACTTGGCCACATTGGAGAAAAGGATCTAAGGACCTTGAAAATAAAAACCTTGTTGAAGGTTTGTCTGATTGTAATCTTGAATTTTATTTCTGTGAGCATTGTATTTATGGAAAAAAAAAAAACCACATTCAATTTTACTCAAGTTCTCATAAATATTTTTGTGTATTGGATCTTATTGATTCTAATGTGTTTGGTCCTATAGATGTCCCTTCGATTGGTAAATCCACATATTATGTTTCATTTATTGATGATTATAGTAGGACATGGGTATATTTTCTAAAGAGTAAATCTTAAGTTTTTAGTTGATTTAAAGAATTTAAAGCAATGGTTGAGTTGCAGAATGGAAAGAAAATAAAATGTTTGAGGACTGATAATGACGGAAAATTTTTCTCTAATGATTTTGATAAATTTTGTAAAGATTGTGGTATTCATAGACATAAGACAACTCTGTATTCTCCACAATAGAATGGAGTTACAGGAAGAATGAGCAGGACACTGATGGAGAAGGCTAGGAGTATGTTGAGTGGTTCTGGCCTAGAACAAAGGTTTAGAACTGAAGATGTTGCCTCTGCCTATTACCTAGTTAACAGGTCTCCTACATTAGTTCTTGTTGATAAGACACCTATAGAGGCATGGTCGGGTTGCAAGCCTTCATTAAGAAATCTTAGATTTTTTGGTTGTGAGGCATATGCACATGTTTCCAAGGAGAAGCAAAAAAATTTGGAGAAAAATGTTGTGAAATGTATCTTCATCGGATATAGTTATGGTGTGAAAGGATACAAGCTTTGGGAACCTATTGCACAAAAGGTAATATATAGTAGAAGTGTTATTTTTAGAGAAACTAAATCTTCTTCTATTACATTGCATCCAAAACCAAGTAAATAGGAAGATGTGATTCAATTTCCTTCTTCACCTGAGAAATTTGAATTGAGGCCCAAGGATAGAGAAAAGTTGAGGAGAGCTAACCTAGCTCTGGAACTTCAGAAAAGGAGGAAGAACCTCCAACTCAACTTGTTCGTAGGTATACAAGGAATAAAAAACCACTTGAAAGGTATACACCTGATGATTGGAGATGTATTTTTGCTTTGAATACTAACATGGATGAACCCAAATCTATAGAAGAAGCATTAATTACTAATGATGTAGAATCTTGGAAGATTGCTATAGATGAAGAAATGGAATCTTTGAAAAAGAATGATACATGGGATCTTGTACCATTTCCTGAAGGACGAAAACTTTTTGGTTGCAAGTGTGTGTTCAAGAAGAAGATTAGTTCAGATGGAGGTATTGAGAAGTACAAAGCAAGGTTGGTTGTGAAAGGTTACTCTCAATTGAGGGTGTTGATTATGGTGAGATATTCTCTCTTGGTGCAAAAATGAAATCTATTGGATTTTTTCTTTATATTGTTGCTGCTTATGATTTAGAGGCTGAGAAAATGGATGTGAAAACTACTTTCCTTCATGGTGACTTGGAGGAGGATGTTTATATGGCACAGCTAGAGCACTATGTGGTGAAAGGTAAAAGTAAATTAGTTTGCAAATTGAAGAAATCTTTGTGTGGCTTAAAATAAAGTCCTACGATTTGGTACCATAGATTTGATACATATGTGTTGATTTTAGGATTTGAGAATTTTAAATCAAATCATTATGTTTATTATAAAACTAATGGTGATCATTTCTTGTTTATTGCATTATATGTTGATGATGTTATTTATTAGCAAAGGGAAAGGTATGATTTCAGAACTAAAATCTCAACTTGCTGCTAAATTTGAAAAGACAGATCTTGGTGTAACTAGACACATTCTTGGGGTGGAAATTAAAAGAGATCGAGTGAACAAAAAGCTATGGCTTGGACAAAGTAAGTATGTCAATTCAATTTTATAGAGATTAAACATGCAAGATTGTAGACCATTATGTGTTCCTATTTTAGTTGGAACAAAGTTATCTATTTTAGATTGTCCAACATCTCCATCAGAGATGGAAGACATGAGCAGAGTTCCTTACCAGAGTGCAGTTGGAAGTTTGTTGTATGTTATGGTTTGTACTAGACTAGACATTTCCCGAGAAGTGGGAGTTCTTTCTAGATATATGTCTAATCTTGGAAGAGTTCATTGGGATCCAGTTAAAAGGGTCTTCAAATATTTGCGTGATATCTCAGATTATTCTTTATGTTATCATAGTAATGTGATTGAAGATGAAATTTCCCTTGATATTCATGGTTATGTGGATTCAGATTGGGTAGGAAATATTGATAGCAAACGATCCACTAGTACTTATGTGTTTACTTTATTTGGTGGTGCAATTAGTTGGATGAGTAAGCAGCAGTCTGTGGTTTCTTTGTCCACTATAAAAGTAGAGTATATGGAAACGACTCATGCTTGTAAGGAATAAAATAAGGTGCATTGACAATTTATTGTGACAGTCAGAGTGTGATATGTCTAGCCAAGAACCTGACATTTCATGCCAGGAGCAAGCATATTGATGTACAATATCATTTTGTTAGAGATATGATCCAAGATGATAGGGTAACGTTGATTAAGGTAGAGACTTTGATGAATGTTGTTGATTCTTTAACTAAGCTTGTGATCACAGAGAAGTTTAGATGGTGTTTAGAGATTATGGGCCTTTTGGCCCTTAGCAATTAAGAGACAATGTTTACTCCCTCCTATTGCTCTTGCAATGTGTTCGACAAGTGGGAGATTTGTTAGGAAATTTTGTCTCAACCTTGCAATTATATAACGGTTATTGTTGACAGGATATATGTATGAATATATATATATATATTTCCTAGTTAAATCGATAGGTGTAATATGCAATGGCATCATGGGGGTGGAGTGGGATGTGTGTAAATATTTTTTTGTTCATTTTTTGGAAACTACTAAAATGGTCAACATACATTAAATAAATGATACATTGTAAATATAGACTGTTAATTATTAGGTTTTAGATCTAATGGTGGATATTTTGTTGGCCTCTCTTGTCCTAGAATGTAATCCTATTTTATGAGGGCATTTTATTATGAATGTGGTAGAGATGGTTATGTATTCTAAGAGTCTGATAACACTCATGTTGTCTCTTGAGCTCTGAGTGGTTATACTCCTATAAGAAGCTTGCTTTGCAAGTATATTGCAATCTTTTTGATTTACTGAATAATATATTGGGTGGCTTTTGGAGTGTGGGGTATTTCTCTTGAAAGGATTTTCCCCATGTAAATCACTGTGTTGTGGTATGCATGATATTTATGTTTATTTATGTTTAATTTTTTGTAACTGTTAAAGATTTGTAAAAAAAATTCATTATTCTCCTCTCAAGATTAGTGTAGGAGGTTGTTCCACTACCTTATCTTCCTTACAAATATTGTTGAATGGTCTTAGCTCCCAAACAGTGATGCAAAATTCCTAAGTGTGACATTATAAATTGATCATGTAGAGCAATTTTTACTCCATTGATGGTGGATGAGTGACTCCCTATGACCAATAAGTCATCAACATATAAAACCAAAAATGTGAGAGTGCCATTCTATTATAGAATGTATACATTTGGATCATAGTGACATCAAGTGAACCCAATTATCAAAAGGAAGGAATCCATCTTGGCATACCAAGCCCAAGGGGCCTATTTTATGCCATAGAGAGACTTCCAAAGTTAGAAAACTAGTGAAGGATCTTGAATGAACCCTCATGGCTACTCCATGTAGATTTCACCTTGAAGGTCACCATGAAGAAAGAAAATCTTCACATCCATTTGAGGAACTTACCAATTATGGGCTACAACTATTGCAAGGACAAGTTGAATATAATTTATTTTGATAACTAGCACAAAAGTATCATAATAGTAAATATCAAGAGCTTGGGAGATTCCATTCGTAACCAAGTGAGTCTTATTTTTATCAACTGGCCCATCAACTATTTTTTTTAAGAGTTCCACTTGCACTGAAATTATTTTTTAAATTTGAAGTATGGTTCCTCCCTAAGGAACTAAAATATTCTTATATATTAGCATCCCACTTGAGGATATCATAAGCTTTCTAAAAGGTCTATGGATCAAAAGCTTGCTAAAACTATTACCTTATTATTTTTTAGGGTATATTTTGACTATTCATAGGTATCATTTCCCTCTCCTGGACTATTTAAGGCATAATAATAGCGTTAACTTCATATTATTTCTATTATCATCCATGGAAAAGTGTATTAAGGAAGGTACTTCATCCTCCCTCAATTAGGGAATGATTTACACTCTTTACTACTATAATCTCCACCTTACCTCTTATCTACTTGTGGGCTCCCCATATGCTAATAACCTAAAAAATGGCAAGGGTGAAAAGAAAAAGGGTCCTAATTTTGAGGACACCCATATTTTGAACACCTATGGAATCCCCCAAGACTCTATATTAGTGGTTTTAAAGGAAAAAGGTGAAAATAAAATTAACTTTGCTAATAAATAACTTAATATTGAGGACCATGTTTCCAACCCACCTCTTCCCTTCAATAAAGCCTCTAAGGTTAAAAAATTCCTCTTCCCAAGAGAAAATCCTCCTCTCCCTTAAATTGGAAGGGGACAAGTCAAGTTCAGTGTATAATGCTCCTAGAAAATTGGAAAAATGTAAAATTAGGGAAGAAGACCTTGAAGAGAACACAAATTATGAATCTATAAACTTGAAAGATATTAGAAATTTAAAAGAATCTTGTGGTAATTTAGCTAGTGGTGAAAGAAAACTTTTCAAGCATGCTATGGTGACTATGCATGATAAAGGAGTTAGAGGTAGTGAAATCAAGGTCAACGATAAGGTTAGTAAGAAATTTGTGCAAGATATTAACTTTGAATCTCATAATAAAAATATGAGGAAGAAGACCTAGAAAATAATTATAAGTATGGTGTTCTTCCTAACCCTATTCAAAATGAGGAAGAAGACATAGATGAGATGAACGTGGGGTCTAAGGAGTTTGATTATGACTATTTGAAGAGGGAAGATATAGAATCTAATACTTTTTATAATGTTTAGAATGAGGAAGAAGAGAAATATGAGATAAAGGCGGGGTCTGAGGATTTTGATAAAGACTATTTGAAGAGGGATGCCATGGGATCTACTACTTTTGATGAATTAAATTTCATACTTGACGATCTCAAAGTTAGAGTGACCTACTTGAAATAGGGGCAAGAAAAAGATTAAGTTTATAAAAATTGCTATTATTTATGTGAAAATATGTACAACACTATGAAGTTGTCTAAAAATGATTGGTTAAAGTGGAAAAAATAGTGAACAACTTAGTGAAGGTGACTAGTGATTTGCTAAAAAGAGTTGTTGCTAATATTTCTAGCATCGTCATTTTGTAGAATGAAGTCAACAAGTGAAAGAATGAGAAGGAAAATATAAATAAATAAAAAGATGAAGATGGTGAAGGAAAAATATACTCTTAGCATTGTGGATTGGGACAACAATATGAATTCCTTGACCACTAATTGGGAAGACCTAGTTTCCATTCAGAAGATTTAGTTGTCTAGGTTTGTGTTGCTTTAGTGTTGTTTCTTAATTGTTTTTTTCTTATGTTTATTTTTTCTCTTAATGGGTGTTTTGATATATATTTTGGGTTGTCTCATGTTTTTTAAGATATTTTTTGGTCTTTCTAACATTTTAATGGACTTATATGCTATGTATTTAATAAAAAACATAATGACAATTTAACTATAAGATTTGAATAGTAAGAAGAGTCACTAGGTCATCCTAGTAGCACAATAGATTATCTATTTCCTCATTCCACATGAATTACAACTCAAAGGAGATACAATGTATAATAAGAGTTCAAAATTAACAAAACCAAGATAACAACCTTCAAGGGAAAACCTAGGGAACAACTTGCCATTAGGAATATTTTAGAAAATAGTAAAAAAATATCCACTATTTTAAGATCACCCTGTTAATTAGGATCACTTATTTTACCAAATAAAAGAAACCCTTTTATTAGTGAAAATTAACACTTTCCAAAATGGGTGATTTTGGATAGATCATAAGATCAAAATGCAAAAAAAATTCTTAGTTTCCAAAGTAAAAATTGAAATTTTCAAGTGACTCTTCAACAATAATTTACTAACATGATTAACCCAAAAAGTAAATGTTATATTCCAAAGGATATGAACCAAGATAAAGAACTAAAACAAGAGCATGAATAAGAAAAAAATAGTCTTAAAAACCCTTTCTAGTCAAGGTGTAAACACCTCAATTTAATTTTTGTTAAAAAAATGTTTTAATCCATTGACCTCTAGCTTGACATGACAATATTATCCCATATTATAATGTCAAAAAATTTATAATTTAATTTAATCAAATGCTTCTATCTATAAGAAATGTAATTTTTCTTTTAATGCAACAAGGGAAATACATGAAACAGCCATAGCACCTAACCTATAGACCTATAAGTGATTAAATCCTACTAATGATTCTAACCTAGTCATATCATCATAGTAAAACTATTTCAAAATCCACAAGTATCATTTCAAATCCAATTGAAAATGAATGTTAAACATCATAATAAAGAATTAGCATATCATGGTAAATCCCTCACAAGATGAGGTACAAAATTAACTCCAATAATGGAATAAAAATAATACAATGTGGAGGGCCTAGTCATAAAAATGGATGGTCAAATATATAAATAATAGAGATCAATAAAATATAAATTAGTCACTTAAACTTAGGAACACAAGATTTGAATTTACAACTTAAAATGAAAGGATAAAATAATTCAAGATGTGAAAAGATCCTTGCATTCCCTTTAATGATAATCTCTAATATTCTATTATCCTTAATAATTTTTAACACCAACCATTTATGTGAGTCCTTAAGACCCAACCCTCTAAACTAAGAGGCTATCAACTAGGTAGTCCAATTACACATATAAAACAAAATGGTTGACCATTCACACATATTCACCATAATTCATAAATATATTTTCCAAGAAATTCATAAATAAATGAAACATAATAACCAATTAATAAAAACACATGGATATCATTAACATAAGCTGGATATGAATAATTTGATAAAATAAGAAGAAAGAGACTATTAGGCTTTATATTGTGGAGTGTTAGTGTTGGTACTATGACTATGTAGATGTTGAGGCTTTTTCTCCCATCTATAGTAAAATATCCATAATGAAATTCGATAATCACTATAGTACTATGAAAATTCCCTACACAGTCATTCCAAAAATCCACAATGTGATTTTTGTACTAAAGGAAAATCAAACCTTCATTAAATTTATACATGTCTAAACCCCATACAATTTCATATTTTTTTATGGCTTAATCCTCTTAAGCCTCATCCTTCACTTTTATTTCAACCAAGTTGGTGGTGGAATTCCACTCCATCCCTACCTGAGTTCCCATTCTTAAAATGATAAAAGAATAACATGTCTTCAACCCCATAGGAAATCTCATTTCCAGAAGAGATCATTTCAATCCAAAAATATAATGCACAAGAAGATTTTATTCTTTTTAAGAATATGTATGTGCTAGATTCTATTAATTATAAAATATACACATATTCACAAAAAAGTAGGACACAAGGTCACTCCCCAAAGTCACATGGGTAGAGCCCAAAAAGAAACTAAAAACCAATAAAAATAACAACCACTAAGCAATGAGAGCAATACCAATGGGAGGTGGAGGGGGCTTTCGTTCATCTATTTTTCCCCACACATCAATGAGGTTTGGGGTAATATCAAGAATAGACCACCCCTCTTCAGTCAAGTATATTCTCCCTCTTCTTTGTCTGTCTTTATTCTTTTCCAGAGTGATAGCCAAAGCCAACTAAGGGAGCCACTTTGAAGACTCTAGCCAACTACCACCACCACCAGATAAAGGCCAACTATTGCCACCACCAATTGTATGCCCCACCCCACCTAAGGGTCACCTAGCGGTAGCACCTCCAGGCAGAGGTGAGGCAAAGCAATGTTGAGAAAAATCACTCCTACCACCAAAGTAGTGGTGAGGCACCTGATATCTAGGGGACCGTGAACGTCAAGATGAGAAGCTCTAACTAGGCCATCGATTGTGAGGTGAAGAATGAACATGAGAAGAAGAACTATTTGTGGGGACCCTAACCATAGTTCATGAGGTGTTACCTAGATGATCTAACAATTTTTAAAGGTGGGAAACCACTAGGGCCACCTTTTTGTCTTGAGGTTGAATCTGAAGCATCACATTAGAACAAATAATAGCTTTAGTGAAAAGAGAAATAGTAGTATCAATGGAGTTGTGAGAAAAAATAACAACATTTTTTTCTTTCCATAAGGAAAATAAAATCTCCACCCTGAAAGTTTTCCATACTTGGGTATACTTGGAATGGATGTGAGGCCAATCCCCTAAAAGAGCCATATGCCAAGAAAAGGATTCTAGTCAAAAGAGGTGAAAAAAATAATGAATCCAACTTGAAAGTTGTTAAGCATGATGATAAAACTAGAAGAGATGCTTGAAGGACTCTGTTTATCCACAAAATAGAAAAGGGTCCAAAATGCCCATATTTTGAAGGCAAGAGCCCACAAGTAGGCCTTGGAATATGATACACCATGCAAAGTGGGTGAGATTAGGCTCAATAATAGCCGACCAAATGTTGTGAAACCAACATTGCCAAACTGATAGAGGTTATTGCAAATGCCACCCAAGATTCAATGTAGGCACCATAGGGAGGTGCAAAGAAAGCCAACAATATCCCAAACATGGCTTGTAGTCGTAAAAGGTGGTGTTGGGAAACTAGTGCTAGTATTTCCACCAAGGTTTGACAATATGAATACAAATCTTATGTATCATGTCTAATGGAAGAGTTGACATGAAAATGTCAAATGTCTCTCGATCTAGCCAAGAGAGCCAAAATTGAAACATTTGGGGAAGGGGCACACAAGGGTGTGTCCAACTCAAGGTACAATGTACACTTGGGATTTTATTGACTAGGGCTACATTTATGCTATGAAGGCACATTGGTTCTATGTAAGAACCTAGTCCCTCTAGGGGTGTTTATGCCATGAAAAGCCTAGACCTGTAGCCATTCGTCTGAGTTCCGGATAATAGCCTCTTCTTAATTTTTAGATAAGTATTGAAGACCATTTATTCAACAATATTGGGGATATTGTCTACATGATTTTGGAATTAATATGATTAATCTATGTGGAGATGTTATTCCATTTATTATGTTAATTATTTAATTGTGACATGTTTGTAGTTTACATTAATTATTCATATTTATTTTGATAACATTGCATATTATAAAATTATATTAGCTCTAGTATTTGTTATATTAAATTCACTACTAATACTTAATAACCATAAGAGGAAAAGTGACATCACAATTGTTTTCTCACTCTCATTGAATACAAGAAAATGTCAAAGAGGCCCTTCAATTCCTTGATAGTTTTGGCTTGGCCTCTAGTTCTACCATTCAGTGGCATAAAACTCAATGTTATCACCAATCCTTTCTTCCTACGCCTCCCTGGCTTCTCGGCTTTTGCTAGAAGTGGATTAATCATGGGAAAATGTTTTGATTTTTGGGCATTCCCTTTTCCTTCCAAGATTCTTTGATTGACCTTTGGAATGCATTCCTTGCCAGGATTCCGAAGAAGCTCTCTTATTGGATCACCAAGCCTCTATCTTTGGTCGGTAAATTTCATATATTTTCTCTAAAATCCTTGTGGCCACTCATGTGTATTATTCTTCTTGTTCGGCCCCATCGACCAAAGCTTCTTATTTGAAGCTTGATAAGCTTCTTCATAATTTTTGTGGGCTTCCTTAGAAGACCACAAGGGTTTTCATCATGTTTCTTTGGATTTTTTTTGTCTCACATACGATTTTTGCAGTCTTGGGCTTCTTTCCACATAGAAACAAGGGATGGATCTTTGTGTCAAATAGATTGTGTAGGTGATTTCTAGAAATGAAGCCTAGAAAATCCTCCTCAAGTATTGCATTTCCTGGGGTTTCCTGAACAATCATCCTACCTAGAAGGGGATTGGCTTTCAAAACATTTTGGTCAAGAAATACCGAGTTCATATCCAAGGCACATTTTTTTTCAAAAGCATCTAGTGTTAAAAGGCGCAAGACAACTGAGAGGGGGGGTGAATCAGTTGTCACCAAATTAAACTCAAAACTTCAACACTTATTAACTTCACAACCTCACTATTCTTTTATTAAGTATGAACATGAAATGTAGATAACATAAAGTAAAATCAACACAAAGAACACCAGATTTTATGAGGAAAACCCAAAGAGGGAAAAACCACGGTGAGGATTAAATCACAATATAAAGAGATAGAAAAACCGAATACAAAGGCTCACTACCTATAGAAAGGACTCATTGTCCAATAGGGAGGCTCACTGCCTATAGATACAAAGAAAACAAAAGATCAACCACAATAATTTACACATCTGCATCCTTGATCAGAAGATTGTAGAAACCTTCAACTCACTGCTTTCAGGAATCTAACACAATGAAGTATTGTTGCCTCAACTCACTTTCACACACTTATGATCTTTTATTTGTGGCTTACTTCATTACTTTTCATCATCTAAATCTTCGCAACTTGACTTGCATTTATACTATCTTCAACCTTAGAAACTTTCTCCAAGGTCGGCCACATACGCTTCATTTCATAAATTCAAATTAGGTTGGCAACCCAACATTCCCACGGTGGAAAGGAATGAGAGTGGACCAATAAAACACTTAACCAAGACCAAAAATAATGTCTTAGATCAATCACTCATTTCCTTAATTAAATTTAATTCTTCATATGAAGTGTAAACACCAAGTCGGCCAAACCTAATGAAAACACAAATGAACATTAAAGTACACGCTTCCCAACAAGAATATAACACGTGAATGATGCAACATGCTTCATCATGCATGAGAAAACATCTTAGATAATTCTAGATACATCCGCAATAGGTGAAACAACCTTCGAACATAAACTCCTTTCATCAATCCATCCGAACTGTGCAAACACATACAACAATTTTGAAACTCAACTTCCAGATCACCAAATCACAAACACTTTTTTCCAGGATCTAGAGAACACCTTTACACAACATATTCCAGATCCACAAGACCTGAAATAGAATAGTAGAGGACTGGGGAGCAAAAAAAATTCTCCTAGTCCATAGAAGATCAATTATGCCATAACAGTTCACACAACGGTGAACACAACTTTCATACTGCATCAAACCAGAGACTACAAATCAGTAGATATCACCATCATATCATTAGAAACAATCCTTCAGATCCACACAAGCATATGATCAAAACATGAGAAACGTGAAGCACATACTAGAGCACATTCTGAACACTTACATAACTTTGACTTCTCTCTTTATTAATTTTTTCAAAAACACTTGGAAACCCATCAATTCAACACATCTGCAACATAAGAAAGATAGCTCCATGTACTCACAACATCTCAATAGCATGTCACATATACATGTATGTAAGTCATTGAATAAGTAATGAGTAAAATAACAAACAACTTCTTAATAAGACATTATATCAAAGATTCAACAATATTTAAACTAATTTAAAGCAAGAATCTACTGAAAGCATCGTATTGTTCTCTATCTCCAAAGATTTATTAAGTCACCAGGATCTCAGATTTGGTAAGCATTGTGACTATTAAAATGCCAATCTATAGAATGAGATTTTGCTAAATGCAATAATCTAATATTATATGATGATATATAAATGATAATGATGCATCTATTGTGATCTAAATTGACATGAAACTTGATAAAAGAAGCTACAATGAAGTATGATGCAGTGATGATATTGATTCTAAAAAGCTATGATTGCTATTGCTAAATGATAATGCTATTGCTAAGATGCTTGATTGCTCAATTGTTGTTTTTGTAGAGTAAGTTTGCACAAAGTTGGGATCCTTTTCCTGTGGAAAGAGGTTGTATTTATAGATTTTCGGCAACAAATTTGTGAAGGGGCGACACAACAAAGGTCTGGATTTGATTTGAAGAATTGAATGGTGAAGGATGAAGAAGTCTGAGTTGATTATGGAGATTGTTCCTTCCCAGAAAAATATTTAGCCAGAAGATAGGAAGAATTTAATGGAAGAAGATGAAGAGGATTGCCTGCAAATTTGTCTCCAAATTGTCTCCAAATTTTCCATATCTAATTTGGTAGGTGAATATGATTATCTGTAGAAATATGAATATTTGGATTTGTTTCAAATTTAGGAAAAAATGACAATTATTAAATGGTGATCCCACAATAGTGGTTTACAATTTTTGGCCAAACTGGACAATTAAATAATTTTTTTTAACTAAATCTTCACTTTCGGTCACCTATAGCGACTAAACCGTGAGGAATTAGATGATGATACAAACTAGAGTTTCATGATATTTTGTCTGTACATTCTAATTATATTTTTTTCAAAAGTTTTGGAATCAGATTGCACTTCTTTTTCCATCTCCCTCGAAAACTAGTTTTTTTCATAAAATAGCATTTTTAAAAAATGACGCTCACCGTATAACGTATAACTTTTTTTCCATGAAGGATAAAATTATAATTCATTCAAATTTAGATTTGTAACTCCCATATCTAGTGCTTCCACTTGGTTAGATAGTTTTTTATTGAATATTTTTTCTTTAATCAAGTTTCAAAGTCAAACCAATTACAATTTAAACATAGCGCGACCATATAATGCGTAACTTTTTTTGTATCTATCAAAATTCAATTTTATTTTTTTTGTTGGATCAAGGACTCCAATATCTGGTACACTAATATTTTTAAATTTTTTTTTTATAATCTTCTATTTTTTCGCATGTGAAGAATAGAGAGCTTGATTTTTCGGTGAAAAACCTACATTCACAAGAAATAAAAAATAAATATAATAATCAAATTAAATTTAATTATAATTATAATTTTTAGGAAGCTTATAATAAGGAATACATACTTACAAAAATAAATAAATTAAATGAATTCATTTGCTCCCCCAAAAGGTAAATCAAAAGTGGTTTTTTATCAACATTTTGATAGGTGTAAAGGAGACTCTGTTATAGGTATGGTTTAAAACTAGTGGGGTTCTATCCAAGGGGGCTTGGTCTAAGGTGGTTTGATCAAACCCTATTCAATTGGAATCCTTTAATTGGAAATTTTCAAGGCTTAAATCATTATATTTTCTAAAAATATGTGATTTCAGCAAAAATCAGGATCTCTGAGAAAGTGTAAACCACTATTGTGGCAGCACCCAAAATAAACAAATGTTTTTTATATTGTTTATTTAATAAAAGAGAGATAATGATAATTAAATACAAACAATTGAAGTTTTTATCATTTAAATAAAAGAGAATAATCAGAAGAAAATAAATGTGAACTATATAAATAAATATTTCTATTTTTTCAATAGTAGATGAATTTGATTATGATAATTAAATAAAACAAAGTGAATTTTTTTTATTTAATTAAGATGAAATAATAGAATATAGATTGAAGAATTTAAAAGATGAACTATATAAATAAATATTTCTATTTATTTAATAGTAGAAGAATTAAAGGTTAATTAATCAAATAAATCATATTTAATTAATTAGATTATCCAAACCATTTGCAAGTGTATACATTTTGCCCCTCTTTGAAGTGATGCGTTTACGCATTGCTTCAAAGAAAATTTTGTTGTTGCTGCTGCTAGTACTAACGAATTTTTTTTATTATGCCACAGATGTTGATTTTGCTGTGATGATGAATATATGCCCCCTTGGGAGATAAATTGATGATTTATTTATTTATTTATTTTTGAAATTTTTCATTTTTTTGTGATTTTCTAATGATTTATGAAGATTTGATGATGAAATAATTTATCTCCCGACAAATAGTTTGAAAGATGCCCCTGTGATGAGTTTCAAATTAAGCCTTCATGAAAAGAATTAATAAAATCCCACAAAAATCCCCTTAATCACTCTATTAAAAAGAAAAAAATCTTGATTTTGAATTCATTTGTGCAATTTGAGTTTGGAGAGTTTGGAGTGAGCAATTTGGAGCTTTGTGGAGAAAAAATGTCAATCCCCTACCACACTCACTGTTTCGAGCGTGTCTATTGACACAACCACCCGACCGCCTATGGACCTCCGGTACGTACCCGTGAACCTCCTTGTTTTTTGTGTTTTCTTATTTTTCGTGCTTTTTATTTGGTTTGTAAATTTTTCAATTGTTTTAGCGCATACATCGCCCAATGTAGCACATCTGCTTTCTATTTTAGAGCATACACTAGATTAGCACATTAGTTAGCTATTTTAGCACATAGATAGGATTAAATAGCCCATCTGAGTTTTAGTGCATAGGTCAAAAAGTGTAGCGCATAAGCAGGGTAAAGTTGTGCATTGGCCGTCTAAAGTGGCACATTTCCCTCTTGAAATGGCTCATCTGATGAAATAGTGCTTTGACTGCCTAAAGTTGCCCATTTGCCTCCTAAAATGGCGTATATGATGAAATAGCGCTTTCATCACCTGTTTTAGTGCATCAAAGTATTTTAATGGTGCATCCGATATTGTGGTGCATAAAAAATCTGTTTTAGCCCATTCAAGTCAGAGTGATGTATTTTGTCAATTTTGTCCTTGATTTTGTTGATTTGATCGTGTCAACCTTAGATTTGATATGATTGATGATCGCAATAGCGTAGATGATGTTCAACCTCACGATAGGAAAGGTTTGATGTTTGATTGACGATAATTATCCTCATGATAGGCGATGATTAATTATAGTTTGATTGATAAACCTCATGATAGGAAAGGTTGATTTAATTAATTGACCTCATGATAAGTGAGGTACAATGATATTTTGACCAATAAACTTCATGATAGGAGAGTTTCATTGATAGATTTGATGTTTGACCTCATGATCGACGAGGTTGATTTGATAGTTGCACACAAGATTTTAGCAAAGTCTCACCAGAGCTGATTAGATTTGATAGGCTGATTGGCATTTGATGATTTGACAAATATTACTGAATTTCAATATTTCGTGATGATAGGAGTCATTTGTGAACCTACAAATTTGAGAGCGGTTTCCTAGGACATTTGATTTGATACCGCAGCTAGCGCAACCTAAGACAACAATCATCATGTGTTGTGGTTTGTCGTCTCTTCTAGATATGCCCCAGATTAGGATTAATCAGGGTCTCTTGACAACCCTAGCAAAGAGGTGGCATAGCGATCATAATACCTTACATCTTCCTACCGGCGAGATGACAATCACTCCTAAGAATGTTTGGCGGATTGTGCGGATACCTGTTGTTGGAGAGGTTGTTTATGATTCTTCAAAGCAGGGCGGGGCTACCGCTCTTCGTTGAGTTTTCTAGGATGATACTATTTGTGGATACGAGATTCCATGGCGAGAAATGGTGGATTCCTATGCTACCCTGCCTTCTATTCTTGTTGATTTTATTGGAGGGTTCCTTTACCCTGATCACAGATCAAAGGGACTTTCTCTTGTTTGGGGCCATGTTTTGGAGAGCAAGATTGTTCACGGTACCAGATATGCATGTGGCATGTGTATGCTCGCTCATCTTTACCATGATTTACATTAGGTTGTCTACCTATAAGGTTGTATTTTGTCCTTTGGGGTTACATTACTTCAGGGGTGGGCGTGGGAACATATAGTTGTTATGCGTCCAGAGATGGTGAGGCAGCGACCCGCCATGAGGCCATATGTGCATATATATGCAAGTCAACTTACTCAGCCTAGACTGGGTAAGTTGGAGCATTGGAGGAGAGTCTTGGATGATATAGATACTATTAAATATCTGCCCTATCTAGATTGTGAGCACTGGGATGATGATTATATAGAGATGGTATATCTTTGTTAGTCTATGTTGTTGATTGGTAGGACTCGTTGGGTGTTGGAGAGATTTTTGTTTAGGAGAGTGCTCAGACAGTATGGTATCATTCAGGGCATGCCCTAGGGTGTTGCCTATTATGGTTGTTGTCAAATAGATTCTACAAATTGGGGACCCTTCCTTTCATATGATGCTACCATTCAGGAGTACCAGGGTTTACAACCTTTAGTCTGGGATAGTCGGCCTGATATTATTGAGCCGCCTGTTATAGTGGATTATGCAGAGTATCTGGCTCTACATCCCTTTCCACAGATTACCATTCCTGATGAGCCAATGCCACTACCTATTGAGGAGGATTTTTTTGTTGAGAGTAGTGGTGAGGAGGGTAGTAGTGATGATGAGGGGGATGGAGATGAGGAGGGAGATGATGATGGTGGTGTAGGTGGATCAAGTGTAGGTGGGTGGGGTCCAACCATAGATGTGCAAGATTATATGGTGCCTTGTAAGAGGCGATTAGTGATAGCTCCTACCAAGCAGTGTGTGCATATTGGGATACCTTCACAACATCAACAAACTCAGATTGCGAGTTTACAGGTGCAAGTGTAGACCTTACAGGGACAGTTGATACAAGCTCGAGGTTTATTGGTTTAAACACAAAACTAGATGCAAATTCAAGCCCAGACCCATGCACAGACTCTAGCTCAGGTACAGGCATAGTTGGTAGCTACTCAGACATAGATTACTTCTTTGACGTCTGAGAGAGATGCAGCTAGATAGGTTGCAGAGCATGAACATGTTATAGCTGAGAGATTACAAAGATTAGCTGATGGTACATTTGTGGCCAATTATATAAGGGAGGTCCTCCATGTAAGCAAAGAGGCATAGTATTATAGAGGTCATTACCATGATGTAGTTCCTTTTGAGTAGAGAGTCAGTTATGCTCAGTCTCGATCAGGAAAGTCTTAGTCAAGGACTATGAGTAGGGGTGCGACATAGCCTCTTCTGAGAGACCCTAGAGATCCTGGTACGTCCGGTAGTGGAGGTACTGGTCTAGAGATGCCTACACCATCTTGAGCTAGAAGCACTTAGCTTTATGATTGTACTTTCTGATGTATACTCCTATTTTTTGATTCATAGCCCTTTTTGATGTTGTATCTCTTGATTGTACATTCTGATGTATTTTGAGATCTATATGATATGCGGTGGATTGATTGATTTATATGTGTTCTATATGGTTCTACGATGGATGCATTTAATTCCTATGTTTTATATGTCATGTGATGATTCATAGTATGATGTTATGGATGCAATTTATGATTATGATAACATGTTATTATTTTATAATGTTTTTTCTATGATGGTTAAATGTGATTATGTGAATAATGATGATTTATGGATGCATGGTGATAGTTGTATGATAATGGATATATGTAAATGATATGAAAATGCATCTATATGTATGATTTTTGGATATGATGTTTCTATGATATATGACATAATGATATAAATGATATATGATGCACTTTTTCTTTTATTTTTTAATTTCAAATGCAAATATATGCTGCAATGAATGTATGAATGAATGATCAATATAATGGTATCTTGAATGTATGATATATGATATGATGAATGAATGAATGAAAATGTAAATGCATAGAGATTTATTTTTGATAGTTTTCTCATGCAATTTTATAATGTGATGTTATGAAAAATATGATGTGATGCAAAATATATGATGGAATGTATGAATGATGAAATTATATAATAATGTTTTCTAATGTATGCAATGGAAATGATTATGCAGCTGCTTGATAATGATGATGTTTTTGTTAATGTCAAGTATAGTCAATCCATTAATGAGAAAAGATAACATCATTTTTTAATCCTTTACTTGCTTTTGTAAAAAAAAAATACTCTATAGATGTTAAACTAACACGAAAGCAATCTAATTTATCATGCAAATCTACATGAAAACACTGACACCTTAACAGTCCATTTATTTTGATTTTTATCATCATGGAGATTTTAAAATGTTGAAAGTGAGTACAAGCATCGATGGTATAATTTAGACCATGATGACCTGAGTACTACTTTCATGATTTTTTATATTGCAAGTGAACATAAGCATCTAGGTATAATTAAATCGAGATGACCTAAGCATTTCTTGCGTAAACATACATGAATCAATCATTTTATTATGTGAATTGGAATGTCATAATTGATACTTTGTAGAGCACATCTTGCAACAATTCACACAATAAATAAATAATTGACAAACAATATACAAATAAATATCATTCTTCTTCCTAGCTTCTCTAGTTCAATACATCATTGAGTTACTCCAAATAAATGATAACCAAGATCAAAGTACATCAATTCAACCTCTACTTAAAGTATTTCAATCATTATTCAGATTAGATCATCCATTTTGAGTTGTTCTAATTGGTTTGATCTCAACTCTTTTGATGTGGATGGTTGATTTTATGAAGTGATCTGGTGTTTGATGTATGTTCCATGTTGAGTTTCCCAATGATCATTATGTTTTCTGTGTTTTCATACTGTTGTTTGTCTATGCCAAAAGTGAACGACCAAGACATGCATCTAATAGATGGAAAAGCTAGTTTAAATCACAAGTAGTGCCTGTTTCCAGGTTTTCACTACATGTTTTTATTGCACTTTTTAGATTTTATGATTTTTTAATCTTTTTCTCTTTTCTTGATTTTTCTTTGTATTTTTCTCTTTTTTTGATTTTTTTTTTGTATTTTTCTATCACCAAGACACCTATTTGCTAGGTTTTCATCAAGGCGACCCTTTTTCCAAGACTTGAACTATGCACGAGATGATTTAGGTGTGGAATTTCCTAAGATGGATATTGTTGATAGGTTCATCGAATATATCCCCTTCAGGTGTGGACAATTGATAGGCCCGAGATCCATAGACTGATATGATTACAAAGGGACCTAGCCAGTTAGGTTCAAACATCCCTTTCTTTTCTATGTCTTGTTGATTTCTAGGTTTTCCTTTAGGACTAAGTCACCAACTTGAAAGACTCTAGGCTTTACCCTATGATTGTAGCTTCTGGACATCCTCTATTGATATGCCCTCAAATGGTTCACAACTTGTTGATGACGTTCATCCAACAGTTCCATCTCTTGAAGTCTAGACACTATATAATCCTCATCTGGAATAATTCATTTTAGTGACACACAGAGTGATGGAATCTCAACCTCAATGGGTAGTATGGCCTTTGATCCATATACCAAGGCATATGGTGTTGCTCCTGTAGGTGTTCTAATGCTTGTTCGATATGCCTAGAGAGCAGGATTCAATTGAACGTGTCAATCACATCCAACATCATTGACAGTCTTCTTCAGGATTTTCAAAATAGTTTTGTTTGAGGCCTCTTCCTGGCCATTTCCTTGAGGATAGTATGGTGTTGAAAAATGATGTTGGATATGAAACTTCTCACATAGTTCCTGCACATCCTAATTCTTAAAAGGTCGACCATTGTCTATGACAATGGACTGAGGAGTTCCATACCTACAAATGAGGTAGTTTAGTATGAAAGAAAATATCTGCTTCCCAGTGATTGTTGTTAAGGGAACCGCTTCTATCCATTTTGTAAAGTATTCTGTTGCTGTGATTATAATTTTTTTTCCATTGGATGAAGATGGATTAATCTTTCCTACTAGGTCCAATCCCCACTAACAAAAGGGCCATGTTGAAGTGAACAGTTGCAATTCTTGCATTGGTGCATGGATTATATTACCATGTATTTGACTTTTTTTGCACTTCTTAACAAATTGAAAGGACTCCTACATGTTCGGCTAGTAATATCCAAAACGGAGGAGTTTCTTCGCTAGGGTTAGTCCGCTTGAATGAGTTCCACAAATACCTTCATAAACCTCATGTAAAGCTATCTTAGACTCATTATGTTCTAGACACCGAAGAAGAGTACCATCTAGACCTCAAAGGTAAATTATGTCAGCAATTAAGGCATGTCATGCGGATTGGAAAATGAAGTTGCATTTCTAGTTTTTGGAAAGATCGGGAGGAAGGATATTGTCTTTTAGGTAAGTGTAAGTATTTCCATAAATGGAGGATTCAATGTCAACTAATTGGCATATGGTTTGAGAATCTGGATTATCATAAGTAGGGTTAGACACTTGTTCCACCATAAACTCATAATGACCTTGCTAATCTGGAAACTATAAGAGAGAAGCAATTGTGGCCATAGCATCAATAGCTTTGTTTTCTGCCCTTGGAATCTATTCAAACTTGATATCCACAAAGTAATTTTTGAGATCATCCACCATTTTCTTATGCGACATTAACTTCTCATATTTGGTTTGATATTCGTCATTTACCTAATAAATGACTAGTTGTTAATCTTTGTATACTTGTAGCTCTGTGATCTTCCATTCAACCACCACTTTGATGCCAATAATTAATGCCTCATACTCAGCTACATTATTTGTACATGGAAACATGAGTCTATATGACCTTGGGATGGTATGTCCCTGAGGTGTAACAAATAGAATTCCTGCACCAAACCCACGTTGTCTGTATGACCCATCAAAATAAAGCCTCCATTGTTATGTTTTCATAGTAAGAATTTCTGCATCAGGAAACTCAATGTTCATTGGAAGATCATCTAGTAATGGAGCTTCATCTAACTAATCGACTATCACTTGATCCTTTATGGCTCTTCTATCCACATACCGGATATCAAATTCACTTAAGATCATGACCCACTTGGCTAGTCTTCCTATTATGGCAGCCTTGCTGAGCAAATACTTTAATGGGTCAATCTTTGCTATGAGTCTGACTATGTGGGTTAACATATAATGCCACAACTGTTGGATAGCAAATACCACTGCCAAACAAGCTTTCTCGATGAAGGTGTAATTTATCTCATAACCATTCAGAGTCCTGATGAAATAATAGATAGCCTATTCCCTTTCCTCAAGATCTTCCTATGCTAATAGAGCTCCTAAAGAAATGTCAGTTATTGCAATGTATAGTAATAAAGGTCTATTTTCTGTAGGTGGCATGAGTATTGGTGGTGACATCATATTTTTTTTATTTGATTAAATGTTGTTTCACACCCTTGATCCCATTTGAATAGTACATTCTTATGTAGCAAGTGATTAAATGGATGACTTTTTCCTGCTAACTGGGAGATAAATCTCCTGATTGATTGTAGCCTGCCCTGTAGAGATCGTAGTTGTCTGATATTCTTTGGTGGCAACATTTCCATTATTTCTTTGACCTTGGCAGGATCCACTTCAATTCCCTTTTCTGAAACTATGTAACCTAAAAGCTTTGTTGATGTAACACCGAACACATATTTCTTAGGATTTAATCTGACATTGAACTTCTCCATCCTTGTAAATATTTTTCCCAGAATCTCTAGATGTCCTTCTCTGGTATATTATTTTGCTAATATATCATCCACGTAATCTTCCATAAAAGTATGCATCATGTCATGGAAAATAGTGGTCATTGCACACTGATATGTTGCACTTGCATTTTTCAACCCAAAGGGCATGACATTCCAATAGAATGTGCCACATGGACATGTGAATGTTGTTTTCTCCTAATCCTCTGGTGCTATTTTTATTTGGTTATACCCTGAGAAGCCATCCATTAGTGATAACATGGCATGTCCTACTATTAAGTCGACAATAATGTCAATGTTTGGAAAAGGAAAATCATCTTTTAGACATGCTTTGTTGAGATCTCTAAAGTTGGTGCATATTCTGATACTATTATCCAGTTTAGAAATAGGTACAATATTAGAAATCCACTCAGCATCTAACAACTTTTTCAGCTCGGCCTTTACCATCAAGGTGATATGCGGATGCATTTTCCTTAGTTTTTGTTTCATAGGTTTTATCCCAAATGGTAGAGATAAATGATGCATCAGAAGATCTGGACCTAAACTTGGCATATTAGAGTATGAACAAGCAATAGATCTAATGAGTCAATAGATCTGATGAATCCTGCATCTAACAACTTTTTCAGCTCGGCCTTTACCATCAGGGTGATATGCAGATGCATTTTCCTTAGTTTTTGTTTCATAGGTTTTATCCCAGATGTTAGAGATAAATGATGCATCAGAATATCTGGATCTAAACCTGGCATATCAGAGTATGACCAAGCAAAGTTAATGCTTCTATCCTCAAAGAACTTAACGAAATCTGGCTTTTCTTGTTCAGTCATAGATGCTGCCAGATGTAGAGTTTTTTCCTTCTCTGTTGTGCCAAGATTAATAGACTATGTAGGCTCCACTAACACTGATGATCTTTCATGATAATGTTCTGGAAGGGTGTCAAATCTCCCATCCTTTGGTGCCTCAAAGAGGTTTTCACCATCAGATGTGTTCTTTATTTTTACTTTTTTGAGATCTCATGCTGCCATTGAATGGTTTTCACCATTAGATCCATTATTCATGTTTTCAATTTTGCAACTGGAATATTTGAGACCCTCCTACCTCAAAGCATTGTTATGAGATTTATGATTATAAATTGTGTTAGGTTCGCCACAACAAAGGAAATTTACAATAGCATCATCATTCGAAAAGATAGGTACATTAATAGGTTTAGTTGGTTCCCAGTCGATAAGTTCAGGATGCAATAAGGGTAGAAAGTCATCGGATTGGCTAAGGTCAATGACTGTAAAGGTTCAAATAGCAATGTTTCCAAAAAATTTAGTGGTAATGTCAAGGTCTATTATATTACTCTCCTCCAAGTCATATATCTCACTTGATATCTGTCCATCCTCACTTGAGTTATCGATATTTTGTGATCCAAATACAAGGGGTCTAGTCCCTGAACTTTGTCCCTCCTTGCATGTGGGTGGATACTCTTTTATGACATCAATTTTAGAATAGTATGAACAATCTTGGAATTGTTCTCATGCATCGTGTCTTGCGTTTGTTCAAGCAATTTCTTGTATACCTCAACTTGCTAAAATAGTTATTCTCTTGTAGATTCATTATATGGAGATGCACCTAATGTGCTTGAATCCTCTATTGCAATTGGCTCCTAACCCATGTTGTAAGGAAAAATTGACAATTATTTTTCAGGTCGAGGAGACTGAGGATGAGTCATAGGAGAAATGGGAGTAGTATTGCTCGAGCTATCTAGCCCTTAAGACCTGAACACTTCCACTCACTATTTCCACAATGCTAGCTCTATTTCAAGCTCAACAACCCTCTACTGACTCTTATCATATTCACCTACAAGGTTATTATACTTGCTCCTATAATAATCCCTTTCAAGAGTGAGGTCTTCCACTGTTGCTTTAGCAAACTTTGCAACATTCACAGCCATATCAGTTGCTTCCAAATCTAGGGTGTCAGTGAATCTCTTTATAACCAATTTTCCACTAAAATTACATGGTTCAACAACTATTGGCTTCCTGGATCCCAGAGATAATGACCACATTTCCAATGCATCACATTCTTCACTAAATGTTGACCCCTAAAGTGCCAGCTGTGCCTCTTCTTCAGTTTGGAGCAATGGCCTTTCAAACCTCCTTATAGTATCAAGCACTACTGCATCAACAATGTCCCATTCAGGTAGCAACAGTACACCACTCTTTTGCACAAGCTCTTTTCCCTCCTTCATAGTCATATTCTAGAATTTATCCTTCATAACCTTCCTTACATCTTCTTGAATAGTGCTTTCAGGGAGTTCTGGATGTAGACTCCTTTCTCTGGCCACCCTCTCTACATAATTTGAAGCTTTTTCCCTCCATACAAAATCTCTAAATGCCCTTGTTTCAACAAAAGAATCATCCTCCATAAATGCTTTGTAGGCCTCCATCCTCGGATCATTTGCATGGTTTAAACCACTAAGGTCAACCTTTCCAAGTCTAAGGCTACCTTCTCTTGAACTTGAGGCAAATTCCCTTATGGGAGAGGGAATTTCTTGTTGTATCTCTTTAGGAGTGATAAGGATATCACCATCCTCTATATCGGGGTAATCAACCACTCCTTTTACTTCATTCTTTTTCTTTTAAGGGGTGGCTACTTTAATGGAGTAGGACTCTCTAGAGGAGAATCAACATCAATCACAATAGGAGGAACCTATCTTGGAGGTGACAACACCGGTCTCTCAGGAGAAGCTGCCCTTGATCCCTCAGAGGTGGCAGGGGTTGGCAATGTTTTCTCTTTATCTATTTTCTTCTTCTTCCTGGAGTAAATTCTTATTTTCTTAGGTGACTAAAAAGTGGGCCTTTCCTCCAATACTCCAGTGATGTATTCTCCAGTTACCATTGATTTTCCTTTATCTGTGACCACATGGTCTTCTCTTAAGACACCCACTATGTTCTCAAAATTATTCAAAACATACATAATCTTGTTAAATGTTCCCTGTATATTGGGAAAAGGATCATACTCAGGATCCCTTCTTTGCCTCGTTTCCATCATTTGATTGAAAGAAATATATTTATCTTTCCTTTCATCTTGTTATAGGAAGTCAAAAATATTTCTAATTACATCCTCAGGATAGTAAAAATTGTGCACAAAAGCACCAAGTCTTTTCTCTGCTTTCAAAGCAACAATAAAGCCTTCAGGATCATGATTCCTTGGGCACACAATATCCAATTTGTATGGTGTAAGCAGATGCAAAAATTCCTTCCATGCTCCTTTTACCATAACAAAGTCAGCAAACACGGTCTATTCTGGGAGAAATGAGCCCTTCTTCGTTGTATCTGGAAAGTGTGTTGCTTGGGATGCTCCCAATTGCCTCATGATTTCAAAGAATCTGGCGCAGAGGCACCATGGAAATTTTGGTCAAATAATGTAAAAAAGTGTCTACGCTTGGGTTTGATGTGCTAGTCACATATTTTGATGTAATAAGGTCTAGTTGAGACCATTTTTTATTTTTTAAGGTCATATAAGGTTAGTTGGTTGAGTTTTGTCAAGTTGTCAAAATGTTGCAAAAAGTTGCTTTGCAACTTTGCAAATTTTGCCATGTAAGGAAGTTGAACGGTCATATTTTTAAAAATTGGTTGGAGACCATTGGTTTTTAGTTAGAAAGTGTTTAAAAGTCCTCACAAACCTTGAGGAAAACTTCTGGAGTGAAGAACGGTAAAAAATAGTAAAGACAAGCTCTATTTTCTGTGAATTTTTAGTGTTTTCTATTGTTTCTCAGTTTTGTACAACTCTGTATAGTTGATTCATGCTATGAAATTCATTTGAATGGTTAGCACTATGTTTCTACTGTGATTTTGTTTTGGTTGGGTAGACTTTCATTGAAGTTTGAGGTTGTTTGAAGAGTTTTTCTATAGACCGCCTGTAAACCCTAGGTTCAAGGGTTTGAAGACAAATATTATGATTTGTAGTCCATTCCACCATTGAAACTTGGCTAAACTTAGTGGAATGGACGGGTTGAATGTGTTTTTTTTTGTTTTTGAAGTTGTTTGAGCAAGATATGGACTCTGGGGTAGGTTTGAACTTTCCCTAGCCTAACATCTTCATGTGTTAGGCTTAGGAATGCTAGGTGGGATTGAGATTTTGGGTGACAACAAATTTGTGATCAGTGGTGATGAAAGAAACTACACATTGGACCCTATATGACATGTTAGAGCATTTGGAGTGAAGATTTGAAGATAGGTTGTTGAATTTCTCATATTGTCTCTAGAAAAGTGGCCTAATTTGGCCTTGGAGCAGCGTAGCAGACTAAATTTGATGAATTTGTTCCAAAACAACCCAAGTCCCTATTCAGATATGTTGTAGAGGGGCCTAATGGGTATCTGAAATGGTATTTAAGAAGTGGGTTTGAGGCCTTCTATAAAAGATATTCCTGGAAATTGAGGTTTGGAGACGTAGAAGAAGAATTGTGAAATTGTGTGAGAATTCACCATAGTTAAGGTTTGAAATCTAGAAGAAGTGTTTAAATTGTGTTGTGTGAACATACTGCACCCTGCTCTACATTAAGTGGTATTAGAGCATAGGTTTTGATTCTGAAGTGGATGAAAGTTGGCATAAGCAAGATGCCTCCAAAGAGCAATCCAACGGCCAAAGAAGTCAGAGAACTAAAGGAGCAATATGCTAAGGAAGTGAGACTATATAAGGAGTTTCATGAAGCTTCCCTTGCTAGAATTGCAGCCCTAGAGAAAAACCAAAGAAGACGAATGGTCCATGGTGACCAGAGTGACAAAAAGGATGAGAGTGAGAATGAAATCCCTCAAGGAGGAGTCCAAGATGAAGAGTAAATGGACCCTGAAGAAGTAAGAATGGTTAGGCTATTGAAGGATTTCGAGGGGGATGCTACTCCTAAGGTGAAAGTGGAAGTGCCTGTGTAAGGTGGAAAGATGGAAAATGAAGAAGTGTTGGGTTGGATAGATGCTCTTGACAATTTCTTTGAATTTGAGGAGATAGAAGACAATAAGAAGGTGAAATTTGCAAAAACAAAGTTGAAGGGCCCTACCCTAACATGGTGGCACTATTTTCAAGAGGAAATAGTAAAGAAGGGAAAGTCTAAGATCAGTTCATGGGATAGAATGGTAGCGAAGGTGAAAGGATAATTCCTACCTATAGATTATGCAATTTAGACCCTTTGGAAGCTGCAAAATTTAAAACAAAAGGAGTTAGATGTGATGGCATACATTGAAGAGTCCCATAAACTAAGCATTAGAGTAGGACATACGGAAGATGAGGTAGAAAAGGTTGCAAGATATTTAAATGGGCTTAGACTCAACATTCAAGATCAAATTGGTCTCAATACACCTAGGACAGTTGAAGAGTGTTTTCAATTCATTGTCAAGGAAGAGGAATGGATAAAGAGGAGACAAGAGCAGAAAGGAAGAGGTAGAGGAAATAATTTCAGAGGTAGATGTAACTTTGGTGCAAGAGGGAAGTCAAAAAAGAAACAAATAGAATCAAGCAGCCACCAAGAGCAAAGTGGTGAATCAAGTGGTGTTGGAAAAACAAGGACAAACAACTAAGAGGGGGGGTGAATCAGTTGTCACAATATATTGAACTTATCAAACTTTACTTAACTTAATCTCAGATATGATGAATAAGCAATTAACCATAAAAAATTAGCCCATTAGAGAGATAGAGAACACCAAGATTTTTTATGTGGAAACCTTATTAGGGGAAAAACTATGGTGGAGGTTAGTCCACAATATTATACCCTGTTAAAAGTATAATGAGAAATAAGGGAAATTCACATGCATTCAGACACACTAACTAGAGCTCAGTGTTCAAATACAAAAGAGGACTCACTGTCCACAAGGAGTTTGGATTAAAACCATCCAAAATGTGAATTGAGAAAATAGCTTCTACACAAGCCTAATTACAGTTCCAATTAAGCACAAAAAAACCTTCTTCACTCTTCATTCAATCTTCTTCACACTCTGCTCTACAAATGATATTCACACATACACACATGGGATCACACTGAGCACTCTGAGCATGCTTTAAATCGATGAAACAATCGCTCTTATATATCCATATCATGTATTACATCAACAACCTAGTCAGTCAAAGATATGAAACATATTTACAATGTTGGCCCAAATTTACAAATAAATTTGCAATGCGAATCCACCAAGGTTGGCCACAGCATAGTGGAGACCCAAATTAACAATTCCAACACAAAAAAGACTTCAATTAATTTTTCCTCAAATATCCACAACACACTACCATCATCATGTCATCCAAGAACATGGAAAACCGAATATACAGAGACAAATCTTCGACCATGAGCACACCGATCAATGTGGATGTACCACAAAGATAGAGCATGATCTAGAAGCATCCAACAACAACAACAACTAATAGAGAAATATCTGCATCAATAGAAACACATAAACTTCAATCACAAATATTGATAGAAATACTGTCAGAACACAACTATTAATAGCACGATCAAATCTTCATGCGGACCTCTGAAACTTTTGGTGGATGAACTAGATATACTCAACTTAAAACCCTTTAATCCACAAGAACTTATCTTCAACGTACAAAACAAGACACCTTCATGACCTTCATAGTTCCACTGGGAACCTGAAACACTTCTTTTACCAATTTTCTCAATATCCTCGACATACACAGCCTCTGATGTATTGAAGGCTAATAGTGTTGACATCAATGACAACCACATATCAACAACACATCCACAACATCCAACAATCTCCCCATTTGGAATTGATGGAAACACATGATGTGAAAAACACCATCAACCCAACTCTCAATTAGCATTTACTCCTTAGATTCTGACTTTTTATTTTTACAACTCTTCTCTAGATCTTCTTCCCATAGGGCTCTTCTCCCCAAATAATTAGTAGTTTTTCACATTGCACTTCTCCCCCTTTGACATAAATGGAAAAGATAAGCATTATCTTTCCACACACAAGCTCTGAACCACATATTTCCACATCTGACTACTCCCCCTGAGTAGCAACCATGGAAAACATTAATTTGGATCATAATATGATCATGAAATGCACAGATTGATGCAAATTAATGCATCCTTAGTTCATATCAGGAGGGTTAATCACCGCTAGCATCCCTCTGAGATACTCAAAAGTATCCTTTGGCAATGGATTAGTGAAAATATCTACAATCTTCTCTTTGGTAGGCACATACTCCAGTCTAACTTATTTCTCACTTACTTTATCCCTTAGAAAGTGAAACTTGATTGATATATGCTTGGTCTTAGAGTGTAGCACCAGATTCTTTGAAATGTTAATAGCACTTGAATTGTCACAATATATGGAAATAGGTTCATCATATACTACTATGATATCTTTCAGCATATGTTTCATCCACATCACTTGAGTACAGTTATTGGCAGCAACAATATATTTTGCTTGAGTAGTAGATAAAGAAATAGAATTTTTCCTTTTGCTCAACCAAGACACTAGCTTCTTCCATAGGAAGTAGGAACCACCACTAGTACTTTTCATGTCATCTACATCTCCTGCCCAATCCACATCAGTATATGCATTCAAAGTAAGATCATCATCCTTAAGATACCAAAGTCCAAAATCAATTGTTCATTTCAAATATCTGAATATTCTCTTTACAACAGTCACATGAGACTTTTTTAGATTAGCCTAAAATCTAGCAACCATACACACAACATTCATAATGTCTAGTCTAGTCTGTGTTAAGTAGAGCAATCCACCAATCATTGATCTATAACTTGTTTTATTTGCCTTAGGAGAATCATCATTTTGTGTTAACTTGCATCCAGTTACCATGGGAGTACCAACAGGCTTTGAGTCATCCATACCAAACTTCTTCACCAGCTCTCTCACATATTTGTACTGAGATATGAAGATCCCTTCGTCTAACTGAGTAACTTGCAATCCCAAAAATAAATTCATCTCTCTAATCATACTCATTTCAAATTCATTCTTCATTTCATCAACAAACTTCATACATAGATTATCATCTCCTCCGAAAATAATTTCATCAACAAACACCTCAATAATCAACTCTTTATCATGATCCAATTTGAAATACAAGTTGTTTTCAGTAGTACCTTTGTTGAATCCAAGTTTTAGTAGATATTTTTCTAGTCTAGCATACCAGGCTCTGGAAGCTTGCTTGAGCCCATATAGAGATTTCTTCAGTCGAAAAACCATGTTTTCCTCATCAGTCAGTTGAAATCCATGTGATTGTTCAATGTATACTTCTTCTTCTAGCTCACCATTTAGAAAATCAGACTTCACATCCATTTGATAGACTTTATAGTTCTTAAATGGAGCATAAGCAAGAAATAATCTTACAGCTTCAATTCTAGCATAAGGGGAAAAAGTTTCTTCAAAATCAATACCTTCCATTTGTGAATACCTTTTACATACCAGTCTTGCTTTATTTATGACTACTTCACCTTGTTAATTCAACTTATTCTGAAAGACCCATTTAGTACCAATCACATTTTTATCTTTAGGTCTAGGAACAAGTACCCATGTATTATTCTTTTCAATCTGCATTAATTCTTCCTTCATAGCTTCCATCCAATGTTCATCATTGCAAGCTTCATTGACATCTTTAGGTTCAATATTGGATATCAGGCAACACTCTTCTGCAATCTTTCTCATAGTTTGCACACCTTTATTCTTGTCCCCTATAATTTTATTTTTAGAATAATTTAGCTTTACATACCTTGGAGTTTTAGGATTCTCTTGAAATTTTGATTCTTCTATTCTTTCTTCTCCACTTGCACTTGTCTATGCTTCCTAACTATCCTAACTTACCGGAACAAAAGGAACATATGGAACATATGGCACAATTTGAAGTTGATTATGTGTCTAAATGTTCTTCCCTTTGTTTGTATTGTTTTCATTTGAACCATATCCACAATATCTAGATGATTTAATAGAATCCTCATCAACTCTGACATTTGCACTCTCAACAATTTTTCTCAATCTTCTGTTGTAGCACCGGTAGGCCTTGCTTCTAGTGGAGTAGCCTAGAAATATTCCTTCATCGCTTCTTGCATCAAACTTTCCTATATCATCATCTATCTTGATGTACCATTTGCTTCCAAAGATCTTGAAATACCTAACAGTAGGCTTATAACCAAACCATAGCTCAAAAGGAGTCTTACCAGAATTATCATTCACATTTACCCAATTCAAAGTGTACACAATAGTGCTTACAACTTCACTCCAATATATCTGGGGCACATTTCCTTCTATCATCATTGTTCTAGTAGCATCCAGTATTGTTATGTTCTTCCTCTTTGCAACTCCATTCTATTGAGGGGTTTGGGGAGCAGATAACTGTCTTCTCATTCCATGCTCTTCACAAAAGGAATTAAACTCTCTGGAGATGCGCTCACCACCTCTGTCTGACCTTAAACATTTGATTTTCAGACTTTTCTCATTTTTTTCCACAACTTTGAAAATTTTGAACTTTTCTAATCGTACCATAGAAAATTGGACCCACTGCTTGACATGGGATTAAAATGACTTAATGAGGCCCTAATCTAGTGTTTTGAGGCATTTTATGTGTCCACACTAGGTCTTGGACTATTGCAAATCAAATAAAATGTGTTTATTAACTTCATGTAAAGGTGTTGTGAAGTCTTCTAAGATGCTTTCATGCTTTTCTAGACTTAATTAACCTAGTTCTCCCTAATTCAAAATTATAAAATGTGTTTAATAACATTATTTCATCAATCTAGAAGATTCTTAATGCGAACTTAATGATAAACTAGTGTTGTAGTGTGATTTACAAATTCACATTGGTTCTTGTGCATTTCTAGGCTATGTGGACCTCATTTTAGTGTTGTAAAGTGCATTTAATCATACTTTCACATTAATTTATGTGTTTTAAGCCCTATTTAACATTTACATCATCATTAATAGGTCCTATTTTACCCATATTGTGCATCCTGAGGCATAATTTGATCAAATACCCGACATATTCATCATATAAGCTTAATTTTCTTACTTTTCGACATTCCAACAAGCAAAAATGACCCCTATGGGACTCATTCGCCATAAGTGGCGAATTAGTCCCATCTAGGTTGGACCCATTCACCACCCTTGGTGAATGAGTCCCATTTTGAGTAATTTTTGGAGTTTGAGCGGGAAAAATTAGGTTTTAAGTTCAATTTTTCTACATGTCGGCCTATGATGAGGTATAGTCAGGATACTAAGGCACAAATGACTATAAATAAGTATTTTTATCCTCATTTTATGGACAACAACTCATTCTTACATTCACATCATACATTCATCATCTATCGTCTATCTCAAGTCAAGCAAGCTAGGGATTTCATCAAGTTAGCTTCCTAAGACATTCAAGGGCTGATTATACATGTTTTGTTGCAAAATTTCAAGATAATTCATCATGGCAAGGTAATTTATTCCATTTTTTTATGCTTCATTCCTTTATTTCATTATTTTGGTTGAATTACCTAAACGGGGTTTGACCAAGGCAAACCCCTATGCCCTAACATCCAACATATCTCTTTCTTGTCTTGATTGTTTGTAGATATAGGACTCTTGGAGGCTTAGGAATCATTGGAGATCAAGTTTTAAATTCATTCAAGTCATCTCTTCATCATTCAACAGTTTCAGATCCAGACACTTGGAGGTGCAGATTGAGCAATCTAAAAGCCACAGATTCCATTTTTGAGTTTTTATAAAGTCCAAAGTGGACTCATTCACCAACCTTGGTGAATGATTCCCACCCTAAGGTCAAATTTTGGATTTTTACATTTATGAGTACCCTTTTGTCAAAAACGGGGTCTGGTACAATCACCCAAAATTGGGACTGATTCGCCATGCTTGGCAAATGAGTCCCACCGGGCTAAAATTTAAGTATCAACAACCTCTTAGATTTATTTTCTAGTCTCCTTCAAGATTCCAGTTGCACACTTTCAATTTGATTCATTTCTGTTAAGTTTTACATTCATTTCTAGTTCATTTCTGCATATCACACTGTGTTTTCAAACAAAGCATAAATCTTAGTTTTGCATTCATTTTTAGTCATTTAGATTAATTTATTACATTTATTTAAGTTCATTTACATCATATCTCATTGCATACATCCCTATTTGAATGTACATAAGCATTTTAGGATCTAATCTCTCTCCTTTTGGGTGAAAAACCCTATAAAAGTTAGAGAGTCCATTGGGTCCTAAAATCTGTCACATTTTGGTGAGCCCGACTCTTCGAATATTTTATGATTTGGTGTCTTTCAACATAGATCTAGCCTCGCATTCATTTTGCATTAGGATTTGCATGCTAGACTTTAAAAATTTGCATTCATAAAAGGTGCATTTAGATTGCATTGTTGCATCTAAATTCCTTTAGATTTACTGAAATTCTGCATTTTTCATTCATTTCTACATATTGGCTCTCAGAATTCATAAGAATCAAACTAAAATTTTTGAATATTTTGAAAAAATTCCATACTGGGACTCATTCGCCACCTTAGGCGAATCAGTCCCTTCTAACCCCTGAAACAACACTTTACAAAATTCAGACCAGTGTTTTTGGGCTTCTATTTGGTGCCATTGCATACCTATAATAGTTAGTTATATTTTTGTAGCATGCATTTCATCAAAACTATCATAAATTTCTCCATTTCATGCATAGTTTAAATTACACATTGCATTCTCATATTGTTATATAACTTAATCAGTCAATTGTTCTTTGAAAATTACATTTTATTTCAGCCTTTTCTTTTGCATCTTGAGTTAGCATAAATTGTTATTTCAAAATATTAGTTACTAAGCATAATCATCATTTATTCAATTCATGTCCTATTCCTATCTTTCCTCTTTGTTTGGATGATGTGATAGAAGTGCCTACAAACATAGATAACCATGATGGTCATATTTGTTCTTCTCCCAATACCTCTCCTTTTAGTGATGAAGGTATCTTGGTGAAAGGAGATACAATCATTGAGAATCATGTGGCTTTTGTTTTTCCTTCTCCTCATCCCCTTTGGGAAGATATTTTAGTAAAATAAAATGCAATCATAGACACATCCTTAGACATCACCTTACCTAATTTCCATTGTGTGAACAACTTTGAGGAACATGAGATTATAAATGTTGAAGATGGTACCTTGTTCTTAAATAATCAAATATTTAAGGTCTACAACAACCCTCTTTATGATCCTTCCCCTACACCTCCTCTTTTGGACGATATTAGGGAACAAAGCAATGAAATCATAGACAATCATGATAATCACATTTTTTCATTTCCTAGTATCTCTCCTAGTTGTGACAAAGTTGCTTTGTTAGACAACAAAACCAATGATTCATGAGAATTTTGGTTGTCTCCTTTCACTTACAAAACACTTTATCGAGCAAATATTTAAAACCTATGACAACCCTCTTTATGATCCTTCCCCTACCTCTCCTATTGTGGAAGATATTAGGGTGCAAAGTAATGAAGTCATACATGATCATGATACTCCCATTTATTCATCTCCTAGTATCCCTCCTAGTTGTGAAGAAGATACTATGCTGTTAGAAAATATAACCAATGAGTGTCATGAGAATTTTAGTTTCCCCCTTTCACTTACAGACAACTTTCTTGAGAAAATCAATTCCATCCTTGATTCTCCTCATACTTGTGATGAAGCTACTTTTCCAACCTTTGATGCACATATTACAAGCTCTCCTAGTATGGTAGATGAGAATGTGACCTTCGCAACAACCAATAATCAAATACAACCTTCTCCTAATCTCCCCACTATCAATAATCAAACACATACAACCATTACTACCTCCATTAGTGGTCATGAAGTTCTTTTAGATAAACCAAACCTTAATTGTCATAACATGTGGTTTGTTATTCTCCTAAGAACTCTCCTTCTAGGGAGGATATTATGGTCCAAAACAAACATAACATCCCCTCCAAAGACAATGAAGAATCTCCCTTGTTACGGGATGTTAACAATATTTAACCTCAATATACTAAACCTAAACTTACCCTTTACCCACCTTCACATTCACTTCATCCATCCAATAAACCTAAGCTTATCCTTTACCCACCTTCACATCCGCTTCATCCTTCCAATAAATCTAAACTTACCCTTTACCCACCTTCGCATCCCCTTCATCCCTCTAATGTATCGCAGCAATCTAGTGATGATACTATTGCTCATGCATATAACACATGAAATAACCCACAACCGCCACAAATAATTCAACCATCATTACCTTTACCTAATCCACCTAGTGCTCCTCACTACACCCCACAAACAAAGGAGTATGATCTCGTTGAAAAATTAAAGAATACTCTTTCCAAAATATCCCTTTGGGATTTACTTCAGACCTCACCATATTACAACAATATTCTTCAAACAACCTTACAACAAATTGTAGCTCCTCATGAAACAACTCCAAATGATGTGGCAGTTTTAATTCATAAACCAAATCCAACTAATCTTGACATTACTTTTCATCAACATGAGCTCCCTTCTTTGGAGTTGCGAAAAAAAAGTGATGCTTTCATGATCATTGCTCAATACAAATGAATAGGCATAAAGTGAACTCTTATCGATAATGGTTTTTCTCTTAATGTGTGTGAAGTGAGTCTCCTTGATCGATTAGACGTTGACATATCACAAATAAAACCCAATGCCATTTCTATTCGAGGGTTTGATAATATAGCAAAGCAACTACTCGATGTAATCACTTTACCTATTACGGTTGAGGTGGTCACTTAGCAAACTCCTATTCATGTCAAGCCTTATGAACTTTCATACAATCCTCTTTTAGGCAGACCATGGATTCATGAGATGAATGTAGTGCCTTCAACTCTCCATCATAAAATGAAATATGTCTATAATAATAAAATTTATCAACTCAAAGCTGATCCCAAGCTTGAAAATTGCTTGCATCTTGAAAACGGAGCTACAAGTCAAACATTGATTCCAACATCCAACATAGATCCTCTTGAAATTGAACAAAAATCTAAATTGTTTGGTGACAATTGGGGATCCTTAGACTTCACACCCTTGTTTATGGGTGAATACACATTCACACAAATGAAAAGTGAGACACAAGGACAACCAACCATCATGTCAACAAAAAACTCGAACAACTTTTCAAAAGAATCCACCTCAACCACTTTAGACAATGCCACAAATTCTACAATCACCCTTGACAAACACAACAATGAACAACCACCTGATTCCAAACATTGAAAAGGTGTTATGGAAAAGGATATGACTTCATGAAACAATTTAGGTATAATGGAAAAAGTTGTGGTGCTCAAGAGCAATGTATCCACAACCCTATTGAGCTTAACACACAACACACAACTCACGGTCTTGGTTATTTTTGTTTCACTAAGATCAACAAGCCTTCATGTAACATCAATACTATCACACAAGATTCTTCAAAAACTCTTTCTTATTCAAATCAATAACCTTATTTGTTGCTCCTTACCATGTAATAGTTGTAGGATACTTCCATTCTCACTATTGCATGTCTTGCATCCATCACAAGGGGTAGCATACCATCATCCACTTTAGGCTCACTCTTGTCCTACAATAAGTGGGGGGGCAAAGGGGTTTGATAGCCTTATACCTTGTATGTCACTTGTCGTTGTCTCTTTTCACTATTCATCAACCTTTCATGAACATATAAAGAGTAAGCTTGAGATGTGGATGGCATGTCTTAAAGATTGACTCGCATGTGACATACAACCTTTTTTTGTCTTTCATTTTCCTTGACATGATGTAGCCTAACTTCAAGAAATATGAATTGGCATAGGGCTTTATAGGTTGTCTCTAATGTCTTGTTTTCTTTTTCTTTTCTTCTCTACTTTCAAGTAATTGCTCATAGAACGATGTGTAGCAATTCCTTTAAAGTGGGGGGCATACATTACCATTATTTCATTTGCATTCTTAGTGAAGCCTTGTTGTTTACGTGATGTGTTTGTCACTATGTGGATGGCATTGGGTGTGATGTCCTTCATAAGTGTGATCTTTCTCAGCATATTGCATTCCTCTTTGTGGTTTGATGTGACACACTACATCCCCTAAGTTGTGAATATACTATTCTTTGATTGGTCCTCTTTTGGAGACATTAGACACAATGTTCCCTAATGGTCACTAACCTTGCATAAACTAAACAAGACTCCTTTGAACATATTACACATGACATTCTCATTTGGCCACCTTGCATAACACAACTTGCATGCCTGTGGATCTGTCTTATTCATTTGGCCACCTTGCATAACACAACTTGCATGCATGTGGTGCCATCCTATTTTGCATGTCTCATAAAACTTAAACCAACATTTGCATTTCTTATTGCTTTTTGGCACCTTGTTAAAGTTATCAAATGGGTATAGCTTTAACATGGTTGAGCGGGAAGCCCAACTAGCGGCATGACTTTACCCCATAGCCACTTTTCTTTTGTGTTTGTGAGTACATGGCAACTAACGTATGTTACTCTCTTCCTTTTCTTGATGTTTTGACCCTTCTCACCCCATGGACAATCCAAAGTTCTGTGGGCCCAGAGTGAGTACATACTTTCCATCTAATTCATTCTTCTTCCTTGCCTTTGTATGATCGTGTATCTTGGGGGCTTGGCATACATGTGAATCTCTCTTGAATGGCTACTTTAGTGTGAGGAAGCAAGTTTCTCTCACTAAAGTGGGGGCTAAATGTTCCATAGAAAATTGGACCCACTACTTGACATGGGCTTAAACAGACTTAATGAGGCCCTAATCTAGTGTTGTGAGGAATTTTATGTGTCCACACTAGGTCTTGGACCCTTGAAAATAAAATAACATGTGTTTATTAATGTCTTGCAAAGGTGTTGTGAAGACTTGTAATATGATTTCACGCTTTTCTAGACATAATTAACCTAGTTCTCCCTAATTCAACATTATAAAATGTGTTTAATAACATTATTTCTTCAATATATAAGATTCTTAATGTGAACTTAATGATAAACTAGTGTTGTAGTGTGATTTACACATTCACATTGGTTCTTGTGAATTTATAGGCTATGTGGACCTCATTTTAGTGTTGGAAAGTGCATTTAATCATAATTTCACATTGATTTATGTGTCCCAAGCCCTATTTAACATTTACATCATCATTAATAGGTCCTATTGTACCCATATTGTGCATCCTCAGGCATAATTTGATAAAATACCCGACATAGTCATCATATAAGCTTAATTTTCTTACTTCTCGACATTCCAACAAGAAAAAATTACCCCTGTGGGACTCATTCACCATAAGTGGCGAATTAGTCCCATCTAGGTGGGACCCATTTTCCACCCTTGGCGAATGAGTCCCGTTTTGAGTCATTTTCAGGGTTTGAGCAAGAAAAATTAGGTTTTAAGTTCAATTTTTCTACATGTCAGCCTGTGATGAGGTATATTTAGGATACTAAGGAACAACTGACTATAAATAAGTATTTTTATCCTCATTTTATAGACAAAAACTCATTCTTACATTCACAACATTCATTCATCATCTATCTTCCATCTCCAGTCAAGCAAGCTAGGGCTTTCATCAAGTTAGCTTCCTAAGACATTCATGGGTTGATTATACATGTTTTGTTGTAGAATTTCAAGATCATTCATCATGGAAAGGTAATTTATTCCATTTTTTTGTGTTTCATTCCTTTATTTCATTATTTTGGTTTAATTACCTAAACGGGGTTTGACCAAGGCAAACCCCCATGTCCTAACATCGAAAATATATCTTTCTTGTCTTGATTGTTTGTAGATATAGGACTCTTGGATGCTTAGGAATCATTGGATATCAATTTGTAAATTCATTCAAGTCATCTCTTCATCATTCAAGTCAAATCATCAAGAAAAAGACATTTTCAGACCCGAATTCGACAGTTTCAGATTTGGACACCTAGTGGTGCAGATTGAGCAATCTGAAAGCCACAGATTCCATTTTTTATTTTTAAAAAAGTACAAAGTGGAATCATTCACCACTCTTGGAAAATGAGTCCCACCCTAAGGTCAAATTTTGTATTTTTACATTTTTGAGTATCCTTTTGTCAGAAATGGGCTCTTGTATAGTCACCCAGAACTGGGACTGATTCGCCATGCTTGGTGAATGAGTCCCACCAAGCTTAAATTTTAGTATCAGCAACCTCTTAGATGTATTTTCTAGTCTCCTTCAATATTTCAGGTGCACACTTTCAATTTCATTCATTTCTATTAAGTTTTGCATTCATTTCTAGTTCATTTCTACATATCATACTGTGTTTTCAAACAAAGTATAAATCTTAGTTTTGCATTCATTTTTAGTCATTTAGATTAATATATTACATTTAGATAAGTTAATTTACATCATATCTCATTGCATACATCCCTATTTGAATGTACATAAGTATTTTAGGATCTATTCTCTCTCCTTTTGGGTGAACAACCTTATAAGAGTTAGAGAGTCCATTGGGTCCTAAAATCTATGTCACACTAATGCTTCACATTTTTCTCTTAAGAAAGAAACCCATATCATTCTAGAGTAGTCATCAATAAACAACATAAATTACCTTTCACCATGGAGACTTCTGACTCTGGAGGGACCACATAGATCAGTATGCACAAGCTTCAGTAATCCATTTGAATGATGTTGTTTACTTTGAAAAGAAACTCTTGTCTGTTTTCCCATATGACACTCCTTGCAAATTGTGCTAGCAAGATTCACTAACTTAGGTAGATCTCTTATTGATTGAGTGGAACTTATTTTGACTATGTTATCAAAATTCACATGACACTTCCTTCTATGCCATAGCTAGCTTTCATCTACTTGAGCAATTAAACAACTTTCACTAGCAGCAATCAGGTAGAAAATGTTACCTTTTGTCTATTTACCTGAAGCAATTATATTTCCAGAGCTTCCAAATATCCTACATCTTCCATCTTTGAGCTGAAGATCATTTCCCTTTTCCACCATATGTCCAACACTTAATAGGTTGTGCTTTAAGCCTTCAAGATAAAGAACATCTTTAGTGTTATGCTTACCTCCAAGAAAAATATATCCTCTGCCACAAATCACACAAACATTGTTGTCTCCAAATCTTACAATCCCATCGTCATACTTCTCTAGACTTAAAAATTTTCTTTTGTCACCAGTCATATGATGTGAGCATCCACTGTCAATGACCCACTCATCCTTTTCTTCAATTCGGGCTGCAAGAGCTTTCTCAACTGTAGCATATTCAGTAGCAACAGAACTATTTTCCTAGATAGAAAAAATGAAAATCCAATCATCTTCATTTCCATTATCCTATCAAACTCATCATTAGTCACTCCTTCAACAAAATAACATTTCTTTTGGAATCTAGATTTGTAAGGATTAGATCTAGGAACTCTTTCAGGACACCTTGATGCAAAATGACCTATTTTACTACAAGAAAAACATTTGATAGGAAGCTTTCCTTTATACTTACCTTGTCCTCTACCTTCTTTCTTCACAATCAGTGCTTCCAATTCTTCTAGTTCTCTTTCTTCATCTTCAAGCTATTTCATTTCTTCCTCATACTTGAATTTCTTTCTATAACTCTCCCTCAGATCATATCTTTGCTTGTTTCTTCCAGATACAATAGCCTTAAATGCAGTTTCAGTATTAGGAACAAAATAGCCAAATTCACTCAACTCAAAGGTAGCAAGTTTACCAATCAGTGTATCCCTTGTCACATTTGTCAATGATCTGGTTTCTTCAATAGCATGAGCCTTTGCTTTGTAGGAGGGAGGCAATGATCTGAGCACCTTATCCACAATTTCTTCCTCTTCTAGGATACCACCAAAACATTTAATGCCCATCACTAGTTCATTTACTCTTTGCATAAAAGAAGAAATATTTTCATCTTCACCCATGTTCAAATTTTCATATTTACCTTTCAAACTATATAGCTTAGCCATCTTCACATGTACATCTCCTTCATACAAAGTTTCCAGCTTTGTCCACATCTCATGAGTTGTCTTTAGACCTAACACATTTGTCATTTCAGAATTTTTCAGAGCACTCAGCAAAGCTTCCATAGCCTGGACATTATTCTCAGCCTCTTTGACTTCATTAGGAGTGGAAGGACCACTTGCAGGAACAACATATATGTTCTTTGTAATTTTCCAAAAAGGTTCACCAATACACTTCAAATGACACTCCATTCTATCTTTTTTGAATGAGTAGTTTTTTCCATCAAATCTAGGACTGTCCTTCTTGTATGATTCCATCTCAGATCACCTCAAGCTTTTAAAATTTTTAGAGGAACCAAATCTGATACCAATTATTGGAAAAACAAGGATAGACAATTGAGAGGGGGGGGTGAATCATTTGTCACAAAATATTGAACTTATCAAACTTTACTTTAATTAATCTCATATTTGATAAATAAGCAATTAACCATAAACAATTAGCACATTAGAGAGACAAAGAACACCAAGATTTTTTACGTGGAAACCCTATTAGAGGAAAAACCATGGTGGAGGTTAGTCCACAATATTATACCTTGTTAAAAGTATAATGAGAAATTAGGGGAATGCACATGCATTCAGGAACATTGCATAGAGCTCACAGCTCAAATACAAAATAGGAGTCACTGTCCAAAAGGATTTTGGATTAAAACCATCCAAAATGTGAAGTGAGAAAATAGCTTCTACACAAGCCTAATTAAAGTTCCAATTAAGTAAAGAAAAACCTTCTTCACTCTTCACTCAACTTATTCACTCTTCGCTCAATCTTCTTCACACTCTGCTCTACAAATGATATTCAAACATACACACATGGAAGCACACTGAGAATTCTAAGCATGCTTTACGCCGATGAAGCAATCGTTCTTATATATTTGCATCATGGATTACATCAACAACCTAGTCAGCCAGAGATATAAAACATATTTACAATGTCGGCCCAAATTGACAAATAAATTTGCAATGTGAATCCACCAAGGTCAGCCACAACATAGTGGAGACCCAAATTAACAATTCCAACACAAAAAGACTTCAATAATTTTTCCTCGAAGATCCAAAACATGCTACCATCATCATGTCGGCCAAGAACATGAAAAACCGAACATACAGAGAAAGATCTTCGACCATGAGCACACTGATCAATGTGGACATACCACAAAGATAGAGCACGATCTAGAAGTATCCACAAGAACATAAACACATAAACTCCAATCAGGAATACTGACATAAATACTGTTAGAACACAATTGTTCATAGCACGATCAAATCTTCATGCAAACCTCTAAAAATTTCGGTGGACAAACTAGATATACTCAGCAGAAAACCCTTTAATCCACAAGAACTGATCTTCAACATACAGAACAAGACACCTTCATGACCTTCACAGTTCCACTAGGAACTTGGAAAAATTATTTTAACAATTTTCTCAGTATCCTCAACATATACAACCTCTAATGTATTGAAGGCCAATAGTGTTGACATCAATGACAACCACATATCAGTGACACATCCACATCATACAACAAGTGGCAGAGGTAATTTTAGAGGAAGAAGACCTAGTGGTAGAGGTAGGTTTGATGGACAAGGGAGAGGGTCAAATACCTTCTCAGGTAGATGTTACCAGTGCACAACCAATTTGGTCACCTAGCATGGAAGTGCCCAGAAAAGCAAGCATCAAGTTCACATGGAGGTGAGAAAAGAACCAAAATTGTGCATGAGGAAGACAATGAAAGTGTTAATTCACCATCTCAACATGCTACTTTTGAGATAGGTGAATCTTTCATGATTAGAAGGACACTCATTAAGGTGCCAACAGTTAAAGAGCCTCCACAGAGGAAATCATTGTTTAGAACCACATGCAAGTCACATCGAAAGGTATGCAAAGTAGTTGTTGATTCTGGTTCTACTGATAATTTGGTTTCCTTAGAAATGGTAGATAAATTGAACATGAAGAGAATTCCACACCCCACACCATACAAAGTATCTTGTTTGAATAAAGGTCAGCAAGTCTTGGTCAATGAGAAAATATGGGTAGATTTTAATATTGGGGGTTATAAAGACAAAATCCTTTTGTGACATCATCCCCATGGATGTTTGTCACTTGCTGCTAAGAAGACCTTGGCAGTATGACAGAAAAACCAATCATGATGGTTAGAAAATAATTTATGTGATAGACAAAGATGGGACTTCATTCACCTTGACACCCCTACAAGATGAGGAATTTGAAAAACAAGTTGGGTCTAGTGTTATGGTAGTTGGGGAAAAATAATTTTTGAAAACATTGAAGGATGAAGGTGGACAGGGATTTTCTTTAGTGATCAGACCTAAATCCATTTTAGCAGCAAATAAGTTTGAGGGTATACCTAGTGAGGTTCAAGGTTTGTTAGAAAAATACAAGGACATTGCAGTTGATGAGTTACCTAGCTATTTTCCTCCCATGAGAGATGTAATCCATCATATAGACCTGATCCCTAGTGCAAATTTTCCAAATAAGGTTGCATACAAGATGACTCCCAAACAGAATGAGGAAATAAGAAGGAAGGTCCAAGAATTGTTAGATAAAGGCCTAATAAGGAAAAGTTGATCCCTTGTCCTGTCCCTATTGTTTTAGCACCTAAAAAGGATGGGGATTGGAGAATGTGTATTGACTCAAGGGAAATCAATAAAATTACCATCAGATAGAGGTTTCCAATACCTAGAATTTAGGATCTAATGGACTACTTGGGAGGTGCATGCTATTTTTCAAAGATTGATTTAAAAAGTGGCTATCATCAGATTAGGATAAGAGAAGGGGATGAATGGAAACCTACACTTTAAGCCAATGAAGGTCTATACGAAAGGATGGTAATTCCCTTTGGACTGTCAAATGCTCCAAGCACATTTATGAGGTTAATGAATGAGGTTTTGAATCCTTTTATTGGAAAATTTGTTGTTGTGTATTTGGATGACATACTTGTGTTTAGTAAGACTAAAGAAGAGCACTTGCAACATCTTGACATGGTTTTGCAGAAGCTGAATGAAGAGAAGTTGATGATAAATCTCAAAAAATGTGAATTCATGAAAGAGGAACTAGTGTATCTTGGTTTTGTGATCTCCAAGGGTTCATTGAAGATGGATCCCACCAAAGTAGAGGAAATTCTCAATTGTCCAACTCCAAAATCAGTAGGGGAGGTAAGAAGCTTTCATGGTCTTGCTAGTTTCTATAGGAAATTTATAAATAATTTTAGTTACATCTACTCACCTATTATTGACAACATCAAAGGAGATAAAAAGAAAAAAAAATAGTGGACTGATGAGGTAGAAAGAAGCTTCCAATACCTAAAAAATAGAGTGCCACAACAACCTATCCTTGCTTTGCTTGATTTCAACAAGATTTTCACTATGGAGTGTGATGCAAGTGGCTTTGTAATTGGTGCAGTTTTAAGCCAAGAAGGCAGATTGGTGGCTTTCTTTAGTGAAAATCTTAATGAAGCAAAAAGAAGGTATTCATTATATGATTTGGAGCTATATGCAATGGTGCAATCCCTTAAGAAGTGGAGACACTACCTTTTTCCCAAGGAGTACATTATTTTCACCGACAACCATGCTTTACAATTCTTGAACAGTCAAGACAAGTTGAGTCATAGACATGTAAAGTGGGTAGAGTATTTTTAGAGCTATACCTTCACAATCAAGCACAAAAAAGGGAAATCCAACAAGGTTGAAGATGCTCTAAGCTGAAGGTCAATGTTGGTGCATGAAATACAACTTCAAAGTGTGGGAATAGAATCCTTGAAGGATATGTATGTTGAGGATGAAGACTTCAAAGAGGTATATTATGTTTGTGATAATTTCAAAGATGTTTTTCATGATGAATTTTTTGATTTTCTGTTGCAAGATGGATTGTTGTTTACAGGTGCTCAATTATGTATACCAAGGTGCTCCATGAGAGCTAATTTTCTAAAGGAGAAACATTTTGGTAGTTTAGGAAGACATTTTGGGGTTGATAAGACATTGGAATAGGTAAAGAGATTCTATTTTTGGCCAAAGATGCAAGTAGATGTTAGAAAATTTGTGGAAAATTGTGTAATCTACCAAAGAGCCAAGGGTTCTACTTCTAATGTAGGTCTTTATCAGCCCTTACCAATACCTAACAAACCATGGGAGATTTTAAGTATGAATTTTGTGTTAGGTTTTCCAAAAACTCAGAGGAGTTATGATAGTGTATTTGTTGTTGTGGATAGATTTAGTAAAATGGATCACTTTATTCCATGCAAGTGCATAAATGATTCTTCTCATATTGTAGGGTTATTCTTCAAAGAAATAGTTAGAATTCACGGTCTCCCATTGACAATAGTTTCATATAGGGATTCAAAGTTCATAGGTCACTTTTGGAGGAAGCTTGGAACTAATTTGATCTTTAGTACTACCTACCATCCACAAACGGATGGACAGATTGAAGTTGTTAATAGATCTCTTGGAAATCTTTTGAGATGCCTCACAAAAGAACATGGACAAAAATGGGACTTGGTTCTTCCACAAGCTGAATATTCCTACCATGATTTAGTTAATAGAAGCATTGGGAAAATCCTTTTTGAAGTGGTGTATGGTCTGAAACCTAGAGGTGTATTTGAGCTTACGGATTTGAAAGGAATGGAGAAGAGGAGTGTTGAGGGAGACTAATTTTCAAAGGCTATGAGGGATATACACCAACAAGTTAGAGATAATCTGTAGAAAAGTGTTGAAAAGTATAAGAAGCATGTTGACTTGAAAAGAAGGTATGTACTATTCAAGGTGGGAGACTTGGTCCTTGCACATTTGAAGAAGGAAAGGTTGCCAAAAGGAAAGCACACAAATTTGATGATGAAGAAAATTGGGCCATGTCGAGTGGTCCATAAGTTTGGGGCCAATGCATATGAGATAGAACTCCCTCCTGGAGTTACTATCTCTCCTATCTTTATTGTTGTTGACATATACCCTTTCAAGGGATCTATGGATGTAGGTACATGTGTTGATGTAGATGTTTTTGATGAAGAGTGGGTCAAGGATCTACCACCTACTAAGCCATTGAAGCTTGAAACCATTTTGGATATTAAGGAGGTGAAAAGAACAAGGCATAAAGTCTATAATGAATATCTTGTGAAGTGGCAAGGTCTACCTCCTAAAGATGCAACATGGATGTCAAAAGAGGATATTAAGAGGCATGGAACATCAGTGCAAGAGCTGATCTCAGGTGGAACCTGAGATTCTTTTCTCTTCGGGTGTATGGTGTAGGGGCACCATGGAAATTTTGGTCAAATAATGTAAATAAGTTTCTAAGTTTGGTTTTGATGTGTTAGTCACATGTTGTGATGTAATAAAGTCTAGTTGAGACCATTTTTGATGTTTTAAGGTCATAGAGGGTCAATTGGTTGATTTTTTTCAAGTTGTGAAAATGTTGCAAAAAGTTGCTTTGCAACTTTGCAAATTTTGCCATGTCAAGAAGTTGAATGGTAATTTTTTTGTAAATTGGTTGGAAACCATTAGTTTTTAGTTAGAACATGTTTAAAATTCCTCACAAACCTCAAGGAAAACTTTTGGAATGAAGATTGATGACTCTATTTTCTATGAATTTTTAGTGTTTTCTATTGTTTCTCAGTTATATATGGATCCATATAGTTGATTCATGTTATGAAATTCATGTGAATGGTTAGCACTATGTTTCTACTATGATTTGGTTTTGGTTGGGTAGATTTTCATTGAAGTTTGAAGTTGTTTGAAGAGTTTTTTCGTAGACCGCCTATAAACCCTAGGTTCAAGGGTTTTAAGACAAAAATTATGATTTGTAGTCCATTCCACGATTGAAACTTGGCCAAACTCAGTGGAATGGAGGGGTAGAATGTTTTTTTTGTGTTTTTGAAGTTGTTTGATCAGGAGATGGAGTTTGGGGTAGGTTTGAGCTTGCCCTAGCCTAACATCTTGTGTTAGGCTTAGGAATGCTAGGTAGGATTGAGATTTTGGGTGACAACAAATTTGTGATGAGTGGTGATGAAAGAAACATCATTTTGGGACCCTATATGACATGTTAGATATTTTGGAGTGAAGATTTGAAGATAGGTTGTTGAATTTCTCATACTTTCTTTGGAAAAGTGGCCTAATTTGGCCTTGGAGCAGTGTATCAGACTAAATTTGATGAATTTGTTCCAAAACAACCCAAGTATCTATTTGGATATGTTGTAGAGAGGCCTAATGGGTATCTGAAATGGTATATGAGAAGTGGGTTTGAGGCCTTATCTAAAATATATGCTTGAAAATTGAGGTTTGGAGACCTAAAAGAAGAATTGTGAAATTGTGTGAGAATTCACCATAGTTAGGGTTTGAAATCCAGAAGAAGTGTTTAAATTGTGTTGTGCAACCTACTCTGCATCAAAATCCAATCCTTAGTGGCACCTCCCTTGGAAAAACGTATGGGTCTATGTTAGTACCATAAACTTTGAAGATTGTTGTACTCACGTATAGGATCAAATCTCCCCAATTGTGGCTCAAATTCAAATTAGCTCTCTTCTCCATGGGCCTTAGGAACTCATGTATTTCCTTGGGAATCCTTGGTAGGTCATAGACTAGATATCTCCTCAATTTTGATGCAAAATCATTATGGAACACTACATAATTATATTTTTGGTCATCCTTATCTAGAATTTCGGTCCAACATTGGATAGGAAAATCAATATCATCCTCCTTCTTCCTTAGTGTTATATCTTTCTCAAAATTATTTTCCCCTTTAAATAAGAACATATGCATTAATAGGAAATACCACCATAACTTCACCCAATCCTTTCCTCCTTTCAATTCAACCAAACTCTTGTGAATATTTTCTTCCAAATATGTGGCATAGTCATAGACTACATTGAAGGCTGGATGTTGGAGATGTGATGCCATGTAACTGTATTCCTTTTTTAATGTGTCAAGTGGAGTGAAACCAATAATCTGGTATAAGGAATACATAGTTTTCTTGAAGTAATTTGCAAAATACTTCATTGGGAAAGGCTCCAACTCATTTTTACCAATCTTTATTTGTTTCTTGTTTTTCCCAGTACCAGTGCTAGCAGTATGTATAGGTAACATTTTCATTCTGATCAACACCTTAGTGTTCTCATACTCTTTTCTGATGACATCCATATCAAGAATAACCATATCTTTGTTCCACTCATGTAGTTGGAAAATATCTGCAATTTCTTCCTTGGTTATCCTCACCATCTCCTTCCCATCGAATGCTCTGACTACCGTACAAACCGGGTCATACCTTGAGGCAATATCCTTCAACAAGTCAACATCCATATACACATTAGGAACCACTATTTTTCCCATATCTAATCTCCAAGGATTGCATATAGGGACCCTGAGGTTTCTATTCCCAAACCAATGCTAGAATAACTGCCATCATGTGTAAGGAAATTCAACATCTTTGATAAAACATTGCTTGTCAAGTAGCCCCTCCCTAACTTGAGGGCCATAGATCAGAACCCTTCCCACAACCTTCTTATTTTTTGAGGGTTTCAATTGATTGACTACATCCTGGGAGAGTATTCTAGATTGAGTTGTTGAAGTGGTGGTTTGTGCTTTGGGCGCCATTGGCAGCGAGACAAGTTCGGGTCGAGTTAGGGTTTCAACAAAAGAGGTTTCAATTAACTAACCTCACAATTCAATGCTAGGGCCTGACTCAAATGAAAATTCTAAAAGGTTTCATAGAATTACGACCATTTAAGGACAAAATTATCCTAAATAAATAAATTAAAACAAAGCATAAACGCTCGTTTGACTGAAAGCACAGTGAAAACCAACCCTACTCCAGAGAATTTGAATAAAGCATATAAAAGACTGTTTATTTTAATTACAGATTTTACCTGCAAGAAACCATAATGTTGACTGTATCAAATTCTATAAATAACCTTCTTTAATCTTCGTACACTCTAAATGTGTTCGCAATTCTCAATTATGTAGAAACTAGTCACTTACACCTAGTTTGAGCGAAATTGGGTAGATTTAGAAGTCACTTTCGGCATTATTGCTCACTCGCACAAAGTAAGAATGGCTAGAAGGGTCGTACTCTCAATTTTGAATATGTGTCATTGATCTCCCATTGAGATGGCCTTTTGGATGACTCGGATTGAGTCAATTACTTTTGAATTTCCGTCATTGTCACATGCTAATCCATTGGAAAATGAAACTTTTCCAACTAGATACTCATTTGTCTGTCACTGGGCTCCACCTTCTTTGTTTGCAAATGACCGAAGAAAACATGTGGCAGTTTCTCACAGACCTCACAGCTTTTAACTAGCTGGCATCTTAATCCTACAAGATGGCGGTGAATGACAACGATTGATCTCACCAGCACATTGTAACCATTGATTATAGAGCTGAGGACGTCTGATGGAAAAGTGGAGATTGGGATCCACACTCACAGTTGTACATGCGTCAACATCTCGCAGACCTCACAGATTTTAACAAGCCATCATTTGAAACTTGGGAGCCTGTGGGGTGCAGCCCGCATCAATTCCTACAATCGAAGTATCTCTCAACCTGCACACGTGATAAAGCTGGTTCTAAAAGTGGGGCCATGACTAGGCTGACGACAATGAGACCCTCAGGAAGAAATGACTTAAATTGAAATAAAATACTTTGACCCAACTATAATAGGATTTAAATGATTAATAGTACTGGGTGATCGATGACCTTAAGACCTGGGACCAATACAATGAACGATTATAATGGCTCAGTTCATAACTTAAACGACTGGTAACCGGATGCGACAGGTCAACAAAAAATTATAACATTGAGGGTTTATGATTGATCACTATGAAGTGAAGGATTTTAACTAAAACCTTAAACCCTACTCATGGATGCAAAAACCAAAGACCTCTACAGGGTGTAGAACAAGCTTAAAATTTTCAAAAATTTAGGAGTTCTATCACCCTGGACAAAGCCAAGAGGATTTGTTAGGGAATATAAAGAAAAATAAAGTTGTAATTAATGAATTAGTTTCAAAATTGAGGGGTTCAATATAAAATGAGCATCACCAGTCCCTTGGCTTAGCATTGGAGGCCATGTTGATGAATGTTGGCACTATCACAAATCAAATAAATGAATTTAAAACTTATAGAGATTCATGTCATCAATATTATGCAACAAAATTGTTTTATGATGATGTGAAAAAGAAAGACATAAGAAAAGAAAGTATATGTCTTCTTTTTATGGATCCTAGAACTAATCAACCTATTCCTCTGAGTTCAAGGAGGTTTCCAATACATTGGTGTAATCATGAGGAGATAAGAGATAGGTTTTGGGATAGGTGGTGGATGCTCTGTGACCAACCTCCATGTAATAATTATGAGGTGTCACTATATTTTCTAATAAAAAATACTATGAGTTTAAATCCTTCATGAGATACCCAATCAATTTGATATGAGGGTGTGTTTCAAGGTAGAGGTGGAGGCTTTGCACAAAATATACCAAGAGCTCATCGGGTAGATAATAGTGCACATCGAATAATACTAGCACAAAGAATTTTTTTATCATGTGATAGTTCTAATAGCCATCAGGGAGAGTATGGAGGTGCAAAATCTCCATGTATTTGCTAGCTTGAAAGACATGGTTATAAATCATGGCACACAAATATCCCAACCTTTTTCCTCACAAGATGATGCACCAACTCAACCATCTAGCTCTAGTTCCCCTAGCTCTCATAAATGCCCAAACTATTGTTATCTATTCTTTGGATAGATGGTGATGTAGAAGGTGAAAATGGTTCCACCTCCCATGTATGTTCTCATTGCTAGTATATATTTCATGGGAGTAGCAGGGGTCATTAGGGTGGTGCATCAAATGTTGTGGTGATGATAGATGAGTTGCTGAATGAGGTGTATGTTGGTCTGATACAGGTATGTTGATTTGAATTTATAACATTTTATCTATTAAATACTTAAAATTGTAAATGTAAATAGATTTTTAAATATAGAATTGACTTAAACTAATGCAAACATTATGTATTTTAGGGTGTAATGTTAGAGTTTGGTACATCATCGAGCATTCCTGCAACAACTTGTATAGTTGCATTTGTATCCTAGGTAAAATTTGTATAATATATCAAAATAAAATAATACTTTATATTAAAATAATGTTTAAATGGTTTAAAACATTCTCATAATTTACCTCACCCCAAGTGGTGTATGTATGAATCATATCCCATATCCCAATTTAATTTCTGAATCTAATTTTCTATCATGTGATAACAAGTTAACTACAACATCAAATTCATCACCTTATCAAAAACAAACAATTAATAAAGATAAATATTTCCCAACAAAAATGGATCTAAAATTTATATTTACAAAGTGCAATGCATCAAAGACAATAATGTATTAAAATTTTAAATATTATTTATCAAAATTGAAATTACCAACCACTAGATGATGAGAATATCATATGTTCGACTGTCCTAGAGGGTCACATAGGATAAATCCACAATAATCTTTCTCACTTTTTCAAGACTCCAATCCATTTGATAATGGCGACAATTATTCAAAAGTTGTAAAAATTGTCAAATACATTCAATGAAGAGTTGTAATGTTGTGTAACTTTTTTCCATCCATTGTGTGGCCAAACTGACTTCGCCAACACATTTGAGTGGGTAGGTTTATGCTAGGAAAGGTCCTATTTTGCATCCGAGCATGTCAGATAATCCCAAGCTATATTATACCAATGCTTTCTCTTAAGATCCCTAAATGCCAAAAAGTGACAAAATTTGATGAGTTGTTTCTCAGAAACCACGCACTTACAGTAGTTTTGTTTGAAGGTACATGAAGGTGTAGGGTCCCTCTATAATACCCTCTCTCATTTTTTTATATCAAATCCATTTTCCCGTGGTGAAATTTTTTCTTGCTGCCCCAAAACCATCAAATTCATTCAATGAAAAGTTGCAATGTTGCATAAATTTTGTTCCATCCATCGTGCGGCCAAACTGACAATACCAACATGTCTAGGTTTATGCTAGGAAATCTCTTATTTCACACCCTAGCATGTCGGATCATGCCAAGCTACATCGTAGCAGCGCTTTCTCTTAAGAGCCCTAAATGCTAAAAAGTGACAAACTTTGATGAGTTGTTTCTTAGAAACCGTGGCACTTAAAAATATTATGTCTAAAGGTACATAGAGGTGTATGGTCTCTCTACAATACCATCTCTTATTTTTTCATATATCCAATCCATTTTTCTGTGGTGAAATTTTTTCTCGCTACCCCAAAACCATCAAATGCATTTAACAAAAAGTTGCAATGTTGTGTAACTTTTTTTCCATCTATTTTGTGGATAAACTAATAGTTCCAACACATCCAAGTGGGAAATTTTATTCTAGGAAAGGTCTTATTTCACACCCCAGCATGCTAGATCATTCCAGGTTATATTGTACCAATGCTTTCTCTTAAGACCCCTAAATGCCAAAAAGTGATGAACTTTGACAAGTTGTTACTCAAAAATTGTGGCACTTAAAAACAATCTATTTGAAGGTACTCAGAGGTGTAGGGTCCCTCTACAATACCCTCATTTTTTCATGTCTCCAATCCATTTGGTTGTGGTGAAAGTTTTTCTTGCTACCCCAAAACTGTCAAATGCATTCAATCAATAGTTACAGTGTTGCATAACTTTTGTTCCATCCATCATGTGGCCAAATTGGTAGTTCCAACATGTTTGTGTGAGTAGGTTTATGCTAGGAAAGGTTCTATTTTGTACCCCAGCATGTCGGATCATTCCAGGCTACATCGTACCAACACTTTCTCTTAAGAGCCCTAAATTTCAAAAAGTGATAAACTTTGATGAGTTATTTCTTGGAAGTCGTGGCACTTACAAACATTCTATCTGATGGTACATGGAGGTGTAGGGTCCCTCTATAATAACCTATCATTTTTCATATCTCTAATCTATTTTCCCATGGTGAAAGTATTTCTTGCTACCCAAAACCATCAAATACATTCAATAAAAATTTGCAATGTTGCGTAACTTGTTTTGACCATCATGCAGCCAAACCGACAATGCCAACATGTCTAAGTGGGCATGTTTATGCTAGGAAAGGTCCTATTTCACACCCCGACATGCCAGATTATTCCGGGATACATCGTATTGTCAATTTATCTTAAGAGCTCTAAATTCCAAAAAATGACAAACTTTGACGAGTTGTTTCTCAGAAATTGTGGCACTAACAAATGTTTTGTCTAAAGGTACACAGAGGTGTAAGGTCCCTCTATAATACTCTCCCATTTATTCATATATCCAATCTGTTTGGATGTGGTGAAAGTTTTTCTTGCTACCCCAAAATTGTTAAATGCATTCAATGCAAAGTTGCAATGTTACATAACTTTTGTTCCATCCATCGTGCAACCAAATTGAAAGTTCCAACACATCTAGGTGGGTAGGTTTATGCTAAGAAAGGTCCTATTTCACACCTCAGCATGTCATATCATTTCAAGCTACATCATATCAATGCTTTCTCTTAAGATACCTAAATTCCAAAAAGTGGCAAACTTTGATGAGCTATTTCTCAAAAATCATGGCACTTACAAACATTGTTTCTCAAGGTACATGGAGGTGTAGGGTCCCTCTACAATTTCCTCTCTTTTTTTCATATCTCCAATCCATTTGGTTGTGGTGAAATTTTTTCTTGTTGTCCCAAAACCATCAAATGCATTTAATGAAAAGTTACAATGCTGTGTAAATTTTGTTTTATCCATTGTGTGGCTAAACCAACAATGCCAACATGTTTGGGTGGGAAATTTTATACTATAAAAGTTCCTATTTCACACCCCACCATGCCAAATCATTCTAGGCTACATTGTACTGATGCTTTCTCTTAAAATCCCTAAATTCCAAAAAGTGATGAACTTTGATGAATTGTTTCTCAGAAACTATGGCACTTACAAATGTTTTGTATGAAGGTACACAGAGGTGTAGGTCCCCTCTACAATACTCTCTCTCATTTTTTATATCTTTAATCCATTTGGCCATGGTGAAAAAATTTCTTGTTGCCCCAAAAATCATCAAATGCATTCAACAAAAAGTTGCAATGTTGCCTAGCTTTTTTTTTGTCCATTGTCTGACCAAACAGACAGTTTCAACATGCCCATGTGGGTGGGTTAATGCTAGGAAAGGTCCTATTGTTTACCGCAACATGTTGAATCATTCTAGGCTACATTGTACCAGTGCTTTCTCTTAAGAGCCCTAAATGCCAAAAAGTGGCAAACTTTGATGATCTATTTCTCAAAAATCATGGCAATTAAAAAAAAAATGTTTGAAGCTATAGGGATCTATAGGGTCCCTCTAAAATACCCTCTCTCATTTTTCATATCTATAATCCATTAGGTCATTGTGAGAGTTTTTTTGCTGCCCCAAAAATTATTAGATACATTCAATGTTAAGTTGCATGATAGCCTAATTTTTGTTTTGTTCTTCATGGAGCCAAACCATTAGTGCCAACATGTCTGGGTGGGCATGTCTACATTAGGCATGGTTCAATTCTGCACACCAACTCTCTTAAATGTTTCTGACTACATTAGGTGAGTGTTTTCTCTTAAGATCCATGTTGCCCAATTTTCAATAGTTTTAGACATTATTAAAGGTTTGATTTAGTTAGTTTTTATCTCTAATCTATAAAAAAACATTCATATTTAAAAATGTGAAACATTTTATTTTACATGTTGTGTGAGTAATTAACAAAATGTATAGAAGTTTTCAAAATGTTCAATGAAAGATATCTACTATACATATATACAAACCAACTAACAAAATGTACAAATCACACACATTTTCAATCAATTGGTATAATCATGGTAGATTTTTTTCATTTATATATATAATTTTTTTTAGGTGTACATAGATACAAATTAGTTGACAATATTTACTAAAAAAATTGTATTTCTAACATTTCATAGAATGTTGGTCATTATAATATACGAAATTTCAGCTATACATAGATACAAATAAGTTGATGACATTTATAAAAAACCACGTTTCATACAATTGTTACATCGAATAGATGATATGTCAATCAACCAATGATATATACAAAATTTTTAAAATTATTCTATGCTTTCATAGAATCAATTTGATCAAATGCCCCAACACACTAAATACCTATAATTGAACAAAATTTAATCTACTAGGCCTTTTGGGTAAGCTCTAACCCTTAAAGTTCCAAGCATTTCCTCGTGGTAAACTTTGCAAACTTTCCATAAACTCTTATTAAGTGGCCTACCATGATATTTAATCAATTGAATATTTGTTGCAACAACAATGTTAGAGTAACGAAGAATATGCCTATGTGTGTCAAAGTCCTCGAACAACCAAACATCTGATTTCAAAATAGGGTACCTTCTAAGCCATGTTCCTATGACAACAAAAAACCCTATTAGATACTCAATACCCTCTCCATTAGTGATTGTGGTAGTCAATTTCTTTATCCCTTCTATACAACAACACAAAAAATAATGTGTTCCTTCTTCATTATTCTCATTAGCAATAATTGCATATGCATGACCTACATTTTATTGATTGAATAAATTAAATCTAAAAACCATGCAAAATGTAATAAAATGAATTAAAAAATTGATTTCAAATAATCAATCAATCACAATACCTGGTTGTACAAGGTTAGATACATGGTAAAATTCCACTAATACTTCCATTTTGCTAAACTGTAGTGCTTGTGGAGCTTGATATGTGTCAATGTGAAATAGAGGTCTACAAGACCATTCACCAACCCATTCTTTTGACTCATAATATTTCCATACAAAATCCATACATGAAGGACAAATGCATGCAATCTCTCTCATATAAATAAGTAGTGAACTTGCATTTGAACTTTTAAATGAGTGAAACTCACTCGATCCTGTAATTGTACAACAATATTGGTAGTTTGCAACATTAGATTCATTTAGAAAAAAAAATAATCTAGAAACCATAGACTTACCTTGATTACCTTGTCCCATTGTGGAGATACACTATTACACAATTATTGTTGCATCAGTCAACTTAGCACCACCTTGGCACTTCAACTCCTCTCTAGCTAGGGCTATTTTTACACATGCTCTGACACCATCATGTTCACCCTTTCCATGTCTAGCCTCAGTGAAATTTCAAAAATGTTGAACACCAATTGTCACATGCATCCTAGTAAACCAATAGAACATCCTTGAATTCTTGAATTGTGACGTGCAGTTATCTTACCATATGATGTGTTTATTGTATCTCATATTTATTTCCCTTAAATTATCATAGAAAATTTAAAAGTAGCCTTATAAAAACTCTATGGAATGAGCATGATTGTCACTAATGTAGAAGTGATACTCTCTTAATAGCTTTAGGTTTTCCTTTGTGCTATCATGTGCATGCATGAATGGCTATGTGTAAAAAAATAATAACCTGAACATAATTGTAATACTTAGATTGCACTTCATTTTGTGGTTGCAATGTATAATTCTTAGAAAAATCTACAATAGAAACAATGGTACCAAGAGGAAATTTATTCTTACATAACTTGCATTGCTTCTCCAACCATTGAGCTCTATGTGTATGCATTGTTTACTCATAAACTATTTTCTCTTGAAAAATCCTCATAAATTTAGTTATAAAAATATCTATATTCACTAACTCACATCGCTTCATCTCTTTTCAATCTTTAATCCTATATTTCACTATCTTGTATTTTCCAAAAGAAACTAGTTTTTTTCCAATTTCATGTGTGCTCTTTAAATGTAGATTGAAAACCACCACAAGTAACACATGATCCTTTTAAACATGAATTTTTATAAAAAAAATTGGCCATCATCTCTTCTACATAGTAAACTTGAAATAAAATCTCTTGATGATTTAGGAGGGACTTGTATACCACATTCCTACAAAACATCATTAGTATGCAAGGTAACAAAAATATGATGATAAGTATTGTAAGAAATGTAAAATTCAATATGCATCCTACAACATATAGTGCATGCATGATTTATCTTAACATAAAAAGGTTTCACCATTTCAAAAAACCTTTGAATAATTCTCACTTGAGGATAACTTTGAATAAAATTTTCATAAAATTGAGCTTGAGTCATATCCAAAAAAAATTTAGGATGTGGTTCATGATTTTGAGATACTATTCTCCTTCTAACAACTTCTCTTTGATTTGGTGAAACTTTTGCACTTTTTCTTTCCAAAAATTTTCAATTAACACTCTTAATGCATCAACAACAACCTTGTCAAGTTGCATGGAATTCTACGCAAAAATTCCCATAGATAATTACTATTGTGATCCTCAATTGTTTCACATCTCCCAATGTAATTCAATAATGTTATTATACTTATTTTTAGTGACCTACTTATTTTGGTAATCAAACAATATTTTATAGTTTTTTTCTTACTATAGTTGATGTAAGAACCGTTGGGTAATGTTGGTATCTTTAGTGTGTGATGTTGAACCTATTGATTGATACTGTAGACATGGAAAATATACCAACACACTTGATCTGGATTATTAACATCATTTCAACCTAAATCATCTTCTTAGCTTGTCATCACTCTTCATCCCTTAATTAAATAAATAATCATTTATCCGGTTAAGTCATTCTCTCTTGTTAATTAAATTAATCAATATGATTTAATTAACCCTAGGTCTCTATTTAATTAAATAATTCATTTCATTTGATTAAATCTCTAAAGCTATCTTATTAAATTAAATAAATTAAACCTTATTTGATTCAATCTAACACCATCCCCTTTAGTTAAATAAATCAAATCATTTATTTAACTAAGTCTAAATCATTTTCCTCTCAACTTTGATTTATTTAAATCCTAAAATCTAAGTCAAAATTGTCAAATCACCTAACATCATCTTAATTAATCAAATCCTGATTAATGCTAACTCTAATCCATGTCCCATCCTCTAGCTTTTTACACTTGCACATGAAAATAAATTTAATTCATTTATTAAATCTCTATTTTCTCTCAACATGGCATCTTTAGAGGAATATTCTTCCAAATTTGGAAATATCTCCAAGTGGTTTTTGTCCTTCCAACAAAGCATTTAACCCTCTTTCATGTCCTTGTGTATTGATCCAAGTGGCATTTAATTCATTCTTTTCTCCCTCCAACAAGTCATTTCACAAATTTGAAATTCCACCTAATATCATTTATTGTGCACATTCATCAAAATGTGCTCAAGCTTCCTCCATTCACATTTTGGATTGATATTCTCAACAAGTTTACTATATACTCAATTTCATCCTCAAGCATATCCATTTTCATCCATTTTATCAAGTTTATAGCTAGGTTATTATAGATTTATTCATGGAGCTCAATCGAATCAATCATCAAGTGGATCAACCTTCATCAAATCATCACAAGATTGCATAGCAGTTGGGAAAGGGCCGATTTTCACATCAAATTGGCACCAACTCCCCCATGGGATTGAGAGTTTGCAACTTAAAATAGGATTTCATTGCTTTCTTGGTTGATTTTCTTCATTTTGTTTCCTATTTGAGCTTTGCAAATTAATTTCATGGGGAATCTTGGTTCTTACTTGCATTTTATCTAATATTGTGTTTGTTTGCTATGTTTATGCAGGTATAGGATTGGGGTTCTAAGTTTTGGCGCTAGAGGGAGGGAAAATATCAAGTTCTAATGACGTTTTTTAACAAAATTTTGTGCTTTCCTCTATTTTTTGGTGTCTATAGGGAACTACATCGCTATCAATCCAACGGTGTCATACAACACCACTATCATCACAGCGACACCATATAGTGATGCTACAAACTCCAAACTCTGCCGTTGCAACCTTCCCACCCAAAAATTCATATCTTCAGACTGCGACACTAGTTCAATTCTCGGGTGTTGGGATTTTCAAACTTCAAACTGTGTCACTGAGCAAAACTATGCCACCATCACGCTCTTTGTTCTGCTACAAAGCACCGCATGCAAAACTAGCAGTGCTATACAACACTGTTGATTTCTTCAAACAATGCCACATATGCAGGTTGTGCTGCTGGAGTACAGTAAAAAGCTTAAAATCGGTTAATTTTAACATACACTGAGATTAATTGGCACCTATTACTGAGAACCACACTTTGAGAATTATGATTTGAGATTTTGAACTTTTTGTGACAAACTTACTAGATTTTGTTTAAGGTTAACAATTGAACAAAACAACTTTCATCTTTCATTTTGGCACTTTAAAAAGAATCAAATCATTGCTTTGAGGATAAAATGAACATGTGCTTCTTTGTCTTGTAATCACTTACCCAAAATAATATAATCAAAAAGGCGTATGCACTTCTCTTGCGCCTCACGGAGATCTTGAGAATCAAAAGGATTTTTGGTGACATTAAGTTGTGTAAGTGATTACCCACACACTTCAATTTGGATCCTAAAATTGAACAAATATTGCGAGTGTGAGTGGAACATATGGCATGAGTTCTCTCTTTGTTTCTCAACAAAGATTGATCAAACTACGGGTATGTTTGCTTGCTTTTGTTTATCTTAGAGGGCCTGCCTTGTGGGAAAAAGTAATCTCCCAAGGGAACGACCCAACCAGCAACATGTTAAAGCTAAGCAACTTCCAACCAATATATAAATGTGGGTACTGGAACAAAGGCCAGTATCACGAGGATAGTTTTGATGAGAAGGGAAGCAATGGTCTCTCGCTGCATGGATTATCCCCCACGAATGGAATGCCCACATTAAAACCCTTGTTTAGAAAAAGGCCAAAATCCTTGATCTATTTGTTGGTGCAAGAACAGTTGTTCTGAAGCCGCCCCACACTTTTACAACTTTTAGTAGAGATGGAAAGTATGCCATGGGATTTTCATGGTACTAATACTTGGCTACCCCGTATAAGTGAGTTTCGTGGAGGGGAGCTAGTGGGGTCAAGCATCTAACCATCCACTAAAAGTAGGCATAGTTGGACTTGTCCAAGTGGGGATTCAACAAATACAATCTTTCATATCCATAGGGTTGTACGTGTTCTTGGAATTGAAAACACTTTGCTTGATCGTAAACATTAGGAAAAAAACATTCAACATTGTCATCAAATTTCAAACCCTTTAGGAAGCAAATATCTTTGACAAAATTCAAGTGTTATTGATTTCCCTAGGGATTCTATCCTTAGAGGTTTCTAAAAATTTGGATTTATATCTCAATTTTCTTGCTAAAGTCAATAATAGGTAACTTTTTCCTTGATTTCATTGAAGTTCCACATAATGTACTTTGTGGGATGAGAAGAAGTTAAGACATTGGACATCTAGTTTGAAACCTAATCAAAGAGATTGTTTGTGGTAAAAAAGAAGTCACTAAGCAAATCTAAAAGACAATTGAACCCCACACATGTGTCTTAAATGATTTCACGCAAAATAAAAATCCAGAAATGAATGTCAAAAGCTCTTAGTCCAAAAGATCATCAAAAGCGTCTCTCAACGCTCTATGAATTTAGACAAAGATTGCTTTTCAACTTTTACAGAAGAGCTTCAACAAACAATCCCAATTTGTATGAATTCTTTTATCAGCAAAATCCAAGTCTCTTTCAAAAATTTGAGCATCTTGTTTAGAGTAAAGCATGTTCTTCAAAGGCGAGGTCTTGTAAACAAGAGTCTTTTTAGGTACACATAGGTTCAACGTCAACTTTCATCCATCTTTCAAACATCAAACCAAAAATCATCTCACCATCAACTCTTGAAAATCTTGAAAATATCCTCCATGTTAAACTTTGGGAAAATCATTTGAAACAAATACAAATCATCTTGTTTGATTAGATGTGTGTAGATGCATCCTTCTCCACATATCTAGTCAAATTATCAAACCTTGTGAACAAGTCTATCCCTTGATAACATCCAACATCTTGGGATTTAGGAGTTCATTATCCAAAATCAAAGTCAAAAAAATCTTGTTTGGGTAGGTGTGTTTAGATGAATCCTTCTTCTCACACTAAGTCAAATTAGCATCTTGTGGACAAATTTACTCTAGGACAACCTCTAACCTCTTAAAGTTTATCAGTTCACCATCCAAATCAAAATCAAACATCAAATTCAATTCCTAAAGTTTAACATCCCCTTCAAGATTCCTCAAGAGTTTCAATTACTCACCAATCATGCATCTCTCACATATTTCATCACCACATTGTGATCCTTAATCATCCTGAATTTTCTCTTTTGTTCCTAAAGTTAGATCATTCTAAAGAATTAGAGGTTCATCTCTTACATTCTTGAAAATTGATCCCTATTTTATGGTGCAAACTAGATCACAACACAAGGACATGGAGACCAACAAAGAAACATGAACTTCAAGTGACCTAAGTTAAAATTTTCCTGAAATCAACCCCATTGGGGAAAGCAATCCCACAATCAATCTTCCACTTCCTCAAGATCATCAAGAAGAAGGACAAGTGGAAGACATCACAAACAATGCCTTTGGGATGACTCAAGATGAGATCACTGAAATGGTTCAAAATCCAGAGAATCATAGAATTGTCATCATGATGAAGCTCCATCCCTCATAGTACATGCTTGAATTATCAAAATGCGGGGCTAAACTCCCTTCTGATTATGATGTGAGAACCATTATTGAGCAACCTCTTGGGATCACACTCCCAACATCATATCATCCACACTCCCCATTTCATTCCAAAGCATCACTCAATCCATCCCACAAATTACATCATCCATTGCTCCAACTCAACCCATTGTTAACAAGGGGAGCACATTTCTCAAGCATTACAAACACACCCCTTGTGAATAATCAAGATTTAGACGCAAACACCATATTGGGTCAATCTGTTCCCAAAATCCATTACATACATATGTCCCATCACCTTTCATGATCCCAATGACCCATCATCATCATTTCATGCAACACCTCAAACCTCTCTCCCTATGACCTCGCAAGGAGAAGGTGGGCTATTTGGACAGGGTACATCTTTGACCGTTCATCTTCATCATTTCCGCAAGGAGTATGCCACTCACTTTTCCACCACTTCCACCCCTTGCCATTAACATTTGCATCACCTCTTGGTCTGGGGCTACCTCTATTACCTCCACTCATTCAAAACAACCCCCCGATCATCAATCAAAGCATCATACTAAATCCCCCATTTTTTCCATTGATATCACAACAGATGGTGACCATCACCATAACACAAGCAACCAACACATCATCTATCATCCCTCAAAACATGGTCTCTCAAAGACCAAGCATATCGATTGTACCATCCACTACACAAATCCCCATCACCAATACAATAGTGCCTCTCATCATGAACACCATTTTAAATCCACTACCACTACCGCCACCACCACAATCAAACACAGTAAACCAATACAGCATCATGCTACAAACAGCTCAGCAAGCTTCCTACAAAAAAGCACTTTAGCAAATGCAAAATCAACAAGTTGCATAGCTAGCTGCTCAAGCCACTCAAGTAGCTTAAGCTTCACTATAAGCGCAACAAGCACAACAAGCATAGCAGGCTGCTGAAGCCCAACCCTTATTACAACAACAACAAACTACTCAGGCCGCTCAAGCTACACAAGTGGACCAAGCTACACATGCTTCCCAAAAGGATCAAGTACAAGCTCAAGTGCAAGCTCAAGCTCAGGTGCAAGCCCAATACCAAGATCAACAAGCACAACAACAAGCACAATACCTAGCACAACAACAAGCATACCAGCAAGCACTGAAGAAATACCAAGAACAACAAGAATCAGCCCAACAACAAGCATTGTTGGTGCAACAACAACAAGCTCAACAACAGACCAACAACAAGCGTTGTTGGTATAGTAGCAACTACAAGTATATTTGGCACAAAAGCATGCAAACACCATCCACCAACACACCAACCAATCCACCCATCCCTCCAACAATCTCAACCACTCCAAAACACATTCACTCCACCCCCTGATCCACAAGATGATGTGACAACACAAATCAAGTTTCTCTCACAACAAGTGCTCAATCTTCAATCAGTGGAAACCACCAAGACACCAACAACTTGTGTCGCTATCTGTTTGATAGGAGCCTCAGAATGAAAACCATTCCCAAAGGATTTGAAATCCCAAATTTGATAAATACCGTGGAATGGGAAACCCTGAAGATCACATTAGGGAATTCTAAGTAGATTGCATGGAAGTCACATATGACAATACATATCTGATGTGGCTATTTCCTAGCAGTTTGGCTAGCCAAACCATGGAGTGGTTCTCTCGCCTTCCTCTTGGCATCAAAAAGTTCCAAGAGATAGTAGACGCATTCATAAAAAATCACACATTCAATATTGGTATGGATGTCAGTCTAGAGGAACTATCAGCTCTTAAACAAAGTAAGAACGAATCATTTGCTTCCTTCCTAAAATGATGGTGATCCAAGGCCAATAGGAGAAAATAGGCCATGCCAGAAGAACAAAAATTTTGCACCATCATTTCCAATCTTAAAGGAGCCTTGGCATTTCATCTCAAGGTGCAAGGTATTACCACATATGACCAATTGATCTCCAAGGCGCTTAACATTGAATGAGCCCTTATTGCACAAGGAGGGTCACCTGTGTATCCTGAATAGAAAAAAAATCACCCATCCACCACCGATAACGAAAAACCTTGCACATGGGAAAAAAACATAAACATTACCAATGATGGTGTTGTCTACGCCAAAGTTGTCATCAGTGCTCCTTGACAAAACACACCAACACCCCAACAACAACCCCAAAACAATAATCAGAACAATCGACAACCTAACATTGTGACTAAGTAGCCAAGAAATCAAACAATCAACAATGTGAATGATCAAAGGGGGCCACCCCAGTGAAACAAAAACTCCCCCAAGCGGAAGTACACAGCCCTTGGGGAATTGGTTGAATATATCATAAAAAGGCTGGTGGAGGAAAACCCCATCACAATCCTCACCTATGATAACTATCAAGAGCCCTTGGTAAAACCGCTGTGGTACAATGAGAATCACCTTTGTGACTTCTGCAAGATCAAGGGACACACAATTGCCAGTTGCATGAGGTTGAAAGACTTGATCCAAGACCTCATTGATGAAAAAATCATAAATGTGGAACAACCAGTGGGAAATCAAAATCTCAAGATTTACACAAATGTAATGCCTGACCATAACAAGGGAAACAATGATAAGGGAAAAGGAAAATACAAGAATGTGAACCACGTGTATGAACATGTTGTAACTCTTAAGGAATATGTCCCCGTCATTAATATTAAGGGAGCCAATGCTAATTGTGGAGTCACCACACGTGGTGGAAAGGTCACCATTGTTGGACCATCACAACCTCCTAGGGAATCCACCTCAAATCCAAGATTTGTTCCCCATGGCTACAATGTCATAGACCAGCTAACAAGAACACCTGCTCAAATCTCCATCATGGAGATGTTGAAGATATCTCTTGCACATAGAAAAGTCCTTGACCAAGCATTAGCTTCATCCACCATCTCCACAGATCTAGATGTTGACCAATTCCAAGCTATGGTCGGAAATATCACCACCCCAAACCTCTTCACATTCTCTGATTAGGACTTCCCCACACAACCATCTCACAATCATGCTCTCCACCTTGAAGCCCTTGTCAATAAAAAAATAGTTAAAAGAGTCTTGGTGGATGGGGGTGCAAGTCTAAATATTTTTTCCCTCAAGTTCATAAAGAATCTGGGAATCTCAGAGGATTCCATTGAAAAAGGAAAAGGCATCATGATCAAAGCCTATGATGATCAAGAAAGAGTGTCTCAAGGCACTATCCAAATCCCTATTCAAGTAGGGCCAGCCATTATGGAAACCACCTGTCAGATCCTTGACCTCGATTTTTCTTACAACATTCTCTTGGGGCATCTATGGATCCATGTGATGCAAGGAGTGGCATCAACCTTCCACCAATGTGTCAAGTTCACATACCGAGGCCAAGAGGTCACTATCCATAGGGATCCCAAACCCTTTTATTACTACAAGAGCCTAGAAGAAAAATATTACAAAATCCCCCAAGTGCCTAAGAATGATGAGGGCCCATCAACTCTATACATTGATCCAGCTACTCTCGCCTCCACTTCTACGATAAAGACACCCGCCATCCCCGCCATCTCCGATATCAAGGTCATTATCTAGGACAACGGGTGTGGAAACTATACAATTCCAAAAAATGGTTTTGTGGTAGGAGAGTTACCACAATCTCCTAGGTCATGAGGATGACCATAATCAAATGATGCTTCCTCATCCCAAACCTTCATAGCAGGCTCCTCCAGCTTTAGGAGTTGGGGAGATCTTGGTCTGGAAGTAATAGAAGAGGACCCATCAAGCCTCATGTACCAAGACAACAGACCAGCAGCTGATCTACCTATGGATGATAGCAGTAAAGGCTTACAAATGATGCTCACCATGGGCTATGACAAAAACCACAAGCTTGGACAGAATGACAACGGACTCCTAGTACCCACCATTCCTGAGACGTGAATGAGAAATCTTGGTCTCGGATGTACCCCTCCGAGTATAACCATACATGGCCGAAATCCCTCGGCTAGAAAGGTCAAAAATCCTCAGTAATCTGCAGCCACTCTTCGGTTATCCACAGGTTGAGTCATAGACAACTTCATAACTGACATTTGTAGTAGTAGTGATGATGAGGATTTCATAACTGACTTACCTATTCTTTTCGAGGATACCACCCTTCTCATGATTAGTACCGTGTCATTTGAGTCAACCAGTCAAACCCATGAAATCAACCTAGTCTACCCCCAACTCATCAATTACAACCAATGAGGACCACCAAGTCTAGACACTTTCAAAAATGATTAGGTGCTCTCAAAATTCATGGGACTGCGCAACACGGTACCATGCAGAGATCACAAGGTTGGGTTTGATATCATTCTAGACACACATGCTTACTATGGGGAGATGATTGAATCCTTTAGTCGCAAAAGCAAAAATTTGAGAATAATCTCAAGGTCCTTGAGTGAAAACCACACTATGGCACTCTCTGACCCAAAAATAGTAAAAATAAAGGACAAATCCAATGGTGAAAACCTCTTTGAGGTGCCTAAGGATGAAGGATTCAATCTTCCTCTTAGAGCTCTACATCAGGAAAAGTCAATGGTCTTGGCTGAGAAGAGCAACCCAGTCAACTTGGGAACACAGAAAACTCCGCATATCACATTTTATGCTGAATCATTGATGTCAGAAGAACAAGAGCTCCTAGCTTCCTTCCTAAGGGAGAGAAAGGTCAACTTTGCATGGAGCTATGCCGACATGCCCAGGCTTGATTTGGAGATTGTGGTTCACCATCTAGTAGTTTACCCTAAAGCAAAGCCCATCAGACAAAAGCTCAAAAAAATGCATCCCCAAATAGCCTTATTGGTTAAAATGGAATTAAATAAGTTACTTGATGCAGGGTCCATACAACCAATAGACTATCTGGAATGGGTATCAAATCTAGTTCTTGTTTCAAAATCCAATGGGGGCATCCGTATATGCACATATTTTAGAGACCTGAACAAGGCATGTCCCAAAGATGACTTCCCGCTTCCCAACATTGATATGATTGTATACATGACCGTGGGGAATGAGATGCTTTCACTAATGGACAGATTCTCTAGATACAACCAAATCATGATAGCCAAAGAAGATCAACACAAAACAACTTTTACTTGTCCATGGGGGACATACTGCTAGAACATAATGTCATTCGGTCTAAAGAACACTGGAGCAACATATCAGAGGGCCATGACCTTAATATTTCATGAAATGATCCATAAGACTATGGAGGATTATGTCGATGACATATGGGAAAAATCTAGAAAGAGGCCGGATCACATTACAGCATAAGTGCCCTCTTCAATAGACTTAAGGAATACAAGGTCCGCCTTAATCCAAAGAAGTGTGTCTTTGGCATACAATCAAGGAAGCTGATGGGATACATTGTGTCTATGAGAGGGATTGAAATAGATCCCACCAAGGTAAAGGAAATCCTTGAGATGGAAGCATCTAAGACATTGAAGTAGCTAAGAGCCCTACAAGGTAGGCTCTAGTCAATCCACTTGTTCATAACTCAACTAGCAGAAAAATCAGTCCCATATTCTCACCTACTCCACAAGCGAGTAGCGTAAAAATGGGATGAAAAGTGTGATCAAGCCTTCAACAAGATCAAAGAGTATTTTCTCACACCTCCAATGCTTATGCCACTAATCCCAAGAAAGCCTCTAATCCTCTACATATCAGCAACAACAGTAGCTCTCGGTGTTCTCCTAGCCCAACACAATGAAAATGAAATAGAGAGGGCCATCTACTACATCAGTCAGACCATGGTAAGGCATGAGTTAAATTATTCCTTCATCGGAAAAGCTTGTCTAGCAGTGGTTTTTGCCACATAGAATTTTATACACTACATGTTGACACACAAAATAAAACTCATTCCCAAGATCGACCCACTCAAGTACCTAATCTCCAAAGCAGTGCTCATAGGAAGGATGGCCAAGTGGGTAATGATCCTATCAGAATATGACATTGAATACGTGGAACATAAGGCCATCAAAGGACAAAATATTGTAGACCAACTAGCAGAAGTACCAATGTACTCAAAGAATCCACTAATTTTAGAGTTCCCTAATGAATCCATCTTCAACTTGAGCATAGCAGACCACTAGAAGTTATACTTTGATGGTTCCTACACACAACATGGATCAGGAGTCGGGGTCTTTTTCATCACTCCACTAGGAGACTACATACCAAGATCCTACAAGTTGGCATTTACATGCACAAACAATATCATAGAATATGAGACTCTAACCATAGGAATCAGAATAGCAGTGCAGTGGAATATCATGGTTCTCAAGGTATATAGAGATTCATAGCTCATAATCAATCAGGTGAATGATGAGTACCAAACAAAAGACGACAAGCTAACTCCATAAAATAAATTGGTGGAAAGTCTTAAGGATTCCTTCATTAAGATCACATTCAAGCAAATACCTAGAACAAACAATAGAGCAATAGACACTATGGCGACAATTGGATCCCTATTGGGAATCCCTCGCAATGTCCCAAGGCATGAATTCATCGTAGAGTAGCTTCTCATGCCTACATTCGAGGTACTGGAGTTTGAATTTGTGTGTGAAATCATTGGTCCCGGTAATTCCTAGTACCATGATATATACACATATCTGAGAATAGGAGTCCTCTCAGCCGACATAACCTCAAACCTTAAGAAAACCTTTGTCAAGAAAGCATCTCATTTCATCATCCTAGGAGAAACCCTTTACTGTAGAAGCATTGAAGGAACCCTACTACATTGCTTAAATGTTGAGGAGGCATTGACTGCCTTAACCGAGGTACATAACGACATATGTGGTTCACACTCAAGGGGCATGACCTTGGCCAAGAAATTGCTGAGGATGGGATATTATTGGCCTACTATGGAAAGAGAATCACATGACTATGTCAGTAGCATGGGGATCTCATCCATGCACTAGCCGAAGAGCTCCATCTTATTTTCACACCATGGCCCTTTTCACAGTGGGGGCTCGATATCATTGGAAAAATCACCCCCACCTCATCTAGTGGCCATAAGTTTATCATTACCACCACTGAGTACTTCACCAAGTGGGTGGAAGCCATCCACATGACATACATCATTGGAAAGAAAATATCAAAGTTCATCCTAAACTATTTAATATGTCGCTACAGTGTCCCACAAGCCATTATCTCAGATAATGGGACACCCTTCAAGAATCAGGATGTTCGTGACCTATGCTACAGATTCAAAATCCAACATCACCTTTCCACTCCATATTATCCCCAAGGCAATGGCCAAGTAGAAGCCACCAATAAAACCATTCTAAAAATCCTCAAAAAGATAGTTAATGATGTAGGTCATGACTAGCATCTACAGCTAAATCCTGCCCTTTGGGCCTATCAAAGCAACATCTACACACCAACAGGTGCCACCCCCTTCTCCCTTGTCTATGGATCAGAAGCCATACTCCCCATCGAGATCGAGCTCCCATCACTAATAATATCACTACAGAACCTCATCACAGATGAGGAATATCGAGTTTCAAGACTGAATGAGCTAGAATTGTTGGATGAGCAGTGTATAGATGCCTTAAATCATTTGCAAGTCTATCAAAACTAACTCAAATAGAGCTATAACAATAAAATCAGGAGTCAGACATTCCAAGCAGGAGAACTTGTGCTCAAGGAGAATAAGAAGAACATTCTGAATCCAGATGGAAAAGGAAAATTTGAACCCAATTGGTTGGGACCATTTGTCATCATGACAAGTTATAAGTCAGGGGAATATCAGTTATCAACACCAGAAGGTGAGCCTCTACAGGAGCCCATGAACAACTCCCATCTGAAATTTTTTTATGCCTAATCTTGTGAGGTATAGAACCAAAAATCAAAAAAATTAGAAAATGTCCTAAAAAATTGGTCACCCTAACAAAAACCTAGAAAACAAGCATCTTGGTGACAACAAAAAAATCAAAAAATAGAAAAATGATTAAAAAATAGTAAAGAGAAAAAAAATCATCCTATAGTGAAAACCACTTCGGTGTCGCTTTGGGAAAGTACCTTGGTGAAAACCTAGCAAACAGGCGCCTTGTGTAAATAAGCACTTTCCATCCACCAGGATCTCCATGGCTTGTTCTACATCATCCATCCACTATGCTTTCATCATCCATTGCATTCCATATCTCCATCCATCACCCATCTACATTCACATCATAGCTTGGTCCTGTGTCTGCATCATGATCCCTCCTAGTACTACTTGGCCCATTCTCAAGGTCAGTTTGTCCTACCTTTATCAGAGTACTCTATTACATCATGTTGGGGGTATGTTCTCATTGGATTGGATTTGTGTATATTCTTGACATTCATAAAATCAGAAAAATCCAAAAACATTCATAAAACCAAGAAAATTCAAAAACATTCAAAACATATCAAAATCCAAAAACAGGTCAAAAAGACAAAAAAAAATTCATCTTGTCAAACTACGGGTCTCTGAGCCTTGAACATAACCAAGGTTGATCTTTGATCATCCCCTGAGACACTTAGGTCAGTTCTTTAGGAGTCTGTCATAATAAACTAGCAATCCATTTGTTCATATCTCATCAATAATCGATTCTCTATCAATCGAACTATGTGGTCTCTGCATGTATAACGTAGGAAATGATAATCTATTGATCAGCCCCCAAGGCCCCTAGGATAGTTCTTTAGGTTAGTCTCTTGGTTAAAATATAAGAAAACCCCAAAACATTCAAAAATTTGAAAATCAAAACATTTGCAAAATCTCAAAAACACCAAAAAACAGCCTCAAAACATTTCAAAAAGATCAAAAACATCCAAATATTTGAAAAAATTCATCCATCCCATCTCATTTTCACCCACAATAATAAATCATTCATAATAAATTGTCATCACCCTCAACCTTTGGTAAAACAGTTGGAAACAAGTCTAACAGGTTAAAAGTGAAAACTCAAACGTCAAGGTCTCAAGTCTAGGTCAGTACGTAAACAAGTTGGTCAACTCTTTGTGTTAATATCCTATCATCTAGTTAGTCCCAAATCAATCATCTGATATCATCATGTCCTAAGATGCATCCTTCCTACAATGGGCATCAACATCAGGAATCACTGTAGTTTAGTCTTGGCTAGCAGTATTGAAGAACATTAGCTTGTTTGTTTACTTAATCTTTGTCTTTTGGCTTATCTTATTGTGCTCATTCCAATGACCTCTCAATGATGTCCAAACAAATGTATTTAGAGAGAAAGGAATGGGGCAATGATCATTATCTTTTTGTTTGTTCTGCTTGTTGGATATTCTTGTAATATAACCTCATCATACGTACTTTGTTTGGGTATAGGGAAGGTGTTTTAGGTATATTGTTGACCACATGGGAAGGATTGCCTTCCCATGTTTTGGTCTGAGATGTTTGTAATATTTGAACTACATTCTGAATAATGTTTTGTATGTTAGGTGCGAACAAGGATACTCCTATCTGATTGTCGAGTCAAATTCCATCACACTAGGTGCAACACTATCCTGGTTCTTTATACCTTGATGCATCGTGCCTATGTGTGTTATCAAACATAAGGTAATTGGCCCTTTTAAAAATAACAACTCCTCGGTAATCTCATCATCATAATCATCATCATCATCATCTCATGACTTGTTGGAGTCTCTTGCTTTCTTCAATCTTATTTTCGCGCTAACATGGTACCATGACAATTAATCGCAAATCATTGTCATTAGTGCATCCATCCCGCATCCATAAACTGTCAGCATACTACATAATGCATACCATATCATATAACAAGCATTTATCATATCACCTACATAATATAGATTGGTTATTCTAAGCATCTCATATGCATTCATTATATAAGCATAAAAACAACCATCCCATATGCATCATTAAACTCATATCACATACCTCATAATACATTCATCTCATAACATATGCATACATATCATCCATTTGCATCATCCCATAACATACAAATCATATCATAAACATCATACATCATTCCATACATCATATGCATCACCATCATAACATCATAAGTACACCATTATATCATACATAAGAAAAGTACTAAAAAAGAAAAAATTGCATCTCATACATCTCATCATCATAATATAGATTTTTTAGTCTAAGCATTTGCATATCATAACATTCTGCATACATCATCATAAAAATTACATAAGAAAAGGTACTGAAAAATAAATGCATCCATACCATCATTGCATCACATCACAAAGTCACATATCACATAACATCATTGCATTGCATCACATAAGATAGAATCATAACATCACATATAGAAATAAAATCCATCCATAATGCATAAAATAGAATTAGACATTTCACATCATACATCGAATCAAAATCATCTCATCTCATATATCATCAAATAATATACTATCATGGTACAGGTTCGGATCAAGCATGTATCAAATACATAAAGTACAAATGCCCATGGGGCTATCAAAAATGAGTCTGTGAAGCAAAAAGAATCATGTCTCTAATCAAAAACTTCTCTACCCCTGTTGGCTGCCCTCGCCATTGCCAGGTTGTCTCTCTTTGTGGTCCTCAAGAGGTCTGTATCCTATCTGCTGAGAATAATCCGGGACCCGGGATGCTTGGGACACAAATTGATGGTAATGTAATCTATAGTAATCCACCTCTCAGACGACATCCTTGTATGCCCACAATGAAACTGAACTACGAGAGGAAGAGTAGTACATGCTCTCAATCTACTAATGGCGGCCCATCTCTTGTAAAGCCCTAACCTCTGCAACCTGCCTCTACTAGATAGCTTGATCTCTCTCTGCCATCAAGGTAGCCACCTGAGCTTGTAGTTGCAACATTTGAGCATCTCTCTGATCGGGCAGTGGTGGAGGTCCTTGATCCCATGTTGGCTAGCCATCATGCCCATCCTACCCATCCTGTCTGTCCTGTAGCCCTTGAACCTGGTCCTATCTCGAAGCATCCTGATGGGGCTGATCCTATTGATACCTATCCTAAATTGCCTGGTGTGGTGGCCCATCTCCTCCCCAGTCCCCGTCTCTGTCTCTTCCCCCTCGGCCTCCCTGGTCCTGGCCTTGACCTAATCCTCTGCCTCTAGCCCTGCATTGTGCAAAGGGTGTGCTTGGTAGTGTCAATCTAAGAGGTGGTTGCACCCAATCCCTGTATGCCTATGTAGTCCCTGGATCAGCCTAACCCTAATTGTATGGCCATGGCCTGGCCACTAGCTGCATGAAACTCTGCACCAGCTTGGCTCCAGGTATGTACTAGCCCCATGAGGTTTGACTCATCGTACGTGGAAATATTGCCACATACTGATCATTAGGCCTATCCTGGGGATCCCCAAACTGTCTCTACACTCTTCCTGGCAGGTACCTCTCGAGAATCATGTGCTTCTTGCCCTGCATCAGTCTATCCTGCCAAGCAAAAAAGAGTTGATGCACATCATCGTACCATGCAGGCCATTCAAGATATGGCCGCCATGTGAAATCTCGCATGTCATCAAGGACTCTCCTCTAGTGAGGAATCCTGTGTTGTCCCATATGTGTGAAAGAAACACCTCCTCTTTATCACCAAACAACTAGATCATCTAGCTCCATATCGACTGGAACAACTCACGAACAAAGCACAACAATGTGCTCCCAAGCCCAGATGTGGAGGAGTGTGACCCCAGTCTCGATGGATCTGTTGTCAATGTAGGAAACTCATGAAGATCTATGTACAATGAGGCTAGCAGTATTGGCCCCCATGCAAAGCATGTTAAACGTCGGACCATCAGCTCCCAAGCATGCCCCCATCCAGGACTGAAATATTGACCCTGCCGATCTGGTGTGACAAGACCTAATATGATAGCTACTATGACCTAGCAAAAGGGTGACACATCAGTCCTGTGATGCTCCAGCTCGATCTGGCCCTCACAAAAGACAATCTCATCAAGGCCCATTAGATCATAGCACGCATCCCTCCTAACATCCACATTGTATATCACGTGCTCTCCATGGATGGGAAATCTAAGTATCCTCCACACATCTTCTAGTGTGACCGTGGCCTCACTTGTCAGAAGGTGGAAGGAGGATGTCTCGTTATGCCACCGCTCTATAACCGCTATCATCATCCCCAGGTGGGTCCTCACTGGTGGTGCATAAGCAATGTACCAGAGGTCAATCACCCCTAGGTGCTCCTGCTGTCACTCAGACATACCCTACAAAATGCCAAAAAGCTCCTGGGACTTGTCCTTGCATGAATGAAGTATTGTCACCTCCTCCTGCATCAAGAAAGCCACTGTGTTAAAATTCATCAAAAATTATGATCCTAATTTGTCTTGACGTACCTCCAAACATCCTGTGCGTTGCTATTTTTGGGTGCGACACAGTTTGAAAGTTCCAAACTATGTTGCTAGAGGCCCTAAACTCTCAAACTCCACCATAGTGTCACAATTTGAGGCGTGAGTCAGTTTAAAGAAAAACCCTAATTTCCAAAGACACCCACCGCTGCACACTTT